>JAOYMU010000252.1:988600-1009425 GCA_025802295.1 Psammodynastes pulverulentus | reverse complement strand
AGGGAGCGGGTTATAAATCCAAATAAATTGAAATTGAAATTGAAATTGAACTGTAATCTCAGTCAACAACTTAGCACTCTACATACAAAAGCACATATATTCACGTGTCTGCCAATACCCTTCTGAGGTATTGCTATAAAGTCTGTTTAGAAACTATTTTTTTACAGTTTTATGTTTTTGCCCTGATTAGTAATCAAGATGCTTTAAGTAAATCCTTCTGGTTCTTGCTTCTACAATTTACCTGCTATGTAAGCTTGACAGTATGGACATTATAACAACTCCATTTTTCTCATTCTAAATGATTTCCACATCTTACTTCCTTTTTTGCCTATTTTGTCACTATAGACAAAAATATTTATATCTATATTGTCCCAATCTTTCATCATATATCAAATAAATTGTGCTGTTTCATTCATTGATGATTCAATCGTGAAAATGAAATGAAATAATTATATAAAGAAAGATTCCAAAACCACGTAGAATGAATTAGGTGAAAATATGTTACACTCACTTAAATAATAATAGCAGGAAGGTTGTCACGAGTAAAACGTCTTGTAGTTTACCACCAGTTGTGTTTCTCAAGGCAATGGAGTATGTAAAAGCAGCACCACAGCCTTTCTGAAAGAGAAGACCATGCTTCAAATAGTTGGGTCCTAAATACTAGTTTCCTAAGTCATTTAGAGTATTAAAAGCAACACGCAAGAACATGACTTGCATTTGGTAATGAACTATTAGTGCACTTATCAAATATTTAGTGGCCACAGAATTCCACCAATTTGGCTCAGTCAAATTTGTAAAAGCAGTATTCTCCATTAACAGTATTCTCCAAATTTGTAAAAGCAGTATTCTCCATTCCCTAAAATATCATTCAGATGGTCCTTTCATGGATTAGTGGGCTTCCTAATAACAATTCAACATTGTTCAATCCTGAAGGAGCTCAAGCCTTCCGAGATCGGTAAACTGATGACCCAGATTGTTGGGGGCAATAGGCTGATTCTGTAAACTGCTTAGAGAGGGCTGTGGAGCACTGTGAAGCAGTATTTTAAGTCTAAGGGCTATTGCTATTGTTATTCTCCATGACTTTATTCTCAACTTGTCTATGATTATAGACTCGGCCCATGATGGCAAACCTATGGCACGTGTGCCAGAGGTGGCACACACAGCCCTCTCTGTGGGCAAGCATGCCGAAAAATGGACTGAAAACGGCCTGAAAAACGGCCAAAAAATAGACATGCGCGCATCGACCAGCTGGTCTTCGGGTTTCCGGTGCTCCGGTACACACGCATGTACAAACATTCTGGTTTAGGCACTCAGTGTCAAAAAGTTTTGCCATCACTGGACTAGGCCTTGAGGAAAAAGAGGAAAGGAAAAAGAAAGAGGAAGAAGAGCACTAAAAGGGCACAGCCTATCCTATAATAACCTTGGTAACCATTATTTCCTTCCTGTGACAGCCACTGGGATGTCAATCAAAGAGTCCTCTGTCAAATTTAAGTTCTTACTGTAAATTTGCCTAGCATCGTTCTTTCTTCAACCCACTTATTTTAACAAATGTTTATTGAAACTAAGTAAATGGTGTTAGACTGAACTTTTCCAAAGAAGGATTAACGTGCTGAAAGGCAATGAAAATTGGCTCTAAGTCCAAGATACAAAAAAGATCAGGAACAATTTGGCTTCTACAAAGACCAACAGGAATTCGATAAAATAATACAAGGGAATGGAGAAAAAATTATCACTAAAACATACAATTATTTATTAGAATTTTGAACAGAAGAGGAAAAAGAGATGATGATAACTTGGGCCAAAAATTTTGGGTATCACATTCAATTGGAGCAATGGGAAAAACTATGGCAGAGAAATTATAAATTAACTTTGTCGGTAGCCTATAAAGAAAATCTGTACAAAATGTTTTACTGCTGACATCTCCCCCCAGCGAGGATAAAATGTTCCCAAATAGAACGGCAAATGGTTGGAGGTATAACCATAAACAGGGGACCTACTTCCACATGTGGTGTACTGCCCTCAAGCTCAAGGTTATTGGCTTAAAATTAAAAAATGGTTGGAAGAAATGATAAATCAAAAAATTGAGATGAAACCAGAAACTTTTTTATTGAGTATACTGAGGCAAAACTTTAGTAAAGACCATCTGTACCTTATATTGCATATAATAACACCGGCCAGAATTGCCTTCACCCAGAATTGGAAATTAAATACTACTCCCCCTGATATAATGATAATAAGAAAAGTGTTTGAATGCGCAGAAATGGATAGGTTGACCATGGAACTAAAAGACAAAGAAGAAACAGGGTACTATAAGATTTGGAATATTTGGTATAATTGGCTAGAAAAAAGACGTAAAGGTAATATATGAAAAGTAAATAAGAAACTAGGAAATATTGTACATATCAAATGTAAATATTGTCACAAGTTATTTTTGGGAGATAAGTTTATAATTGTATCTATCTATAAATTATATGAATATGAGTGAACACTGTTACTGGAAAGCTGTAAAGAGTGGAAATGTGTTTTATAATGAAATATGATGAATAAATTAAAAACAAAACAAAAAAAGCCATTTGCCACTCATTTCCCTCTCTTATTTTTATTCGATAATATGCCTCCCTCAAGTCTAGTTTTGAAAAAAAAAATTCCTTGGGACATGTATGCTAACATGTCCTTCATAAGGGGAAGGGAGTACATGTTTTCTATAAATACTGTATTCAAATTTCTATAGTCTACGCATAATCTCATAGAGCTGTCTTTTTTTTTCTCTGAAAACTACTGAAGCTGCGATTTTTGGGCGTGCCGATTCAATGAAACCTCTCTTCAGGTTTTTGTCAATGAAAGCTTTTGATTCTCTCAATTCTCTAGGGGACATGCAATACATTTTTGGTTTGGGAAGCTTGGCCCCTGGAAGGATTTCGATTGCCCAATCGGTAGTGCGATGGGGGAGGGAGTTCATCAGATGCTTTTTCACTGAAAACCTCAGCTAAGTCTCTGTACTCCTTTGGTATGTCCCCATTTGGTGTTCCCCAACCAGGCATTGCTGCCTTGCAGTCAGGCCTCCCTTCCCTTCGACCTTTTTGGTCGTCAGTGAAAGTTACTTGTAGCTGAAATCTGATTGACCCTTGTTTCCAGTTAATTTTGGGATTCCATTTTTTTCAACCATGCTAAGCCCAATACTAATGGCTATTCCATGCCAGCTGCCACCACAAATGTCAGTGTCTCTTTGTGATTTTCCATACTTATTTATAGGAGCTCAGTGGCAAACATGGCAGGTTCTTCCCCGGATATTGATCCGTCTAATTGGCAAAATGTGATCAGGTTTCTTAGCCTTCTTAGATTTAATCCCAGCTTTCCTACTAAAGTAGGACTTATTAGGCACCGGGTGTACCCTGAGTCTAAAAAAGCAGAAAGTTCTACTTCTCTGTCCCAACTGCGCATGAACAGTCTTAGGGGAAGGGGAAGCAGTTCAATTGGGTTGCTTACCAGCGGTTCGTCTTCCGGGTCACTTTCAGTTAAAGTTGGCTCCTCTGCTTGGGTTTCCAGAGTTTCAGTCCCCAATGGGTGGGGGTCTTGAAACTTGATGGTTGCCTTGCTTCTTAGGGCTGTTTCCTTCCCTTGGGGGCTTGGCTTGGTGGGTTTCCCCCCAACAGGCGATCTGGTTTTCTTGCTGGCATCTTCAAATGGCACTCTGCAGCTTGGTGCCCCTCCTTCCTGCACTTAAAGCACACCGACAACCTCGGTGTGAAGGGGGGTGGCGATTTGAATTGCCCTCTTTTCCCCTGGGGTAGGGATTTCTTCCAGCCTCAGCTCAGTGGTATGGGTTCCTAACCATGTCGATCTTGGCTTCCTCTGTGGTGAGGTACCACTTGGGCAGGCGCTCTGGCGCTCCTCTGGCAACACAGGCATTGTAGAGGTCATAAATTAACCCATCTTTGAAACAGCTCACCAGGATGTCCTCGGGCTAATCAACACGGCAGACCAAGTCCCAGATCTCCTCAGTGTATTTGGCTACGGATCACCGCCCTTGCTTCATGACTTTGATTCGATCTCAGGCTTTCCTGTTGGCTAGGGGGTCCTCTAACAGGTGACACAGAGCCATCCTGAATCTGTCAAAGTTTCTCGGCTCTGCTGCATCCACATTGTGCAGAGTGACCATCCATCTTGCTGTGGCTCCTTCTAAGGCGAGCATCACGACTCGGACTAAAGCACCCGGGTTTGAAATTCACACCCGTATTCTTGCATGTAGGTGAATACGTGCTCCATGAAGAACCACAGTTGTTGTGGGTCTCCATCAAATTTCACTCCAAAGGGTGGTGCCTTTCTCTCCAACTGGGGTCCCTGGGCTGACCTGGTATATTCGTGGCTCCCCGAATTGCGGGGGGGATTCACTGCAGTAGTGGCTATCTCAGTGGTTTCAGCTTGATCCCCTGCGATGGGATCTGGAGTAATCACCCATGTGTCGGTTGCATCGGCTGCAGCCTCTGTCCCTCTGGGTGGCGGTTCCAGTTCTCCTCTCAGGTTGATATTTTCTAGCGCCTTTTGTCAACAGCCGGTTGAAGTGGTGCTTCAGTCAATCTTCCCTCCTAGTTTCTTTGAAAGTTTCTTTTTGATGGGATAGGGCTACCAGCTCTAACTTCCAACTGCCTTGGGTTAGAGTGACTCTTCGGGTTCTCCCGTCCCAGCTATCTCTCTTTTTTCCAATCCCGAGGGACCAGCGAGATTTCTTGGAGTCTTCTTGGGTGTCTCCACGACTGGGTATAAGAAGCATATTTCTGGTTGAGTGATGGTAGGGATATCTGCGCAACACTTGGCTTCTCCTTGGTCACTGCTTTGCTCCAACATCGTTGCAAAGTCCCTGTGGTAGAGCAAAACTATGCTTCTCCGGGTTGATCTAATTTTGCAGAATCTGCTTCATGTAAGGCCCTGCCTTTCCTCCTTTCCCAAGAAACTTGGTATTTCAAAAGAAATCTTTTATTGAGAGGAAATGATAGTAGGACAAAGGCAAAGCAGATTCTAAATTCCCTCCCAAACTATACAGTTAGATATAGATTTAAGAACCCCTCCCTCCAGTCTGATGAAGATTCAGCCAATCCACAGGTGTGAAGATATTATGGTAATGGCCTTCCTGTGAAACAGATAAGGAGCCGTTCCCAAGGTCGTCTTCTGCTTCTAGCAAAATGAAATAATCCACATGGCCCTCCCTTCTTATTACATTCCATAAAAGTGATAATACTCCAGGGCACTTAGGCTCCAGAATAAAGGTTATAAAATACAGCTTATCCCCATGGTCCCCCCTCCCTCCATTTGAATGGCAATATCACATTAGGGATCTGACACATACATATATACAAACAAAATTGAATTAGCATTAATTTATATAGCTTAGAGTCTTAAAAATAGAGAAGAACAAAACGTATCCTTTCCACACTAATTACAATTTAGGATGTGAATAATACAAGGATAAAATGTTGAGTACAGTATAACATTTTAAAAAGAACTGCTGTGACTTCTATGGCAAAGGATTCAAACTTAATATTAAAGTCTGCATTTATTTATTAGCTGTCTATTTATATTCCACTTTTATGATTTTTATAAATAACTCGAGACAGTGAATATATAATACTGCTTCCTCTTCCTATTTTTCCCCACATCAACAACCTTGTGAGATGAATTAGTCTGAGAGAATGATTGCCCCATAATCACCCTGCTAATTTTCATGCTGAAGGTGGGACTAGCACTCAGTGTCTGCATTGCTTTGTTACAATTTGTGTGTGTTTGTATGTATGTTTGTGTGTATGTTTAACATGTTAGTGAAAGGAATAAATTGAAAAACTAATATTGCAAGAATTAAAATACCAAAAAGTAGGTGAAAAGGAAAATAAAAGAGAAGTATCGGATTTCTGATTTTCTCCTTTGTATATATCTGCTAATTTTTAATAATTTTAGACTTTGGGCACCTATAGCAGCCAGACTGTAGGTGATTATATTTGCCATGATGTGTTTATGGGAACCATTCTTGCTTAAATTTACTTAAATTTCTATTGTATATATATAGCATTAGTTTTGCCATTGTTGTGTATTCTCCCAGTTTAGGTTCCCAATCAGATAATATTGGAATTGTGTCTTTCTTCTAGTGCTAAGCAAAATTTATTCTTTTTTTAAAAAAATATAATTTTTATTAAATAATTCATCCATCCAATAAAACAATTACAACAGAAATCGTGTCAGTTATTACCTTATCATTAAATAGTATTTACACAGTAACCTTATATCGACTATTCAGCCATACGTACCATCTGTCCCAGATTGTATAGTATTCCGTTTCCTCTTTCCCCTTCAATTCCATAGTGAATTTGTCCATTTCCCCACATTCCAAAACCTTTTGTATTATGGCTTCTTCCGCTGGGGGACCTTCGAGCTTCCACTTCTGAGCATACACTATCCTTGCAGCGGTGATTATGTGTATAATGAGACGCTGTAGAGGCTTGTCAACCTTCCCTTTAATCATGCCTAATAGAAACAGTTCTATAAAGTAGTCTTATATATGCTTAAATATGTCAGATGATGGATTGATTACATGTCATGAAGTTGTCAACTCTTAGTGACCACATGTATAGATTTTCTGTGGAGTCCTTTGTGCTCTCTGGGCTTAGTGGTTTTCTTGCAGATGTTTCATTACCAAACTAGATAACATCATCAGTGCTAGTCAGTGCTTTCTCCATGATGATCTGTCCCTAACCTAGTCCTTCAGCTCTTCCAATGTGCACTCATGACTACTGTAATTGCTGGTCATCCTCTTCTTCTCTTTCCCTCCACCTTTCCTAGCATTAGAGCCTTCCCTAGACACCTACAGTAGGTCTT
Organism: Psammodynastes pulverulentus; assembly: GCA_025802295.1. Classification (NCBI taxonomy): domain Eukaryota; kingdom Metazoa; phylum Chordata; class Lepidosauria; order Squamata; family Psammodynastidae; genus Psammodynastes; species Psammodynastes pulverulentus. The sequence continues at coordinate 1,002,561 of JAOYMU010000252.1, read as the reverse complement.
TGCATAATGTGTATGAAGTAGGATAATTTGAGCCTGGTCATTTGTTCTCAGGTAAGAACTCTTGGTTGATTTATTCAATGATCCATTGGTTTATTTACTTGGCTATCCATGGTATTCTCAGAAGCCTTAAGTCTCAATGCTCTTCCTACCTTGCTTCTTTAAAGTCCAACTTTTGCTTCCATAGAGTGTCATGACTTGCATAATTCTGACCTTTGTAGGTACAGAAACCATCGCGGCAGGTGAATATATTTTCTAAGGTCTTCATGCTTTACCTAATGCTGGTCTATGGTGTATACTGTATGTTGACTGTTTCTTCACTGTTGATGGATTATCCAAAAAGACAGAGGCTATGCAACACTTTGATAATTTTATTTTTGATTCTAATGATGATTGTTCTATCTATTGTTGTTAGCTTGGTCTTCTTTATATTTAATGTTAGTAAGGTGTTTCTTGCCTTCCTTTTTTTAGTACGGCTTGCAGATCCTTTGTTTTTCCAGTTATCAGAGCAGTGTCACCAACACAATACAGGTTATTGATGTTTCTTCCTCCAATTTTAAAACCATGTCCATCTTCTTCTAATCCAACTTCCCTTAATATGTATTCAGCATATAGGTTGAATAAATAAAGGGAGAGTATATACCGTAATCTTGCTTCACACCTTTGCTAACCTGGAACCAGTCTGCTTCATCTTTTGGAACACTTCCCTTGTTATGCTTTTTGTTTTCAATTTTATAATATTGTTGTAATATTGCTTCTTGTCTCTTCTAGCAATTCTCCAAAACTCTTTATTAATTTCTTTTCGAAATTTTTAGCTTTCTTCCCTTTGATTTTTTTCTTTCTTTCTTGGCAATTTCCATCATTTGTTGGAATACACATTTTGCTTTTTTTGGTTGTTGTTAATTTTTGCCAGTTGTTTTTACCTTAACAACTTTTTAAAGTTCATTCCATAATTCCTCTGATTATCAACAAGATACAGGATTTCAAAGTGCTTCCAGATGTTAACCTTGAAAATGGTGGTTATATGTCCAAGATCATATTGTGGAAATTGACCTGCTTTCTTCTTCTCTTTTTTAGCACACCATGGAACTTGCACACAAGCAATTTTTCATATGTTCCATAATCAGCACCTGCCCATATCTTTAATGCTATAATTGAGCTTCTCCACCTCATCTTAGCAATAATATAGTCCATTTGATTTCTGTATACTCCATCTGGTGATGCCCATATATAAAGGCATCATTTTGGTTGCTTGAAGAGTGTTAGCCAATAAGAAATCATTGGAGTGGCAGAAATTGATAGGTCGGTTCCTTGCTTCATTTCATACGATCCAATTATATTTTCCACTCTCATGTTTCCAATTTTGGTATTCCAGTCTCCAATCAAAAGCAGTTCATTTTGCTTCCATGTTCTATCAATTTCAAATTTAACTCGATCACAGAAATCAACAACCTCCTCTTCTGCATCAGTGGTTGGAACATAAACCTGAATGATCTATCATATTAAAGATGTGTCCTTGAAGTATAATCAATATTATTTGGGCATTAGATTACAACTTGCATTGTAGCAAGTGTTCTTCTTGATATACTTTTCCTAATTGTAAAAAACACACCGTTCCTTCTTTTGTTTTCATGTTGTGAGTAATAAAGAGTGTAATCTTCTGACTGAAAGTGTCTGTTCCCACTCCATCTCAATTTGCTGATGCCCAACATATCAATTTGCAGTCATTTCATCTTTCGCTGTGTTAACCTTTCCCGTGTTCATGCTTTCTACTATAATTCTATCTTTGCAGCTTTGAATTTTCTTTTTCTGTATGGCAACATCACCAACTAAAACCCCAAAGGCTTTCATTGAGCCATGACATAAACACCATTTGTACTCTGAAAGATTCCCCAGCTCTTCCTCAGTAGCATGTGAAGTAGCATCATGACCCGAGGGGCCCATCATCCAGCACTATAATGTCAATCATTTTATATTTTCTATTAACATGGTTTTCTTGGTAAAAAATACAGAATTGGCTAACCGTTGCCTTCTGCAATACAGTATGAATTGATTGCTGTGATTACTGAAAGGATCATCTGCTTCTGGTATCTTCCTATATCACTGTTGCCCACTATAGGTGCTTGCTTGCTTTTGCTCAGTAGCTGGGAGGAACACCTTGAGTGATCCTGCTGGTGTCAGCGTTCCACGAATAAAGAACTCCAAGAATATTGTCTTCTCAAAAGTCCATTTTATTAGAGAGGCCATATTGGCACATCTGGGGAAAACCCGAATCTGAGAGTTCTGAGTTTTCCCTAACCCAGAGAAAACCCAAAATCCAACTCCCTGCACCCAATAGTCCATCAGATGGTCCAATCATTACTTTGTTCCAACTGGAGACCATTCCCCAGTCACTCCCCTCCAGGTGCAGAGTAACATGCCCTTGACTTTCAGAGAAAGGAATATTGTTGTGGCTAATCTTCCACTGTTCCTTGAAACCCCTCCTTCCCAAATTCCCAGGCACTAAATGTGGCAGCCCAGAAGCCTCTGAAAAAATGGCTTCCAAGCTGACAGCTGGGATATTCTGTTGGCATACTCTCCTGATGTTCATTGCTCAACCCTCTCAGGAACACCCCCTCCCCCACAACCATGAGGCAGCACAGCAGGATTTAGGGAAAGGGGGGGTGAATATGTCAAACAACTATCAAATCTATTGAACTAAAAGTAAAGGTTCTAATTTGATCTTATTATAATTTGCAAACTGATTGATGCTGACCTTATAGCTTCCATGCAATAAAAATATGAAGCACGGTTGTAGAATATGGAAAGTTGTAACCAAGTTATCTACACTGGCTTGCAGTGAGCCTCCTGCAAGGACTACAGGCTGAATCTGAAAACAATGTTTTGCAAAATTCTGTTCTGCGAGAGGAGAGGTTATGGAACTAAAACAATTGAATAGAGTTTATATGAATTATGTAAAGGCCTCCAATATCTGAAGCTAGTCAGAATTTCAATATAAATTATGCATTAGGTAGTAGATGATTACATTTCTACTTCATCCTTAAGTAAAAAAAAGTTCTGATATAGGTATTAGGATTTGGCTTCACCCATTCTCCCAGTATATCCCAAGTATTTTGAGCTCAAAATCTTTATTAATCATATAATCTAGTACAAACACAGCCCATTTTTATGCCTTGCAATTATATTAGAGTGCTTTCGGGTTTCTTTGTGTACTTGGCTTAGAGCAGGAACTGTCTTCTCTTTCTTTCCGTCCTTCCCTTCCGCTCCTTCTACCACTTTCTCCATCAATGTCTAAGCAGTCTTATGAATCATGAGAAAGCAAAGCAACTGGTATCATTTCAGTGTCCTCTGTAATAACCTAGGTTATTACAGTTTCAGGGATAAAAGCCACAAGCAGGGTTTGAAACTGCCATGGGGCTGAGAAAACTTAGGCTTAAAAGATAGCACACAGTCCCAACAATTTAACAGTATGCAAAGTAAAAATTGATTTATACAATCAGCGTATCAACCTAAATCAATATACAATGTAAAAAGAATACGGTAAAAGTATGCAAAATATAAAATCATATCAGAGCTAAAATAGTTTCCTTTTGCTTATCACTGGGTTGAGATGCACACGCAGCTTTCAATTAATTCCTACACCCTCTTTTGTATTCCATCATTTTAGATGTAAGACTTCTGATTACAAAGTATAGCAATAGCACTTAGACTTATGTACCGCTTCACAGTGCTTTACAGCCTCTATAAACAGTTTATAGAGTCAGCATATTGCCCCCAATATTCTGGGTCATCATTTTACCCACCTCGGAAGGATGGAAGTTTGAGTCAGAATCGAACTGCTGGCAGTCGGCAGTTGGCAGAATTAGTCTGCAATACTGCATTGTAACCACTGTGCCACCATGGCTCTTATCTAAAATATATAAAGAAGAATACTCACCTGTTGTCGACCTGATTGTTGAGGTGATGTTAGAAGATGCCATTGAAGGGAGACATTCATCATCTTGAGAGTAACCAGCTTGAATGGCGCGCAGGTAACTGTGACTTCTGGTTCGGAAGCAACCTGGCAAGCCGAGGGCATCCATGGCCTGAGCTTCAACTTCACTAAACACTGATTCACAAACAGATTCAAATTGCCCATTGACCTCTGCTTCACTCATCTAGATAAACAACAACATTGCATTTGGTGTGTTTTTTTTCCCCTCTGGCTTTGCAGAATGCATGATGTTACAATACACTATCAGAGCTCAAAAAGACTTTATTTCAATATAATTAATGCAATAACCCCATTTACTCCTTCCATTCCCTCCTCAATATTGTTTATAATGCAGCAGTAGACATCAACTTAATTGAAATTAGCTTCCCTTTGCTATAATCTGAGAGCTAAACAGACTATCTTTTAATTCCGGCGTTAGCCTGGAAGAACATTTGCAGACATTGGTTTTTAATTTCATTACATTACATTAAATAAACAGGAAGAATGTCCTAAAGCTGAGGCATTCTAATTGTTGTCTTAATTTTTGTTAACCTGTATTCCCATTGCCACTATTTTGCCTTTCTCAAGGAATCAGCCTGAAAATAAAACAGAAATATAACTAAAATACCCCTTTCTCAAATCTTAAACAAGTAAACAGTTTTAGGAAAAATGACAAAACAATTCCTCAACTCTTCATATTTAGAAGTTACAGCAACAAATTACCATTCTTGTGACAGCACAGCAGTAAATTCTGGTTCATGTGCTTGCTTCATTTAATTTGCCCTTCCTTCCTTTAGTTCATTATGTGAACTAGGAAAGCTGAATAGGTTAAGTCCCCAAACAGGCCACTAATTTGTTCAAATAATAATTAGTTAGCTAACTCTGACCTGGAACCAACTTGATCTTTGTGTGGTTGGGCTAATCATTTCCTCAAATTTGGATATAATAGGAGATTATTCTGTATTTTAAACTGCAAAATGAAATTTTATTCCCTGATGCAGAAGAGATAAGGGACAGCATGACTAAGTGAAGCTTCCCCAGACCATCAGTGGAAATGGAAACTTTTGTCTTCTGTTATATTTGACCAGGAAAGTATTGAAACTGTCATTTCTTTCAGGTAGTTCAATGGTCAATCCTGTACCTTACAGGTGTAAATGGGAGTGGAACTCAGATACATCTAAGGAGCAATGTTGGACATCAGCAAAGCTGACCACCATCGAGAACCATCTGATGCAGCCAGACTTTTCTAGATATGAATTCAAAATAACCCCCTTTTTAAAGAGTTCTGCTTGAATTGCATTCTACTACCAGGAGAACAGTGCATTGTTACAATATCAGATGCAAAGTGCAAAAGGAGGAACTACAAGAAGTAAGAATTAGTACAACAGACATTTCTTCCATGCCATATAAGTTGTCCATTTGGTACTGCATTTAATTGTGTCAGTAAGGTCAAGTAGGGAGAAATATGAGGAGAACCAAAACATAGTGCTTTCCTTCTATTATTTTAAAAAAATGTTTCAAGAAGTGCCTGGTTCATGGCACTAAACCAGGGCAGGATATTTGTGATAACCTAGATATTTTGAGCAACATTTCCATCAAATAGGGCTGCTGGGTGTAGAATTCAGCAACATCTGAAGAGATTTGGATCTCCCTCTTCTTTTCTTGACCATAGCTCAACTGACTGCTATTCCCATCAGTAGTTCTGACTGCTGACACTTTGCTCCTCACCCCAGTAATATTGCTAGAATTATGCCAATATGAAGAAGCAGGGAAGCAAGTTGATTAAAGATGTATTGTAGTGTTAATTAAATAATTTCAGTGTGGTGTGTCTATCCACACAGAATACACACAGTCATGCTCCATAAGTACATCTCCACAATGAATTTGGTCTGAAAACAATTATTTTCAGTGCTTGCAATTATTATTTCAATTCTCCCATAGGGAGTCAGGCAGCATAAAAATTTGATAAATAAGTGAATTCTAATTGTATTAAAGGCACTCTGGAAAGACAAACGTTCTTATTTTGAATCATTTGATATAAACAAAGAAACATTTATTAAGAAAGAAAGATGGACTTGCACAATTATAACTATGCTGAAGAGGAATGTCTTATTTGCTTACTTGCAAACCCAGTCTGCTAGCAGAAAGGACCTTTGTTTACTGTTGAAGGGGAGAGCAAAAATGGTATATTGCCCTTTTCTGCAGTATAGATGGATGCTTTATTATAGAGGTACAAAGAATGCATAAGATGGAGAACATCTGAGGAAGAACGGTTTCTATCAAACCCGCATTACCCTCAGCTTGTATTGTCCTTTGGTCTTCTACAGAAATGACAAAAGGTATACCTAGCAAACTCCAAATGCCATATGGTCATAGCATTTCTCTTGTCATACCAGAGAGTGTAGGGAACGGCCTTGAAGGACAGGAGGAAGAGTCGCTACCAAGTCAATAGTCAGATAAGTAGGGCTTCAGTAGGGGCCAAGAAAATAACTTGAGAAAACCTCTCAGACAAGCCCATGTCTACTTCTCACAAAGACAAAGTGAGGGAGGGGGAACTACATTCAGACTTACTATAGTTGTTACAATCAAAGTAGTTCTGATCTATGGGGTCTTGGTTTCCTAATCTGGTCTACTCTGTAGATCTGACACTGCTCCAATTTCTTACAACTTTGCCTTACCAAAGTACAATTGAAGCACCAAAATAACAGCAAAAGAGAACCCAGAGAAAATAAGTTTAAAAAACAAACAAACAGCGGAAACATCCCATTCTATCTAACCTAAATCCTGGGGAAAAAGGCCAGGTTTCAAGAGATTGTTTAAACAGGGGGGCGGGAGGGACAAATCTTGGATTAATCTTGGTGTCCTAGAGGGCAGAAGGTTGCAGTCCCTCTATGAAGCATGAGATTCTAGAATGGTGCTGACTACATTTTCTGTTTCGCCTTGCAAAAGAAGGGAGGAAGAAGTGATGCTGGATTGCTAGATTGCCAGCAACCAGTCCTCTCTGTTATTTTACGACTCTGCAAACCAGCTCTATATATATTTGCAGCACTGAAAACTATAGTCTATGTACCATCAGTAGCCACTGGGACTCTTGTACAAGGTTAGTAAGAATCTTTCTCTCCCATGCTGCTCAGATTTTCCTAACTATAGCTATTTCAACTATTAAGCTTTTACAGTAACGGTAGGCAATCACAACTGGACCTGTTTGAATTCAGCTCTAACAGCTACAAAGCAATGTTACACACAAAGTGATCGAATGAATAAAAAAATATTTTAAAAAGGTAAAAAATAAAGGTTTCTCCTGTCCAGTTACGTCCAACTCTAGAAGGCAGTGCCCATCTCCGTTTCTTAGCTGATGGAGCCAGCGTTGTGCAAAGACCTTTCTATGGTCAACTGGCCAGCATGACTATAAGCCGAGGCAGACAGAGCGCTGTTTACTTTCCCACTGAAGTGGTACCTATTTATCTAATCGCATTTGCATGCTTTAGAACTGCTAAGTTGTCAGGAGCTGGGGCAAGAATTGGAGCTCTCTCAGATATATGGTACTTGGATCTCAAACTGGCAACCTTCCGGTCAACAGCCCAGTGTCTTAACCACTAGGCCACTATGCCCCCCATAAAAAAAGAAAATTCTTACTCCAGTTTACTTTTTATACCTGAATGTGGAAGGGACACCAAAACCAGATGCATCAAAATTTAACGTAAGTGGCTTTGGATTGCAGAGACTTGTCCTATAGAACATGAAATCCAAACAAGGACTGGAAGAATATGGCTTTGGGAGAAATATTGATGGTGTCCCTGGATGAGAAAGATTTTTCTAATGTCTTATGGAATGAGGAACAAAGTCATTGGATGCAGTTTATGCCTGCAAAGGTATGATGAATCCACATTAATTCGCGCTTTCCTTTAAAAAATGAAAAATTACACCACTGAAATTATCATGGATTACTTCCAAAAATTATCTACCCAATATTGGAGTAGATTTTAGACAATGTAGTTGCCGAAATGGGGGCTGAAAATACATATGGCCCACAGTCCAACCATTCCCTTTAAGTTTCCAGTTTAGCTTTTTCTTAAAGTAGTTAACACTTTTTTAATCATATATTTATTTGTGACTTTGTAGATATAAGTGCAGGTATCAATGAGTGCAATCTAATTATACTTATAACATATTGCAAATTACTATTAGTGCAATGCAAGCACTGACTTAAGGATGTATTAACTCAGTGGGCTATTTCGCATATATGGTATCAAGGAAAGAAAGTATTTGCCATAAAATATACATTAAGGGAGCAGATAATTGGAATCTACAAATCACTCTTTTCACTTATGAATTGTTCTTGTTAGGTGTATGCGTAAAACCATTGGAAACGATTATTTACAAACTTCAGTGTGTAAGCAGCCTGACACGCTTCTGGATTCCGTTACAAAATCTTATTAAATTGCACATAAACAAAGCTTTCAGCTTAGGAAAATAACCAGTAGAAAATATTGATTATAATTGATTGGGATACGTGGTCAAACTCCTGAATTTGTTCTTGAAAAACCCTATAATTATTAATATTATTGTAAAATGCATAACAGGAAAAAAAAATCCAACCTGGCTAACGCAGCTGGCCTGACTGAGTGTGCTTACTGCTCTCATATAGCTCTGATTCCTTGATCGAAACTTAGGGGAATTGTAGTTTGCCGAAGGATCCAGGGTATGGCCACCAGGCACTTCACTTGTAGCTTGCAGATAGCTCTGACTATTAAAGAAAGATAGAAACAAAGTTGGAAAAAACTATGACAAAAACATTCCCAAAAGAGCTGAAAAGTGTTCTATGTAACGTATCTTAATAAAGAAAATAAATGATTTCTGCATAGTGGGTATTTGCAGGTATGGTATCGACAATTGTAATGCCCCAATGGAAAAAGAACACGACGGATTTGCCTTCTTCGGTTGCTAGGTAAAGTTTTGGCCCTGTCAGTACTAACCATCTGGTGAAAACAGGACATGTACTAGATCAGTCCTACCTGAATTCTACTATAAACTCTAATAGTATGATAAGTATTTAAGAATTCTGAAACGGTCAGATCAAGTGAAGTTCTTCTGAAACCTGCTGACATCCTATTTCAGGGAATACTCAACATTTAGGCTTAGAACAAATCTTCCCCAAAGTTTACAGCCCCAAAGTTCATTTCCCCCTATGTGTTTTTGAAGTATATGACATTCAGTTGATGTTAAGTAATTTAACGATTCTGTAATAATAACCTATAACAGCAATAACTGATAATGGTATTGTATGGCCCCTTGATGGTAATTCAAATTCATTCTGCAAGCCTGATAACACAAACAGCTCCCTCCAAAATATGATCTGCTAGTTAGTGCTTTGAAGGCTGAGGCAAAGAGGCAGTCCCGGAACCAGCAAAATCTGGAACTGGGCAGGGGATAGACTGTATCTGTCCTCAATGTGGAAGGGACTGCCACTCTCAAATTGGCCTTTTTAGCCACACTAGATTCTGCTCTAGGATCTCTGTTCAGAGCACAATACCATAGTCTTTCGAGACTGAAGGATGCCAAAGCAAAGTTAGTTCTTTCTTTCTTTTTGCTTAGCGTTTGAGATCTTTGTTTTCTCCTCTCGGCTTTGTTTTATATTCCATTTCAAAACTGTGGATCACTTTGTGTTCAGTAGGGTCTCCTCCACTACATTGAGAACACTGTTTAATTTGTGCTCGGTCCTCTCATTCATTTGCAATGGATCCCCAGGGATGACTGTGCTGCCCATTTCATTAAGAAACATGTCTCAGGCCCAGGGCTGATGCTTATACGCAATCCCAAAGGGCGGCTTCCTGTAAACTAATTTAAACAGCACGTACTTTAAATCAAATATAGATTTGCTGGGCTTGAAAAGTTAGTTTTAACTTTTGCCACCCTTAACAGCTAGCATGTAACTCTGGGTTTAATTAGCACACCTCTTGCATAATAGAAAAACAATATATTAAGAACAGTTGCGTCTGAAGCAGCATGTAAGTGAGTAAGCCAATAAGTAAATACAATCCCCAGTAAATGACATTATATATTATTATTCCTAACCGAACCTCGATACTAAATAATTCTAAGAAATAATTACCTAAATGTATTTATTAGGAAACTGACTTGTAATTATTATTCTTAATTTCATAAAAAATGTAGAGGTTCCAGTTCATACAGAAGCTTACCAGTAAAAATAGCAAACTTAGCAACAGCTAATTGGAGAACAAAAGAGTAAAAGGCCCCCTCCTAGCCTCTAATAATCTTTTAGTGGATATTCTTATCAATGGAATAATTAAGTATCAAAATACTTCTGCCTTTCCTGCTGACATTCATCTGACCTAAAACTGTTAAACTTTTGCAGTACTGTCTTACTGCATTTTTTGAATGTCAGCAGTCAGTGTAAAAGACCTTTTCCTTTGAATGGTATATATTAACATGTTAAATTAAAAATGCCTTTAGACACCTAGAAATTTTTAAAGAACCTTGGGAAAACTTAAGTAACACATATAACCAAATGACAGCTGTAATAAATGTTTTATAACTTTCAACCCTTTTATTTAATTGTAGCATTTCCATGTGTAATTCATTACAAGTGATGTGTGCTGTAAATATTTGTGGAAAATGTCTCTGAAATTCAATATATTATGCTTAAAACAACTTTCAGGACTGAGATAAATTTGCCTGGATCTAGTGAAGAGTTGAACGCTATTAAAATCATACATTCTCTTTGGCATATAATAGGAATAAGAAAGAAAGAGAAACTAATGGCACACTGCTGAATTCTACAGTGAATGGAATTTGGTAGGAAAAAAAAATAGCAACCTTCTGTTAAATATGTCAGAGAAACAAATTACCAAATCCGACATAGAAAATAACCACATGCTAGTCATGTAAACTGAGAGCTGCAATATTTTACCAAGGCAACATGTCTTGATCAAATTATTTATTTTTACAATGTACACTTAACGCCTGTTGTAGTGCTACCACTAATACATGCTGCAGTTAAACATTACTTTGAATTATTCAAATAAAATTAAATTGCCTCAGTTTATCCTCAGGCACACCTTAGCATTATTAATGTTAGCTTCAATAATACTCTCATTATATCCATTCGTTTGATAGCTTGGCAAAATCTTGAACAGTAAATAAGTCTTCTTCGGGCAACCTGCTTAAATTCGCAACATAAATAAAGTGCAACATCTACTCAAGATAAGATACAGGAGTTAGTGGACAGGCTCTTCTGTTGCAATATGCATAGAACTATACGAAAAAGTAAATAGGAAAGATGCTTTACTGGAAAAAGAAGCTATCAGGGAGTCACTTAGCATAGCATACAGTGAAGTGGTAAAAACAATAAATATAGAGCTTGGGTTTTATAAGAAAAAACTCTTGCCAGATTCTTAAATGACTGTCACCTAAAGGAGCATCAAGGATTTGGTAAATAATGTTGTGTTTCTAGAAGGATAATGAGGGCTGAAAAGAGGACAATCAGCAAAGAACAGAGAAACGGTCCTTTAGATGCCATCTCTAAACAGTCACCCCTTTGTGCCTAAAAGAGGGGGACACGATAGCCGTGTTCCAATATTAGAAGGGGGTCAACCTATTTTCTAAAGCACCAGAAGGCAGGACAAGAAGCAATGGATGGAAACTGAACAAAGAGAGAAGTGACCTAGAACTAAGGAGAAATTTCCTGGTAGTAAGAACAAGCAACCAGTGGAACAACTTGCCTTCGGAAGGTGTGGGTGCTCCAAACACTGGAGGCTTTTAAGAAAGGACTGGACAACCATTTGTCTGAAATGGTAGAGGGTCTCTTGCTTGGGCAGGGACTTGGACTAGAAGACCTCCACTTTCTCTTCCATCTCTTTTATTCTGTGGGTTATAATAATAATATTTGGAGCAAAGAGCTCATTTTTATAAGAGGTGAATCAATATGGTTCCAGGCGTATAAAGGAATTGATTTCTTAGTCATCAAAAGCCAGTGATGCTAAATTGGAACATATGATTATGCACATCCTAACAATGATTTAAGCATGTTGCCATTAACTCCCGGGAACCAAATTTAAGCTTTCATAAATGTCTAAATGCTAAAATGCAGCTTTCTTTGAAATGCTAATTGTTCTGCACACTAGAAAGAAGAAATGAGACATCTCAAGATAACGAAGCAAATGGTAGCATGAGAAGAAGGGATTTATATCTATTGAGCCCCGGGAGATATTTGGGACAAGCTGGGCTTAGCAAACATTATTTCTCAGCCTTTATTGCACTTGTAGATAGGAGAGACAGACCCCAGGAGCATCTGTAGAGCAGTGGTGAGGAATATTCATGCTTTCTGACAAAAAACAATCTTGGAGTCTGAGTAAGTACAAATGAGTTGCCTGGGACACCGATCCTATGATGTTACCTGGACTGAATTTGATTCTGTAAATCTTGATCACATGAATATGGTTCTCTGAACTATGAGTCTGGCTATCTGGTCCCATGTTCCTCCTGGGTGGTCAAGGCAGCCCAACAAGGGACCTGGGATTGGATTGTGATTGGGCTTCTTAAAAGGGGTTCCTCTGACTTTGAAGGAGGCAGTGGTATAACCCCTTTTCAAGAGGCCATCACTGGACCCTTTTGTCCTGGATTTCCCTTTGTAATCAAAGAGAAAGTAATTTAATAGCAGCTGCTGAGGGTCTTGGAGGAGATGGATTATCTGGATCCATTCCAAACAGATTTTGGGCCAGGGTACAATATTGAGATAACATTAGTTGTGCTTGACAATTACCATTGATGGAGCTGGGATGGAGATGGTGCACCCAACATTACGTTCACTGATCTCAATATTTTCCAATACCATCATCTATGGTATCCTTGATGCAGGGGTCAGGAGTTGGGGTATTGTGCTACAGTCTTTGGCCTTCTTCTCCTGATTGATTCGGATTAGTGTCACTAAGGGTGGGGGAGAGATAAAACCTACAGCCCCACATTGGAGGGGGGAGGGTTTCTCAGGACTAGACTCTCTCAGTCCTCTTGTTTAACAACTACATCAAACTACTAGATGAGATCTGTCAGTTGGGGGTCCAGTATCATCAGTTTGCTGATGATACTCAATTGTATAAAACTTCAGACTATGCAGGTGAGTCTGTCAATGTATGGTACTAACCTGATGTCTGAAGGCCCTTTGGGTCAGGATGGAGAAAAACAGAATCAGGTTCAAACCTGAGGTTGGTAAGGGTTGCACTTCCCTATTTGAGACTAGTCTATAATTTAGGGGTCCTCCTGAATTTGTAATTATTTATTGAAGAATAAATTGCAGCTTGGCTAAGAAGGCTTTTGCACAGGCCCAACTCATATGCAGTTGTGCCTTTTCTGCAACTGGGAGGTTCTTCAGATGGGTCACTCACACCCTAGTCACCTCATGACTGGCCTATTGCAATGTGATCCACATGGGATTATCCTTGAAGATCAGCCAGGAGTTACAGCAGGGGCCAAAAGCAGAGGTGCAGATAGTAATGGGTGTTTCTTACTACATTTCCAACAGCACAATTGGGCAGAAAAATCTCGAGTTTTTTCGATGACATATTATCATTCTATGGGATGGAGGAAGTATAGCTTCTTGTTGCTGATGTCACTCTCTGGAATAGCACCCCCCCCCCCTTTAGAGATAATATGTTTCTCATCCTTTAAATGTTTTGTAGGTCTGTGAAGATTTGACTCTGTTCCTAGGTCTGGGGTTAAAGTACTTGTGAAGACACTGGTGGGTTTTGATTATTTGTATGGCTAGGTTTGGGTGATCATGTTTCTATATTATGTATTCTTTTAAAATTGTAAGCTGCTCAGAGTCTTTCGGAGTTGGATAGCTTTGAAATCGAATGAATGAATGAATGAATGAATGAATGAATGAATGAATGAATGACTCTGACAGTGAGAACAACCAACCAATGGAACAGCTTGCCCTCGGAAGTTGTGGGAGCACCATCACTTGAGACCTTCA
>JAOYMU010000252.1:901965-915066 GCA_025802295.1 Psammodynastes pulverulentus | reverse complement strand
TGGGAGGCAGAAGCTGAGGTAAGATATTTTTTCTTGTTTTCCTCTCCCAAAAGTTAGGTGCGTCTTATACTCTGGTGCGTCTTACAGTCCGAATAATACGGTATTTAAAAATATACTTTCCTTTTTTAATGCAGTAATAGAACAAACTTTGAATGAACAGATGTGAAAACGATAGGAACTGGAATAGACTGATCATTACCTGTGACTCACCAAGCGTAGTGCAGCCTAGCAACCAGAGGTTACCTGAAGACAGCCAACTTGAATTAAATAGTCACGGAGGAGGAGATTCTCAACAGCTACTAATCAAAGTGGTTTTACACTGCCACCGGAACTGAAAGGCAAACACTTCTAAATATCATTCGATAGATGACACCCATCAATGAACCGTAGCGATTAAATCAGGACTCACCGATCATTTTGGACCAATCATTCTGTCTCAGATAAGGAGTGGTGCGGTGGCCTAGAGATGGAGCTCTTTCCTTAATATCAGGAGGCGGTGAGTTTGAGGTGGGTAGAGGCAGATATTTCTCTCTCTGGGCACAATGAAAATATATCTGCTGAACAACTCTCCGCATTGGCGTCAGGAAGGGCATCCAGCCACTAAATCCTCTGCTAGCTCCATTCAGTTGCCCAGACTCCACCCCACAAGGGATGAAGGGGTTCATTAAATGAAGATGATGATGAAGATTCTATCTCAGACAAATCTATCTTACAGCGTTGTTTTGTTGAGGAAATTAAAGGATGCCCACTACAAATGTCACCTTGGACTCCTAAAGGAAAGACAGAAGCATCTAGGTGGAAACAAAAATGCTGAACAAGGACTGCCTGGTGTGATCCAGAAGGACTCATAGCAGGCTTAAGACATTTTCCCAAAAAGAATAATAAAGCACAGGATACAATGCTAGGATGGAACAAGGTTCCTATTTTGTATCGTTCGTTTTGTCCACGAATTTAAAAAGGGTGGGGAGGGGAGGTTATGATACCCTTAAACTTCTGAAGTACTTAACATACCTAATACAGCCCTGGGAAGTTTGCTCATATGCAGTTATAAGGCTTGATATTACTACTTACATAGTTTACAGTTTATGTTGCTGGAAAAGTAGCTCCTTATGCTGGTATCAGTTACAACAATTAATAGTTTAAAAAAGGGGGGGATGTCAGATTATAAACCACAAACAGATGTTCATTGTCTAGAATATGTACCCTACATGGGTAGAGAAAATGTTTTTCCTATCTAACTTCTAATACAAATATAGACTCAGAAACATTTTGGTTTCCAATATTTGCCTCCTATTAAGTAGAGAAAATTTGACTGCTGAAGCCAACACTTCAGATTGGGTTCATATTTAAAACAATACCACATACACACATTTCAGCTCCAGCTTTTGCGTAGAACATTTGTGAATGATGGTTCCCATAGAAACAGGAAGCTTATTTCAGCTAAGATTCTAAATGCTTCATTGTCACCCTAATCTACATAGACCAAATTGGTCTTTCCTCCTTCTAGAAGTTTATATTATGACCGATGTGACACTAAAACTGTCACGATTAAAATGTTTTCCCCTCCATGCCAACTGATTATTTGTTCTCCCTTTGCGTCTTATTGATCCTGGCAATTTCTGTCAAAATTAAGTATAGTAAAATGTGCTAGGAGAGAGTTTACTTCCCAACAATAGTTTTAACGAACATACTTAGGTAGAAAGAAATTGTATATTATCAGCTGACTTTCTCAATTTCTACGTGAATTAACTGTATAAATTTGCACCCTGTAATGTTATAAAGTTGCCCATCACTGCATTCATACCATGCAAAAAACGGAAAAAAACCACCCCATGTAAATTGATATTGATCATCCTATCAGAAATTCAAAATATGTTTGGACAGACAGATAGTTCATGACTTACAAGAGTTTGTTCAATAGTTTCAATGGGGTTGAAGTGAAGGAGAAGCCAGTTACATTTAACCACTGTGTTATTAACATAACAACTGCAGTGATTCACTTAACAACTGTGGCAAGAAAGGTCCTAAAATGGGGCAAACCCCTGAACAACTGTCTCACTTTTAGCAACAAAAATTCTGGGCTCAATTGTGGTCATAAGTTGAGGACGTGTATATAAAATTCAGTGAGCATAGACTTTGATAGATTCCTTGGCTAGATTCTAGTGAAAATGCAGATGAGACCAGAATACAAAAATGAATAGGACCAAAGCAATAATTCTGATTTGATTTAATTATAACGCATAATCAATTAATGGGATTTCCCCCCCCCCCATGTATTTAATAAGTAATTGAATAATTACAACCCAGTAGGTATTTTTAGAGGACCTTTGGAGCTGCACTCAAGGCTCTGGAAGAATAAAGGTGTTACACAGCCCTGGGAACTTAGATTATGTATTTTTACATCAGAAAAATCGGACTTCAAGTTGCTGCTATGTTTATCATACTTTTCAGTTTTGCACATAATGTTTGACCCCATATTATGCTATTTATCTTGATAGATTAGCATGGCTGTAATTCATTGCAAAGATAATAGTTTCAAAATATAAAACATTTCTGAAGAAGGTAAGGCAGTACCAGCCTTCTGTAAATATTTTATAAATGTCTTGCCATTAAGCAAGAAATAGCCTGTTCTTTATATAATTTTCTGCAACCCTGAAATATCATATGAAATTTCAAATTTCATTGTATATAGTAATGAAAGATAATTGGTATATCTATACTGGACTATTTTTTCCAAATAATTTCTTTATTTTTGAGCTCAATTATGGACATATGTTGAGGACTACCTGTATGTTATCTCCAACCCAGAGCTAACATTGACTTTTTCCATGATTAATAATCTTACATAAACCTCTAATCCATGAATTTATCCTCTCATCTTTTAAATTCCTTCAAGGTAGTGATCACTACCAGAACTTATAATAATGAATTTGGCCATTTAATTCTATGCTCTGTGAACAAGTTCTTTCTTAGTCTGTTTTAAAACTCTTTCCAATCAGGATCATCAATGACCTTGTCATTGTGAGGTAAATTGGAGGAGGAAGTGTGGATATGTTCACCACCTTGAGTTATTTGTAAAAAAAGGGGGGGAGGGGAAATAAATAAATAATCCACAAATTTAGTTAACTCATTCTTATGCCTAAGATAAGAACATTTATGAACCAATTAAAAAGCACCATTCCCAACACAGCTCCTTGAAGGACTCCGTTTTTTAATTTTCTCTCTATCCTTACTCCTTGCTTTCTATTTTATAAACAACCACAGAATAAGAGAACCTATTCTTCTAGTGAATGGTTTTTCTTTAGTTGTGTTTGTTCCTATTATCTTTCTCCAGATAGAACAGAATCGAGATCACATGAAATATTAGTACCGCTCTGTAAAGCCTTAGACTTTATAAAGTCTAGACCACATTTAGAATATTGCATCCAGTTTTGGCTACCATATTATAAAAAATATGCAGAGACTGTGGAAACAAAGATTATTAGAGGGCTGAAAGCCAAAACATATAAAGAATGGTTGCAGGAATTAGGTATGTCTAGTCTAATGAAAAGAAGGACTGGGGTAACATGATAGCACTGTTCCAATATTTGAGGGGCTCTTACAAAGATAAGGGGATCAAACTATTTTCCAAAGCAGGACAAGAAACAATGGATGGAAACTAATCAAGGACAGGAGCTACCTAGAATTAAGGAGAAATTTCCTCACAGTGAGAACAATTAACCAGTGGAATGGCTTGCCTCCAGGAGTTGTGGGTGCTCAATCACTGGAGGGTTTTAAGAAGAGACAACTACTTTTCTGGAATGATATACAGTCTCCTGTTTGAGCAAGGGGTTGGACTCGTAGACATCCAAGTTCCTTTCCAACTATGTTATTCTGTTATTCTTTTGTTCTGTTAACTGCTGATAAGAAATTGCCCAGAATATTAGGTCATGCTGACTGGTCTATACATACCTGGATCTTCCTTGTTCCATTTGTAAAAATTGGGATCTTTGTCTCTTTATTTTATTTTACTCTGTTCGACATTATATGAAGCAAAATGAAACACCGCATAACTTTGGAATTAACATTCATAGAACTAGAGGCTACGGACTAAAACATCTGTATTATATTTCAGAAGGTTATTGCTATTAAAAACATGTAAAATATTTTGTGTCTAATTAAACTCCACAGACATTAATACTGGGAATCATTATAGGCTCCAAATGCCATCCATGTATCTTCATTTAATTGTGGAATCACTGAAACCAATTTTTGTTCTTTTTGCAATGCGGCAAATACCATGGATATGTAGAAAAAGCATTATAGCTGTCAGGGCCTCCTTTCCATAACTTTGATAACTGCTCATTTTGTCCCTCTATTTATTTAATTGTATTTATAGAAGTATTTGAATTTTAGGCCACGTCCCTAGGTGGTGTACAGAAACACCGAAAATATAACAATTCGAAGCATATGGAATCCTGTAAAAAGGATCAAATCTTATATTAACATAGAAGGAAAGGATCATTTTGGTGAGATAATTATTTTAGACAATGAAGCTATTGTAGGTCAACTGAATGAGATTCGACTTTAAAGCTTTCTTAAAGAACTTTTTTTTCCCCTCCAGTGAATTTCACAAATGCACGGAAACCAGAGAAAAGTATTGATCCCAAGTCGTATCCGGATGAATCGGCTGACACTGGAGGTGATCTTCTCAAATTAACTTAGTGAGTATTGATAATCTTTCAGAAGGAGGCATTTTTTCAAGGGTCCTGGCCCAAGCCATTTTGGTCTTTAAAAATAGACTGATAATAGCACTGATTATAATTAGTAGTATCCAGGTACGATATCATTCCTTGAAACAATGGCTCTAAGTAAGAATAATTAGAGCTGATGGCCTCCTTGCCTCACTGGTGGTTGGTTTAGATATCAGGCTCCTACTTAGTTGCTTAAAACTCACCTAGCAATGGAACAGTCACTAAAAATCACCTAGTAATGGAATAGCTGCTTAAGACTCAGTAGTGGAACAGTTGCTAAGAATCACCTAGTAGTGGAATAGTTGCTTAAGACTCACCTAATAGTGGGCTAGTTGCTAAGAGTCACTTAGCAGCGGAACAGTTACTTAAAACTCACCTAGCAGAGGAACAGTTACTTAAGAATCGCCTAATAGTGGAATAGTAATGACTAAGACCTAAGCGGCTGTTCACACAAAGTCGATTCTCCTGGCATCACTGCAACTGGGTGAATCCCCTCACTAAAATAAATGGTACATGAGCATGATTGCCTGCTGCTGTCAGGGGTGCTCTAATGTGCTATGTGATCGCTCAATTCCCAGACCCATAATAGAAGCTGCTGCCCCTCATTAAGCCAAATTTCTGTGCAGAAAAAGACGCCGATGGTTTTCCCTAATGTGGACAGACTTCTCCAATAATAGCTATTGTATCGTGCTTGGTAAATCCATTCACCACGCGAAGCAGAAGATCAACAGGGCAGTTGCTGCAATAACCTTATAGCAAGAACTAGGAAGAACTAGGCAGGGCAGCCTGTTCACGGTTACCAGGATCTGCCAATGAACTCAGTACCACTTTTCTAAGGCTAGTAAACAATTAGCTGTATTTTAGTACACAAATCAAAGAAGAAGAATCAAGGCAAGTAATCAAGAACAATTCACAGATTATCCGTCACATCTGTAATTTAAATATGCCTTGTGTTATAATAAGTGTGAAATGATGCCATGTGGTTTGAAATCTTTACAAAATATTGAGATCAAATGATCAAGATCAGTTTATGGAAACGATTTTGCAAGGTTATTGTGGCATTAGGCAAAATAACAAAACAGATTAAACCATTTTTGTGAGGACTAGATAAACTGGATTTATATATCAACTGGGTTTGGGGGAAAAAATAAACCTTGCTGGGAACATTACAATGCATCTCAAGTTAATAGTCAAAGATGTTACTGTTTAATAACATCCATTCATCCTATATATATATATATTTAATACGCAGTGTTCTTATTGGCTTTTAACTCCTTTTTATTCCTCTACTTTGTATGAAAAGAATGCTGCCATAAGCTAGTGTGATGGAATTGTTCACTTCTTCACTGGGAGAGTCTGCTAGATCTAGAGTTTTTTCAATATAGGTGAAATCTAGGATTTTCATGTGGAGACTCTGGCCATGAGAGCTTGCTGTCAATCTCAGCTATGATGACAACTGCATTTCTTCTTTGAAAAGAAACAGCTGGCTATTGTTGCATATACCCTATCATTATCTTCCCTCTCTTTCTATAGCCTTTCTATAATATACCATTAGCTTCTATTATTAGTTGCCTATTTATTCCCAGGCTAATTTCAAGATGCTATTAAACTAGTACCGAAAACCTGTTGCCAACCATATGCTCTGAATTACTAGGGGGTCCAGCAATATAAACTCCTCCTTGATGTGACCTCCTTTGAAAGTCAAATGGTTTTCAATCACCAATGATTTTTTTGTTTTGCTTGCAACTACCTGCTTTCTTGACTTATCATCAGCAGGACTGTCATGAACATGGGTGCGCTCATTCCATTCTTACAAAACTTTACCTTTTCTTTTTTTCTTCTGCAAAGCTTGGGAAAAACGATGGATTTTAATTGCTAGCTGTGTTGGGGGCCTTATAGACAGAATAGCCTGACATAAATCAGATAGCTTATTAATTAGCAAATCTAACCTATCTTTTTGGGTTGTTACATAGTTCCATCTTGTTTCTTAGTTCTTAAACCCAAGAAAAAAAAATGAAGCATATTAAAAGTTATAATTTGACAATATACCCTCATTGTAACAATGTTATTAAATATATTTACAGTAATAAACTAGAGGATTCTAGTTACATGTGCATTATAAACCTAGCTCTTATTAAATATGGTTCACATTTCTAAATCCTTGGCTTTAAGATACCAAAACAACAAAGCAGCGCCTAAAATGAATTTATATTGTGGATTTAAAAATGGTAACATATCATTATATTACTAGAAGTTACAGTACTCCTGTTAGAGGTATTAATAGTTACACTCTCTGACAATTATTCAGCTATTTAATGAATAGATGGTAAAGAATGGCCTAGTTTAGACAGCATATGAAATCACTATCTTGTATGATGAATGAATCGCTGCAGACAATGGACTTTCTAGTCCTTTGCTCTTTTTTTATATCAAAAGAGTTTTGGGAACCTATTTTTAATTAAACTTAATTCAGTGTGAATGTCCACATGCTGTAAACTGTGTTTCAGTTAAACAATAGATGGATAGCACATGGGCAACCTGTACCACTTGAATGGTGTTAATGTGATTTGTTTGGATGCTCAAGAACAGGGGTGTAAAACTTGCGGCCAGCGAACCCAATGCATCCCCCACTAGCCACGCCCACCCCCATTTTAGTGAAGGGGGGGGAAAGTCACGATACATCATGTGATGACAACGTGACACTGCGAGTTTGATGCCCCTCCTCAAGAAATATGCTTGGGATATGGAGAAAGCCATACCAGAACCTGGAATACTTCCCTTAAAAAAAAAACCTAAATGATTTGCAAGCTGTTAATGATAGAAGATGGTTTCACCATTGTATATGTACTGCACATGTGAATATTGATGGATAAGAGGTTAAAGTTTACTTTTTATATTATGGATGTAAATCAGGTATCATCAAAAATTCAGGAAATATATTCCTGAAATTTATTTTAGGAAATATATTCATTCTACCTCATTTTTATGAAGTTGTCAGTTGTCTTCAATCCCATGTTATCCAATTAATAATATATTCTGCCCTAAGCTAAACTAGCTGACCACTTCCACAAGTTTTAATTTAAATTATCTTCTTTAAGGATTTTCTCTTGGCTATAAAATCCAATTTCATGGAGTTACTGTATAACATTAAAGTAGCATACAAAATCCAAATGGATTTTTCTTTTGCAAGAATTTGAAAAAAAAAAATTTCCCCATGAGACTCTAAATTCCTAAATGCATAACTGTCATGCTGCCAGATATCATTTGTGTATATACTGTTGTTGTTCTCTGGCCCCATCTAGTGGCCGGGGCCAGAGGTGGTATTCAGCAGGTTCTGACCAGTTCTAGAGAACCAGTAGCAGAAATTTTGAATAGTTTGGAGAACCGGCAAATCCCACCTCTGACTGGCCCCACCCCCATCTATTCTCTGCCTCCCGAGTCCAGATGATCGGCTGGGTCTTCTTTTGTTGCCCTGCACAGGAGAACAAAGCTGGAAAGCAGGTCAGTGGGGTGGGGACGGAATGAGATTTTGCAGTCACCTTCCCCCAGGATTGGAGAGGGAATGGAGATTTTGCAGTATCCTTCCCTTCCACACCCACCAAGCCACGCCCACAGAACCGCTAGTAAAAAAATTTGAATCCCACCATTGGCCGGGGCTAAATATCAATCTGCATTATCTGGAAGCTGATCTGGCCCTTTAAGGATCATCCATCCATAAACCCTCACTCCCAAAACAAGTGCATCCCAAATGAAGCCAGACTCCTTTCCTTTAGCATTTGGAGGAAACAGAAGCACCAGGAAGAATCCAGCCTAATTCTGTGGCATCTGAGGACAAAAATCCACATCCCATTCACCCAGCATCACTGGTGAGATTTAGATTTATCTGTATTTGTTAATTGTTATGCTCACCAGCAATTCAACACTGCTTATTTTATATTTGGGTCCTTATTGGATGTATTCCTATTTTTCCCAGTTTCACCCATCCTATTCCTTTAATATGGTATCCAGATCTATGCACACGGTCTGTTTTACTGGAGGATAGGTGGGTTTAGCTGCATGTCAAGCTGCACACAGTAACGTGTAGTGAGGGCAGAAGTTACAATAACTTTTTCTTCTTTACCTTTATCCTCATTTGTTTAGGGCTCATGAGCTTACTTCTCTTCCTATTTTGGTGTTTGATCATTTTTTTCATTCCCTGGGACATTCTTTGACTATGATGGCAGTGATGGTTTGGGTTATTGATTGTACAAATAGTCCTTTACTTACTATTTAGGGCTATTTTATTCATAACGAGCTATCCAAACCAGTTCAAAGCTGGTAGACACAGATTAGTGTGAATATATTGTAGAAAAGTAGATGGAGATAAAAATAAATGTTTCATTCCCCCCCTTTTATTAATCTAGTTTGTAACCAAACTCAAGATAATCACAAATAGCAAGAGGTATAGTAATCAATTTTTTTTAAATAAACTTTTTTTTAAAGAAAGTTGATCTTTTTTTAAGTAAACACAAACAAGAATCAGTGAAATGACCAAACTATTTGGAGAGCTTCTAGATTTTAAAAAATAATTTGACATGATACTGCTCCTTATGGAATGGCCTAGCTTTAAAATATATGTGTGATTTGTATATTAATGCATATATTTTTAAACAGTCTGCAAATAATAAATTGTAAGAAATTAACTTTTGTAGTAAAAAATTGTCAATGTTCATTTTGTAAGATTTGGGATAAATTGTCAGTATTTATTTGCTCAAAATATTTATTCAGATATGTTTCATAGACAATACCAAATATGATTGTTAACACAAGAAATCCTGCATACACACATAAATACATTTAACAGCACGTTACACCACATAATATACAACACAATTCCAGGCTAACTGTAACTTTACCTGCAAATGCATGCCCTGTCAGAGAATCCAAACCTGAAATTAAAAAAAGTAAAAAACAAAATAAAATCTTTAGCATTACTTTGAATTGAACCTCCACCTCCGCTGTAACCAAAAATTAACTGTATCACTGGATAATTACGGTATCTAGACATCCAGAAAAAAATGAAGCATCGTTTTTCCAAAACAGTGCAATTAGATTTTTTTCTTAAATATTTTCTAGAATGTAACTTCAATAGTGCTTTAAAAAAACTTGATAATCCTTGGTTAATTTTTGTTTTTCTAAACTTATTTGAGATAGTTCACAATATTGCCAAGACACTGATAAAGAAGTCAATCTGATAAGCATTTGTACAAGCTTACGTGGTAGCTGAGTTTGAGCCCTACTTTTTCCAAGAACAGATTCAACATGACAAAATTACGTAAAGACGCTCCTTTGCAAATTTGTTTTTATTGTATATAATAATAATTATAATTATGTGATGTCCATGTGTAGAATGAAACTATATCTACTTTGGGGGTGAAGAAATTATGGCTTTCCAAATGCTGATGAACTACAAACCACAAGCTACAGTCAAATGATCAACTATGGATGTTTTATTTCAGAGGCGGTAAAGATTTTCCCTTTGTTTTCAATTTTAG
Source organism: Psammodynastes pulverulentus (assembly GCA_025802295.1). Classification (NCBI taxonomy): domain Eukaryota; kingdom Metazoa; phylum Chordata; class Lepidosauria; order Squamata; family Psammodynastidae; genus Psammodynastes; species Psammodynastes pulverulentus. Next base: position 904,799 of record JAOYMU010000252.1, on the reverse strand, counting down.
AGAAACACAAAGATTTAATATCCAGACAGGGAGGTCATGGCAATACTGATTTACTGTGGTCAGAACTTTACCAAATGTTTCTAATAGTGTAGAACTAGATCATTACTTTATCCTGCTTAGTTCTCTCATGCCATGTGGGTTCTGCTACTTTTAAATTTGGATTAATTATTATTTGGTTTATTATACAATTTACATAGTAATACTCATTTTTTTTATTCCTATAGAGATATTGAATCTCATTCTTGAGGGTACACAAGAAGGAAATCGAATTAAAAGATGGAGGAAGGAGACCATTGAGCAATACGACTTCAGCAACAGAGTGGTCAATGCCAGGAATGCACTATCTGACTCTTTGGTTTCTTTCCCAAACCACAAAACTTTAACCTCAGACTGACTACTGTTGACCTCACCTTATTCCTAAGAGGTCTATAAGGGCGTGCATAAATGCATCAACGTGCCTACTGTCCCTGTCCTAATGTCCCCTTTTATTCACATCCATTTCATGCATTAATAAACATATCTATACTTATATCTGTTATCTAATACATGCTTGACAAAATAAGTAAGAAAATTAAATAAATAAATAAATAAATAAATAAATAAATAAAAGGAGGATATGGGTGAAGGATCTGACCTCCTCCCTTATACTACTTGGAGGACCCTGAATAGGATCAGAGTTGGAGTTCCTAATGTAAAACCAATATGCTCAACTTGAGACTCTTAGCGAACAACAACATGCTATGTGAAAGTCGAGAGACATACCAGTCGGGTGCATCCGCTGGTATGTTGGCTACTACCAGAAACATTACTTATTTTTGGCAAAGCCAAGAAGGTGGCTTCATTCTGGCAGTTTGAAGTTTGACCTAGACACGGGAGAAGAGTGAATCTCATGTCCTTCCCATTCAAAAGGCCCCCGAAATGATAAACATTAATGAGCATTCTGAAATTCACAGAGATGGGAAGTTTCAGAGCTGACAACCATGACAGGCATTTCCTAGGCATTTCTTTAATAGGTTTGGGCAGTAAAGAAGAAAGATCAGCTAAACTACTGACTGAAGCTCTCTGAAATCAATTATGGGAGATAAGGAGCTGCAGAAGGGTCGTCTGCTGCATTACGGACAGGCAAGTTTGCTTTCAATATTTGCAAAATGTTGCAGGTATGAGTATGCAATCTAAACCGAGGTTCAAAGTCCAATCGCTGCAGATACCTGATGTCAGCCCTTCAAGGCAGTTTAGATAAGACGCAGAAACCATGAAATTCTGTCTTTATTGTAACATTCACACATACTGATTGGATGTCATGCCACAGTCTGATAATGCATTTTTGAAAGAGACCCAAATGATCTCTGTGTTTTTGGTGGAGTGAGCAGTTCCTCCCATTTGTAACCCATCAGACATCTGGTGATAGGAAAAACAGAGTTAGTTTCCATTCGGTGCCAGGAAGGTTCCTGATCTTATTATGGAGAGTGCTGTTTACTAAATGATCCAGCAGCCATAACTTCTATCCCAACAATTTTAAGGAAGTCCAACTCAGAGAAAAGATGAAGACATTCTTTTTGTGCCCGAACATTGTGAGATAATTTTAAAATATGTACAGCTCACCACTGATAATGCCATTTAGAATAATAAGCTAGATAAACATAGCTATTTTTTGCATAATTCTGTTTCAGACACCTGGGGAAATCACTTAAATCTTTTTTTAAAAAAAACTTCTGTATTAAAGAGATATTTTTCTTCTTCGCTTTTCTTTTGGAAATGACAGATGTTTCAAATCGCTAACAACCACCTTTATTTCTTCGTTTGCACATGTGGAAATTTAAATCTAAATATGTAGACGTTTAAAAGTACTAATAGACATGTTAGACATAAATGATTAGAATAATTTAAAACAATCAGGCAGTTATATAACCCTTTCTGACATAACAACAAAGCATCTGAACTGAATTGTCCTGCTGCCTATATGTCCCCAATTATACAACTTAATTAGTGAGGTATGAGTAATAGTTCAAAATATTTCTAGTTTCAAAATTCATGGTAGATAATGTAAACATCAGGAATTTTAATCATTTTAATAACAAAACAACTGCCACTACTGCACCCTGAGGTAATGGAATATTTAATATGATATAAACTTTGAATCTTCTACAAGTTAATTGAATATATATATATAGTATAAATACCTACCACTGTATATAGAATTAGGATGTTCATGACAAAACAGAACATATTTACAGTCATACTACAAAAACAGAACATTACTGAGCCTTAACTATGCATCCATAACATTCTCAATATTATAAAATAAACCACACAATATTACTTTCTTGAAAAAAATCTACAAGTTGCATATAGAAAACCATCCTACCATGAACATCCTGTATAAAGAATTAACCACTTGATTTCAGACATGACTTTATGGTGATTGATAACTTCTATCGTAAATTGCATGAGATAAATTGTAGGGAAAATACACACACACAGAGAAATACAAAATTGTGATGTGATTATGTTTTGGATGTTATCTGAATTTAAAAACAAGATTGGGAAGGAACCAGAAGACTTGTCCCCAGTTTAGGTGCATTCATTGTGGCTTTTGTAAGGAAAACCCTCAAACCCTTTGCACAAACCTACATGCATATGGACATAATAACTTATTTATGTTGTTTGGAAAAGGCCATTTCATATTGTGTCCCATACATATGTATTAATTAAAGCTAGGAGCATTTCAAAGGGCCTTGTGTCTACTCAAGTTGCAGTAGAAATATTTATACTTCTTCACAAATTCACTCTTTACTATTTTCTAGATCAGGGGTGGGCAAACTTGTCAACTTTAA
>JAOYMU010000252.1:891713-901865 GCA_025802295.1 Psammodynastes pulverulentus | reverse complement strand
GCTGAGGAACTCTGGGAGTTGAAGTCCACAAGTCTTAAAACTGTCAAGTTTGCCCACCCCTGTTCTAGATGCTACTAAATGCACCAAAGAAGGCAAGGGAAGAGGCAATTTTCATTCCAGGAAACTTTAATTAACACAAAAAAGATGGACTATGTTTGCAAAATGATGAGGGACAGTGGAAATGCTGCATGTTCCATTTTATTTTTATTCTACCACATCAATGCTTTCAGAATCAGTAATATCAGAGAAGTGGAGAATCAACAGTATAGTTTGCAGCACTCAGGATGTCAGAATACTGTCAATTTGGTCAAATGTTAAATTATGCCTTGAGAGACCAATTTGTTGCTTGTTTGTACAATAATCAGATGTGGATAAAATTACTAGCTTCTCAGCACTAACAATCACAAAGGCAGCTGTCAACTTGTACCCTGGGAATTGCAAAGAAATATATTTTGTATTACTGTATTTTTAGTTTTCATTTGCGAACTGTTCTCAGAAAGGCTTTTTTTGAAGGTCAGAGTATAAATGTTCTAAACAACAAGTAAACAGAAGTTCTTTAGCAAGCAAAATGGCAAATCCTGGAAAAGTCAGTCATGTACATAAGTGATGTTTTTGTACTACTCATATTGAGAAGTACTGAATAGCTCACCAATTTATTTGCAAACTCAGAAGGAGTAAATCATGCAACAGTGGTCTGACATTCTTCTTGCTTGCCCGCGATTTATTTATTTATTATGTATTAAATGTATATGCCAACCATCTCACTGAGGTGATTGTGGGTGCCTACGATAACTTCATAATGAAAAGCATATTTGGTGTGTGCACTTCAGAGCAGGAAGTTTTCCAGATAGTATCTTACAAATGCTCTCTGGAGTTAGGTAGGACTTTGAGGTTGATTGATGAGGCTGCTACTAAAAGGAGGTTAACAGTATGGCTGTTGTCTCCATTCTTAAGATATGCTATCTTTAAATTTCACCATTCTAAAATTTATAGCCTACAATTTACAGATATGAAAATATGGTGTCTTTATAGAAGGAAAGAAAGTTGTCTTATTCTTGCACCTGGAAATTCTGGCAGGCTAATTGAAAAATAGCTATTTCCTTAGGGTTTCTCTTCCTCTCCAAGTTGGAAAGCAGAAAAAAGATATATTTTGATATTTCAAGTAAACGCTGTTACAGGAAAAAAAACAACCCAACCCTCATCCTTTCCGTAGTAACATGTAAGAATGAACTCTCTACTCAAACATGTAAAAGGTTAATGAAAACAAACATGAAAGGATTGTCCGTACAACTGAAAATTCCTGCTGGGTAAACAAGCTACATATTATTGTATCAGGAACTAATAGTAACTATGGCATGAATATAATGAAAGAATGGTCAGACTGTATGAGTTATTATGCCTGAAAGCTTTTAGAGGCTGGAAGAATAGAAATGTGAATTACTGGACGACTCCTCTTTCTAAAATAAAATTCTGTGAGTACTAGCCAATTATCTCATTTATGGAATAGTCATGGGCATGTCAAGTCATGACCAGGCCCTGAAATCTCTTGTTGAAAACCCTACGTTGAAAAAGCTAAACAACCCTACGTTGTTTAATAGATACCTAACAAAACAGATATCGTACATATAATGAAAAATAGATTACTGGTTTGTTATGTGGATTAAATGCAACACCATTAGTTTATGTTTTAAATAACTTTTAGAAGCTTCCATTTCCTCTTTTCCTTTCACACACACACACACACACACACACACACACACATGGATGTCATTTGACGACATGCAGGGAAAGCCATGGAAATAATGTCCCCCCCCCTTAAATAAAGGTAAGTACAGCTTTGTCCAGTTCCTAGCTAGACTTCAATATACACAATTACCACTGTTAACCACGAAATGAAATCTCGGCTGGGAGATTGTAAAGCAAGTATTTGCTTTAGGGATTCTAGCCGCCTCCCTTGAGAATCAAAGACCAGAAGAGAAGAAGCAATCTATTTATTATTAAACAAATGGGCTGTTTTCCAATTAAGAAAACATCATCAGGCTCAATACTGGACAGCCCCCTCACAATTCATTTTATGAAAGATGAATGGTGAATGGCATTGCGGTCAGAGTGTCCATCAAGAACACAATACAGTGTGTGTAACTTTGGCTCAGACACTCAGAACAGGATAGTTGTTTCAGAAACAAAACTGAAGGGCCATGTTGAGCTCATGGAAGAAAGATGGAATGAGGAAGAGGGGGAAGAAGGAGGAGGAGGATGGGGGAGGGAGAACAACAGAAAAGGAAGCAGGAGGAGAAAGGATGGAGGAGGAGAAAAATGGAGGAGGAGGAAGAGGAAGAGAAGGATTGTTCTAGGATCTTTTTGAAAAAGGGGCATTTTGGCATACTGCCTCTCAGGGACAGATTTCAGCTTTTTTTTGTTGTTGCTCTTCCTGTTCCCACAGCCAAAGCCCAGCCCAGCAGACAGACTAACCTTGCCTTGGCAGCAGCAGCAGGAGGAAGAAAATGGCAAAGGTAAGCGGGGGTGATGGTGCACAGGATAGCATGGGTCTTGGGAGTTCAGGGTGGCCAAAGGGCAAGGACTGCGGTATATAGGCAGATCTACAGCCATAAGTATGGATGGGTTGCCAAATGCCCCAATTTTGTTCACATGACTGAACAAAACAGACATTGCAAAAGCCATAATGTTAAGCATGGGATACAAGTCCATTTTTTAGCACTGTCGTAACTTCGAATGGTTACTGAACAAATGGTTGTAAGCCAAGGACTACCTTATAAGCCTTAAAGTAGGTTTGACATAGTTATTAAAAGAGGAAAGTTCTTTCTCTTGTCCATCTCACTAAGGTCGCCTTGAAGTCCATTATTGTCCAGCTCACGCTGATCTTTGGATTCATCCCAAAACTTTTCTACCTCATTTCACATAATGCTTCTTAAAAAGTCAATTCAAATAGCTATTTAAGTTTTTCCTCAATAAAAAAATCTCTTTTTAATATTACTTTATAAAGAAAATGCAATTTTGGAATAATCTTGAGGCTGAAGACTACTTCCCTCCCCCCAACTTGTTAATCTCCCTTGTAATATCTAATTCATAGTTCTTCATATTTCTATAGCAACGTATCTTACATAAGCTGGGTTACTCAACAGAGTGGTGAGTTGAAAAGTATCAATTGTAGCAGCACTGATGCATAAACTTTCTAACTCCAATATAAATTTCTCACATGAATAGAACTGCTGAAATGTATGGGGAGTGACATGCAGTAAAACTGTTCTGAAACCATAAAGAAGGGATTTTCCAGCATTAAGCAAAATAACTCCTTCCAGAATGTGGAAACAAGCTTTGAAAACGTTGCTTACAGCTTGCAGAAATGCTTCTGCATTATTCATTAAAAGAAATTTCCTGGAGAAGCAGCCACAGCACTTCTTGCTATCCAGACAATTCCCACACCAAATTCTAATCAGCAGTTAAAACTACTCCTATTCATCACAATTCCACTTCATGCTCCTTAAAGCCATTTGCTGCAGATAGGAGATCGGAGGTGTTTTTACATACTAAGCAGTTAACTACGCTATTTTAGTTACCATTCCCTTTAGCATTTTGGACTGATTTCATTTCCTTTTGAAATAAATAAAAATAAAAGAAGCAGTTCTGTCAATAGGTATGATATCCGTGATATAATTATACTGAATTTATCACGTTCAGCTGTTTGAAAGATTCTGGAAACAAATATGAAGAGAAGGCTGCCACCTTCACAATGGCCAAGGAAAGAACAAGAGCTATCTGTACTTTGATTACCATCTCATGCAAATCTAACTTGGTTAGATTTTAAATTGGCAGGAACAAACGAACAAGGCTAATATGTGTTTCTGATCACTGATGTAATCACTATACAAGATTAGAATGGGCGTGGGATGTTTGCAAGCCCAGGGAGGCCAGGGAATGAGGATGTGGGGTGTATGTATGTGTGTGAGTGCAGGGAGGTTGGTGAAGGAGGTCATGGGATAAGTGTAAGTAGAGGGGGAAAGAAGGGCATGGTGTGTGCAGACTTTCCCAAATGAACTGAGACCTTTCTTGCTGGTTTCCCCATTGACTTTGCTTGTGGGAAGCCCGCAAGGAAAGTCACCAATGGAAATCACACGGCCGCAGGATGCTGCAAACAGTTGTAAATGCAAAGTGATTGCCAAGTACTTGAATTTTGTTCACATAACTTTGCAGGTACTGCAATGGCTAAAAGTTTGAGGGCCATTCGTAAGTCTCTTATTTAACTTCAAGCTGTTGCTGAATGAATGATCATAACTTGAGGACTATTTGTATTGAAATGTGTGTGTGTGTGTGTGTGTGTGTGTGTGTGTGTGTGTGTGTGTGTAAATAAATAAAATGGGAGTTGACTGGACATTAAAGGGAACCAGATGACAATTTAAGGAGAAGAACATTTTAACTTATTTATACAGAATGGTGCATCATATTTTAACAACGGATGTACTAAAGGATATTTGAGAACATGAGACCCAGAAGTTAATTTGAAAAATGTCTGCCGTAATATACTGATTGTGTTTAGAAAATGATATGGAGAAGGAACAAGCTTTACCAGATGAGACTGATTCTGATTTGAAAGTGGGTATAAAAATGACTGGTTATGGGAATGATGTGGAAAGAGACACTACAATAGAAATATAAATGAAATCCAATGATGTTTTACTAAATCAAAAGAGTGACCTGGATAACTTTCTTATACTTATAAAAGAGAGATGTTAATATTGTGAAGAATTTTGTGAGAAAGAAAAAAGAAAAAGAAAGTTCCAAGACTTTATTTGATTGGATTAAAGATCAGATTGTTAAAAGTAAAGAGAGGGAATGTTAAAATAGTTTAGTTGCTCAAGATTAAAACAGATATTTTGCTATCTCTGGTAACCTGTAATGGACTTTTGCCGAGCAGGACTGAATGATGAGGCTTCAAATATTTGTTTATTGAAGAAATGAGGTATGAGAAGAAAAGATCATTTATTGTATTTTAAGAGAAAGAGATAAATTACTAAAATTGCATATAGTTCTTATGAAGGGAGAATATTCTTTATATATTAATTCCACTTTCTTTTCTTTCTTTTTTCTCTTTCTTTTTGGCAGTTATTGATTCTTCTTTACTTATACACTTTGGTTTATATTAGTTTTTATCTTTTTAATTATAAAGTTCAATAATGTTATTATATAAAAGGGAATATGAAGTACTTATTAAAAGCAAAAACAAACTTTAGCTTTTATAGGGCAAACACAGGCCAGTCCCACATATTGAGTTTAAAACCCTTGTACTGTTATTAAATCTGTTATTAGATATATTTAAGCCTATGAAACCAGAGGTAAGGTTCCTGAGAGCTAAATAAATAGATTTTCTTTATATACTGTTCTGGTTTATTATCAGGTAAGTATAAGTTTTTTTGCTTTTATTTAACCTATATTTGATAATTCTTCTAAATGTGAGTTATAAGTCTAAATATTGCATTTAAAGACTAGAATTTGGATAACGTACAGTTAAATAAATTGTGAAAAATCAACAAAATATAAAATAATGAAAAATTAAAGAATGTTCCACTGAGTAACTTATGATTGCTATCTTTCAGCAGTTAGCTAATGGGCTTTTATTTAAACACAATTACATCTGTTCTCTTCTCAGTTTAACTTACTGTATTTTTAAAGTTTCTAATGATAGGGATCTCACTGCTTGGCTTGATAATTTGCTTCAATGCATGACTATTCTTGGAAACATCTTCTTATAAATTACTAAAATCTTGTTTTCTTTTGTTCCAGCCAAGACATTCATATTTTTAAAATTAAATTTGGTTACTATTATTAGTGACAATTTATATTTGTGCCTTTGAGTCAGTCTTGAATATTTGACAAGTTTTCTTGGCAATATTTTTCAAAAGCGGCTTGCCATTGATTTCTTCCTAAGGCTGAGAGGGAGAGAATGACTGCCCAATGTCATCTAGCTAACTTCATGCCTAAGCCAGGACTACAACTCATGATCTTCCTGTTTCTAGCTCATTGCCTTTAACTACTACACCAAACTGGCTGTCAGCTCTGCCATCCTTGCTACACTCTGCTAAGCTGTTGGCATCCTACCATAAATTGGGGGAGGGGCAGAAGTGGTATTCAGCAGGTTCTGACCTGTTCTGGAAAACTGGTAGCAGAAATTTTGAGTAGTTCGAAGAATCGGTGGTAACCTTCCCCCAGAAGTGGGGAGGGAATGGAGATTTTAAAGTATCCTTCCCCTGGAGTGGGTGGAAATTGAGATTTTGCAGTATCCTTTCCCTGCCATGCCCATCAAACCACACCACGCCCACCAAAGCCACACCCACAGAACTGGTAGTAAAAAAAATTGAATCCCACCACTGGGGAAAGGGCACCGCAGCATGACAATAGTCATGTTGCTTGAACATTGCAAAGAAAACAAGAACATTTATTGTATATACTTGATAAATATATAAGCATATTAAATATCCTTAATAGATTACTAGTATAGAATATGGAGCCAAGGTCCACACTGCAATTAGAGACAGATGGAAAAACCACCAAATGCATTTGGCTTTAGCTATGAAAGAGAATATCTCATTCTCATGTAGATTTGTGGGCTTGAAGATGATTTTCCTCCAAGGAAAATCTTCATCAAAAGCAATTCCACGTGTCTGAGATATTTCCAATCAAGATTCTGATGTTTGCTTTTAGCAATAGCAATAGCAATAGCACTTTAGATTTATATACCGCTTATCAGTGCCTTTTACAGCCCTCTCTAAGCGGTTCACAGAGTCAGAGTCAGCATATTGCCCCCACAATAATAGTAAAGACCTCCTGCATTTTTACCATGAAAACCATATGGATCAGTGGTGGGATTCAAAAACGTTTACTACCGGTTCTGTGACCGTGGCTTGGTATGTGTGGTTTGGCTTGGTGGGCATGGCTTGGTGGGAGTGGCAGGGGAAGGGTACTGTAAAATCTCCCTTCCCAACCATTTCAGGGGGAAGGTTACCACCGGTTCTCCGAACTCAAAATTTCCACTACCGGTTCTCCAGAACTGGTCAGAACCTGCTGAATACCACCTCTGAATGGATGGCTAAATTAACTTAGCTAAAGCATTTAGTTAAAAAGCTGACTTTTCACCTCAGCTTCCAAATATGCTTGTAAAAAGACATGTCTTATTTGAGATCCAGAATGTAGTGGGTCTTAAGTGTGAATCTTTTGCATAAGATAAAGAGGGCATGCTGCTGCATATGCATAAAATGGCCAAATTCTGGTTTACGTTCATATGTTGAAAAAGATATTTTAGCTAGACATTTACTATCATTTCTGAGTAAAGTTAATTGATTTCTGAAAACTGCATAGCATGCCATTGGCTCACTCTGTTTCTTTTTCTTTCCCTTCCTTACCTCTTGCCAATAAACACCTATGGGACAAACCATTAAAAAATTCTTTGCATTGCCAAGTTTTGTTAAGAACCATTTAGCTGAATAGAGCAAGCCTGTGGGACAAGTGAGGAAATTAAAACCCTAAATTACTACTGCTGGGACTGGCTATAATAGATCAACTGTGAATACCCTACTAGGAGGATTTAGAGATTTGTTCTTTTGCACAGCAGCACATCATGACCCTCTAAAGTCTCTCATAAGTGCTTTTCATAGAACGTAAAAGGGGAGACTATTGTGTGAAAGGATGTCAATTTTTACCATGAAGTTTTTGCAACTATTCATTTTATCTCTGTATCAATTATACCGAAGCAATTTTAGAGGATACCATGTGCATCTTAAAACTCAGGGTTGGAACCTATAGTCCTTTAGATGTCATTGTACTGTGGCTCACATCATTCTTGTCTGTCAATCATGCTATTTTGAACTGATGGGAGCAAGAGTTCAAGGTGCTCTGCACCCTTAGTACAGTATAACTTAAAAAGGATAAGGTTGAACTCCAAATTAGCTGATTTACCACGAGTATATAGCTAAGAGTGCATATATTTGCTTGTTTCCTAAGAAAGCCAGTTTGCAGTGATTAAGGCACCAGCTAGAAACAGGGGATTGTCAGTACTAGTACTGTGTTAGGCACAAAACGAGCTAGATCAGGGGTCTCCAACCTTAGCAACTTTAAGACTTTGCTGGCTGAGGAAGACTTAAAGTTGCCAAGGTTGGAAACCCCTGAGCTAGATGAACCAATCTCTCTCAGCCTTAGGAAGGAGGAAATGGCAAGTCACCTCTTAAATCTTGCCAAGAAAACTGCAGGGTCTTCAATGAATTGCCACAAATTAACAATGATCCAGAAACATAAGCAGGTTAAATCTAGAGCTAGAGATATGTATTTTATATAGTCTAAAAAGCTAATACTATTTGGCATTAAGGTCAATTTTTTCCAAGAAAATGTTCAAGTAAAAAAAAAGAAACTTTATTGGACATGTCCAAGACATTGCATGGATCTAAACAGAGAATTCATGATTTTTGGAAGCCTTTGAGATAAAATGGCTGCTACGAGACATGGCTAACTGCAAATGTTGGAAAATTCCATCTTTTTCACAAAAGGTAAGAGGGAAAAAATTCCAGGCAGAGCAGCAATTGAGAAGGAAGAAGACAAGGATGAATTTCAGCAGTAGAGGGCAAAAGGCAGGAAGAGAAGGTGCCAGTGTTTATTTAATGGGGGGAAATTTCATATTAACAAATGGCTGGATATATTTATTTAATAATAAATAAAGTTAAGTTGTTTGCCACCCATCTCACAACTCTGGGCACCTTACAATGTTAAAAACAAACAATACAACAACATGAATACAATAAGAATAAAACACTATAAAATACAAATTAACAGCTATAACTAATAGGTGGGAAGGGAGAGAGTAGGATGAGTGGATGAGGGGGGAAATGAGATCTGTTATTAATCTATCAGTTACCTCCAGCATGAGGCTCCTCCATTGGAGCCCCAGGCCAATTGGCAGAGCCAGGTTTTTAAGCTCTTGTGGAAGGTCAGGAGGGCAGGATTGGATTAACCTGGATTAAAACAGAAGCTTCACTTCCAAGCCTCTATTGCCATAAAGATTCTTGGTAGTGAGTAAAAACCTATTTACCTTGGGAAAGGCATTTTTATCATTTGTGAGGGCCTAGAATAAATTGTTTTATTCCCTTGCATAGCCAAGAACTTGTCTGGCAGCCTGTCAGTATATCATCAAAGACACAACAGTACTGACAACCATCATCAAGTTGAAGATTTCAGATATATAGAAGTAATCCTTTAAACTTAATCTCTTATTTTTGAGTAGGCCCACAAAAATGTGGATGGCAAAATCTGCTTAAGATCCTCTTTTAAAATATAAGAAGCCAAGATATTGTAAACACAGACATATTCCAGATTCTTTTTCCCCACTTCTTTTTTACTGAACTGAAAGAGAACTGAAGAAAACTCACATTTCGGTGTGCATTTATTTACCGGAAGGGTGCTATTCAGTTGTGCTCATAACCAGCAGTATCAACAGCTCTTTAATTTTGCAGTGAAATTATGAGGGAGAGGGACAATTATTTTTCCAATTTGTACCTCATAAATCTGAATCAAACAGATAATCAATAATAGGAATGCCAGCTAATTTGTGAATAAAGTTTATGAAGGTGAAGCTGAATTTTTAACTGCCATGCATTAATGCAGGTATGATAGCTTTAAGTCATGGAGATCATAGTAGTCATGTTTCAATCATCTGGAAATAGTTATGAGAAAAGGGACTATAAATCAAGAAAGTAACTGATTCTCCCATACTCTGTCTGATGGAGGGTTGATATTTTTTTTACTTGTGGTGCTAAAAGTGGTCCAGGAATTAGCAATAACAATAGCACTTATATACTGCCCCATAGTACTTTACAGCACTCTCTGGGCAGTTTACAACATCAGCATGTTGCCCCCAACAATCTGGGTCCTCAATTTACCAACTTCGGAAAGTTGAGTCAACCTTGATCCCATCAGGATCAAACTCCAGGCTGTGGACAGACTTAGCCTGCAATGCCGCATTTTAACCACTACGCCACCAGGGCTCTTACTTCACGTTTCCTAACATTTTTAAAATCTAGAACAGTGGTTCCCAATCTGTGCGCCGCGGCTCCCTGGGGAGCCGCGGCACCATTGTAAGGGCGCCGCGCCATT
>JAOYMU010000252.1:781337-794511 GCA_025802295.1 Psammodynastes pulverulentus | reverse complement strand
TTGGCTGGGTCTTCTTTTGTTGCCCTGCACAGGAGAACGGAGCTGAAAAGCAGGTTAGTGGGGTGGGGAGGGAATGGAGATTTTGCAGTAACCTTCCCCTGCTATGCCTACCAAACTACGCCCACAGAACTGGTAGTAAAATTTTTTGAATCCACCACTGCATAGAATACTTGCATTCCTATAAGCTTTACCATAAGCTTTGCTTTGAAAGCTTAAAATTAATGAAATAGTTTGCATCTGAAACTTGCAAACTATCTGCTTTAGCATTCCATCAGCTTAGAAGGGAAATGGGTGATAATGTTATATTGCAAGAAGAAACCGAAGCTGCAATAATAAAGGGCCTGATCAGCTCTTGAATGGAAGCATCCAATTTAATTTCAATCTGGGTAAATCTCATGAATAGCAGACTATTTCTTATAAAAATGTTTCCTTGTTGGTAATTCAAATATGGCACAGTTTATTTTAAATCAGCATTATCTCAGCATGATTTCAGATATTTTCCTGCTGCTGGAAAATGCCATCTTTCAGTTGAAATGTTATAAGGCATGGATTCTTCACAGTAATTAAAAGATATTGTGAACTTTCTTCCTTATGTACAGACATTTTTAAATAAGCCCTTCACAGTGCAGTTATTAACATGTTGCAGATTGTGTGTGCACTTGTAGGTTTTTTTTAAAGGCTTTTTACATTTTCAGCATATTTCATCCAAGGACCAGAACATCTGACAATTTGTCTTCTCTGCCAAATTTTTGCTTCTTAATTCAAGCTTCCTTGCCTTTCACTCATCTCCTTTTAAAGATGGTTAAGGATCCTGGCTCTCCCCAGGTTCGAAAATTAATTTCTCAGGGCATGGCAAATGAAGCTTAAAATCTTTATTCGCTGACAATCTTTAAAAAAAAAAATATTTCTACTTGCTAATAGTTTTAAGAAGCAATTCAGACATTAAGTTCCGTGATTCTGCCTTGGGGAAAGAGGCAAAAGAGGGTATAGACCAAAGGTGTAAAACTCAAGGTCTATGGGCCAAATCCACCCCGAGGAGTGCTTAAATCTGGCCCACAGGGCGGGTCTGGAAATAGCAAAGGACTGGCCCATGGTGCCTCTGGAAGCCAAAATGCGGCATGGGAGGGCCGTGCATGGCTACCCCATAACTCATTTTGGCCGGCAGCGTGCTGCAGGAAGCATCCATCCTGGGTGGGAGAAGAGCTACAATGCTGATCCGGTTCTCGGAGAAATCCAGTTTGACACTCCTGGCATAGACAACCTTCTCCCCACACTCCAACATTGGTTTCCTTCACACCATATAGAAGAATATGTTTACTCACAAGTGGGATTTGTCTGAATTTTTGCTGCAAAATCTGACACCGATTAACACTAATCAGCACGGTATCTGGATACTTAGACAAACACTACACAGCTAAAGCTTAACTAAATATATACAACTAATTGCGGTCCTTTGTCCTTTATTTTCATAGCGATCATAATTGATCAGCAAAGGTACTAGACTATGTAAAAGAGTTCAGTTATTTTCCTACGCAAGTCCATTTAATTAAATGGTTTTCCATCTCTGTCTTAGGACACCAGCTGGAAGAAGCAAAATAGGAGACTGAAAATTATTTACAGTGAGACTATAGAGATAGTTTTGACCTAGATAAGAATTTGTCAATAATGGCTGCAGCAACACATTTTAATTGAAGCTGCTTACTAAAAAACCCAACAGGCTTCTTGTTCAACCTATTTTGAAATTGCCGAGTGTTCTCTTGGTCTATAAAGTTTTACTTCTTGTGATTTCAGTTCCTGAAATTGCAGCTTAAACAGTTCTCAGTCACAACCGAAGCCCTGAATCCTGAAGTCACATTTCTGAAGTGATTTCCCCATTGCACTCAAAGCCTACAATTTGTCTGTGAGGTTTCCCATTTTATCAATGTATAAGAGAGAGTACTGAACACAAAGATTCCCAACCTAATTTCTTTGGCAACCATATTGCTTTAACAAATCTCTATGTAGACTCTGAGAGACCACCAAGCTACAGGAAGCTTAATGACAACGTTCAAGCCTGCACAGCACAGCAGAACAATGACAAGGTCAGTATAATCTGCTGTAATAATGGTATGATTCCATTTTTTTCTGGATACAAACACAGTAAATGCATTTTACATGTGCTTTGGGCTGCTTCTGGGTATCTGTTAGTTGGGCCTTTATGCTGTCCATGTGCTTATAGTCCACTAAGTGACAGTTTTCTCTTTATGCCACAACTATTAATTTAAATGTTACTCTTGAAATAACGTTAAGATGCTGTCATTTTGCTTTGGACTGTTTGTTTGAAATGTAAGTAGCTTAGCACTATTCTGCTCTCTTCTTTTGTTCAAAATGTTGCATTGATGGCACAGAATAGCAGTCAGTGATAAAGGGAATGTGCTTTGTGGAAAACACTGCAAAAGAAGAAAAAAATAATAGTCTTTGTTATACCTTACAGTAGGTTTTTGCTCTTTTTTTCTAGATTGAAAACTGTGTTTGACTTTAGAGTGGTATTGTCAGAAGGAGTATGTATCCATAGGCCCAAAATAATTGTGAGTGGAACAGGGAGAAAAATGAAGCTTGATCTTATTTCATTACGTTCTAAATACAATTCAATTCTAAGTACACTTATGTCTGCAGAGGCGGTCAGAAAGGCAAGATGGTGATGGCAGAAGTCCAGAAAAAGTGTTTGTACAACACTGGTGCGTGTAAAAATGGGAAAGGCTTTAGTTGCACTGCTGCGACCGCCATCTTGATTTTTTGATCCACCCCATGCATGCCGCATGTAATTTTAATTATATGCATATAGAAATTAATAAAATGAAATCTTGCACCAGGGATGCCAAGAGATTACATGTGGATCTCTATTTCATTCCTACAATAATAATGTTGAAAATTAGGGTAGGTTGACAACCACTGACTGCTCCAAAATTATCCAATGATTTTTCACCATATGAATTTGAACTGAGCCTCTCAACTCCTATTTTTGCCTCCCAATACTAGTCGTTCTCAGCTTACAACCATTCATTTAGTGACCATTGGAAGTCACAACAGCACTGAAAAAAATGACTTATAACCATTTTTCACACTGCAGCATCCTTGTGATCATGCTTGGCAACTGGCTCACATTTATGATGGTTGCAGTGTCCCGGGGGTTATGAAGTCACTTTTAGGACCTTCTGACAACCAAAGTCAAGTGGGAAACCAGATTCACTTGACAGCCATAGTGCACTTGCAGTGATTCATTTAACAACTGTAGCAAAAAAGGTAATAACATGGGGTAAAACTCACTTAACAACTGTCTTGCTTAACAATAGAAATTTTGGGCTCATCTGTGGTCGCAAGTCAAAGATTACCTATAGTACAACATGTTGGTTGTCTGAGTATATAGTGAATACTTATTCAGTATCAGAGGTGGTATTCTACTGGTTCGCACCAGTTTGGGTGAACCGATGGCAAAAAAAGCTGCCGTTCAGGCGAACTGGTAGCAAAAAAATGGCTACCAGGTTTTTTGGCTACCAACCGGGAGCTAAAAAAAACTGCATCGATCAGCTGAGAGGATCAAAGAGTCCTGTCATCTGATCAGCACGTGCATGCATGGAAGGGAAGCATGGGTGCGTGGGGGGAGCGCACGCATGCACATTCAGTGAATCAGTGGCAACACTGGTAGGAACCCACCACTGTTCAGTATATAGTGAATACATTTACTTACTAGCCAAGTATTCAGGTATTTTCTCTTCTCCCATTACAAAGTACAGTTTGGTATGTCTCTATGGGCCACAACTACCGCTTTAGAAGCTGCCTAAGTCTTTAAGTGTGGATTCTCCTCTGTTCCCTAGAGTTTGGGCACCTACAATTAATCATAGTCCCTTTGCACTTTCCGAGCTAGTGTATTAATCCTGCATTTCTCCTAAATGGCCACCCAACTATTCAGAAACTGAGTTCATTGAGAAAACAGCCTCCTTGATCATCCGCATTTTATGTAACATGATTTTATACAGTAAAACATTGGGAGAAGGGGATATAAAAATAGAAAGAAGCTTCTGTGAGTCACAGAATATAGGATTCAAGACGTTTGAGTGACACTACATTGAAAGGGAAGGAAGGCTAGAAGGAAGAAATACGCTGATGGGTCAGACCAGCGCTCTATCTCCATAGAGACCAGTTATGCCCATGGGAAGTCAAAAAAAGGGAACGTGGCAATATTTCGTAGAGAGGAGTTATGCTGTCTTTAATGCTGCATATTTATAAAGCCATCATGACATCATTTCAGGTGGTTTTTGTATCTTCTCTTCAGGAAGGCTTCTCAGTGGGTCTGTGTTTTCTCACAGGGAGTTAAGGACACTATCAATGCCAACAGTATCGGGACCATAAAAGAAGACCAAGAAACCAACTTGCTTCCATTTTGCCATTCAGTGTCCTTAAGCACACTAATCCCTCACATTCTTACTGTCAGTCACTGTTCACCAATAGATCTGAAAGTGAATCTGTCCATGAAACCATTGACAAAACTATAACTAGACATATCACATTTCCTGAAACAAGGTCTTTTGGAGTTCTAATCACACTGGTTGTTTCAGAAATAACTCTCAGAGGTCCAATTGGTCGTTGTTGTTGTTTTTCTTAAAACAAATGAAGACTCAATATTATTCAAAGAAGTCTTGGTTGATTATGGAACATCATGACATCCCCATGGATTTTATACTGGTTGGTCTGTAAAATCCATGTTCGAATATTTCATATCAACAAGGCTTCTTTGAATAACAAGATAATGGTAAAAAAAAAAAGGCTCTTGCAGTCTGAAGAACCAGCAAAGGAAAGTAGCGTGAGTTCATTAGAGAAGAAACTGAAAACAATAAGACTTCGCAAGCCTTTCCCAACAGGCACTTCACAACACACGAGAGTGTGCTCGAAAGCTCCTCTCTCTGCATCTTTTTTTCCAGGTTTGCACAACTGCTTTATATGTGGAGCCAGCTCTTTCTGCAGCAAAGCAAAAAAAAAAGGATGTGCAAGCAATATTATGCAGGAATGCATTTAAAAAAAACACACACCCCAATTCTTTCCCCAAACAGGTATCACTCTAGAGAATAAGAAGACTGAAAAATAAGTCTGAAGGTGACCGGAATTGGGAGTAGGCAATTAGTTTTTATTGTTCAATAGCATGCCTTTCTGCTATGAGGTATTTCATTTCATTCCCACATCAGTAACTCTACATCAAATCAAATACCCCTGTGAGCTTTCTTGAATCAGATTGACTGAGTTCAACACCCTTCACTGCTGTATTTTAAGGTCAAATATCAGAAGAGGATCACAGGTAGTCCTCAACATATGACCACAATCGATCCCAAAATTTCTGTTGCTAAGTGATAGACTTGTGAGTTTTAACCCATTTTATGACCTTTCTTGCCATGGTTGTTAAGTAAATCACTGCAGTTGTTACATCGGTAATACAGTTGTTAAATGAATGTGGCTTCCCTGTTGATTTTGCTTGTCCGAAGATCGCAAAAGGGGATCGTATGACCCTGTGACACTGCAACTTGTCATAAATATGAGTCAGTTAGTTGCCAAGCATCTGAATTTTGATCATGTGACTATAGGGATGCTGTAACAGTCGTCAGTGTGAAAAATGGTCATAAATTACTTTTTTCAATGTCAATGTAACTTTGAACGGTCACTAATGAATGCATCACTTAGGTGTCCTTGATGACACAGATAAACCTCCAGGTGGCCTCAGTGACTCTCTAAAAGGATGCAAATGATCAGCTGTCTGCAAGGAGTATAAATCCTTCTATTCCCCACCATCCAATCAGAGCTGAAGAAGCTTCTTGGCTGAGAAGTGAAATGTCTTCAAAGAAAAACTAGAAAGTCCAATTGCCTCTTAAAAAAGCATTTCAGGGAAGACTATCTGTACTCATAGCCAATGTAACACAGGGAAGGCAATAATTAGTCAAAAGTCAACCCGGTTCAATCAAAGTTGGCAGTTTAGGTCAGGATTGATGCAACAAGGCATCAGGGTGGGAAGGTCTATCAAGAAGCAGAAAGCCAGGAAGAGCTAGCTTCATTTCAAACCAGCGTCTTCCCTCAAGGTGGGTGAACCTATTTCATTATGAGATTCATTCTTGTCAAGGTTGACTTGGCTGTAATAAATCAACTAGGCGAAGTTTCTTTTTCATTGAGAACTAACATGCAGTCAGTAACAACATTATTTGCATGTGCTGGATGTCTACATGTCTAAATTTCTCCAGGGCAGAACCGCAGGCTACAAGGACTAATGTTGGCCCAAATCTTGTTTAGGGAAGTGTTGAATTTCTTGGCCTATCTTCCTTCTGGCGAATGCATGACAAGTTGCTTTTTGTGTTTTTCTCTTTCATTCAAGGCTATTTACTTCTTTATGACAACAGTTACTTATTTCACTATTAAAGATTTCCATGGCGTTATTTCTAATACAGCATTGACTTGAGGAAAGAGCTATCCATTTCTCAACAGAGTTTCCTAGTAATTCTAATTAATTTATATTAGCTATTGTCTTAAAATCAGTGAGGGTAAGTTTCTAGTATTAAGAAAATAGAGGACTTTTCAGCTCATAGCTAAAATGCTAATTTATGTATGCATTGTGTTCCACAATGTGCAATAACATTCAATGTGTGTATATTTTAAAAAGTTGTTGAAATTACTGCAACCTATGTTGCAACCTATGATTTCTCTGCTTATGTTTATAAGACATTAAAGTACATACGAGGAAACTGCTATCAGTAAACTATAATTGGGTCATGATGAAACCCCATAATCTCTAGATATATGTAATGCATTTTAAAGATCAAAAGCAAGTTTAAGATGAAAGAAGCAACTTTAGCAAAGATGGTGCAAACGTATAATTAGCATATTGAATGTTTTATGTTTTCTTATATCAGTAAAAGATTACTACGGAATATTTATCTTTGTTTGCATAATGCTTTACTGATGTCGGGAAATTGGATTTGCACTCCATTTTCTGTCATTTAAAGATAACTAAAACTTGTATATATTATTGTACAGTTGAGTGCAGATGGGGTAGAAGTTATAATTTAGAACCCTGCTTAAAAGCTTTTAGTCATTTTCAGAATTTTGCTTCAAACTTTATCTTTACTACTATTGTGTCATAGCTATAAAACCTGTCTGGCCTGTAATAATTTTTTTTTATATTTTTGTCCAACTACAAGAAAACTATTACCATTCGTTTAATGGTGAAATCTCCTGAGATGTTCTCAACTTGAGGAACATTGAGCCTTGAGGAAAGGGAAAGAAGATACTGTTCCAAAAAGCAGTTAGGTGACCTGGCCTTAATTTTGCTATCATTTATCATAGCATGATAGATAATGTAATATCTATGGTGTGGCGATCTGTCTGTTCGTGCACTCCGCTGTTAGTGAATGCCCAGGAAGGCAGGAAATGTAAGTCCTCCCAAAATGGAGGCTCACAGTGTATGGAGACTTCCTTAGGGAGAAAAAGAGCTTTGTGCAAATTGTATATCAATACAGAGAAAGTCACAAAAAGCTTCTCAAACACTCGCAACAATGACTCAGCATTTCTAAATGTTCCAGACCATGTCTTTTGAAAGATTTGCACAGTAGATTCCGGGTCTCAACTATTATTTTTGATCCTCTTAAATAAAAAAAAGTGTCAAACGGTGTCAGGTTGCCTCTGAAAGCAGCTGCCAGTTTGAATTACGTGCGTTTCCCTTTCAATCTATGGAACAATTTTAAAAGTGGGGAATTTTTGGCTTCCGGGATGCGACCAAACAACAACTGTGAGTGGCATTTATCAACATCACCCGTCCTCAGAAATGCTGGGAGTGGTATCATTAGAGTCCTAAATTCTACGGATGGTAAGAAAGGCCAGTCCATTATAATTCTTCAGAAAGCGAAAACGGGTAGTCCTTGATGTGTAACCATTTGAAGTTACTTATGATTGTTTTTCACTTAACCGTTGCAGTATCCCTACAGTCACATGATCCAAATTCGGACACTTGGCACCTGGTTCATATTTATGATGGTTGCAGTGTCCTGGAGTCATGTGATCCCTTTTTGCGGCCTTCTGATAAGCAATGGGAAGCCAGGTTCACTTAAGGACCGTGTTGCTAACTTAACTGCAATGTTCACTTAATAACTGTGGCCAGACGTGTCATGAAATGGAGCAAGCCTCATTTAACAGCTGTCTCACTTACCAACATAAACTTTGCACTCGATTGTGATCGTAAGTCGAGTGTATATCATTTGGCTGAGAAAATCTGTCACAGTTTCTATCCATTCGGATAGCATTAAGCAAAGTTTAGGACGGAATCATGAACTTGTGGCCCGACAGATGTTGAAGAACTATCTGTTGTGTCTAATGACAAGGCATGCTGAGTCCAGCAACTTCTGGATCAAATACAGCATGCCCCAAACCCGATGTGAATGAATTAAAGTGAATCTTGCACTCCCTACTGTGTACACACAGACATAATGAGATCAAAAGTGCCCACCTAATGGTAAAGACAAAACATAACAAATGACAATTTGAAGCCATAATCTCAGTTAAATGCTAGAGAGCAGCAAATGAGAGAGTAACAAAAAGCATACTAGAATGTTCCATTCTACCCTGACCCTGATCAGACCCGAGTTGGGAAAGTACTGGGTCCAGTTCTACCATGTTTTCCCCCAAAATAAGACCCAGTCTTATGTATTTATTGCTCCAAAAGATGCATTACAGCTTATTTTCAGGAAAACACAGTATTAGGGTGATCAGTGCAGCCGGGCGCCCCACTCTCCCAGTGCGCTCACAAGAGGCAGCGAGTGTGCGGGGGCGATGGTATCCAGCAGTAGGTGCAGCCCACCACCCTCTTGCTTCCCTTATAGAAATGCATTTAAATATTGTCAGGCCTAGTAAAACAACAGTTACATTCTATATGTTGCAACGTATGAGGGTAGAGTAAAATATCGAGAATTTATAGTGATATTCTTGCACTATAACATATGACCAGTCTGTGCTAATCTAGCGCGCAACTTTATTCATTTTTTAAAATGTTTTTCAACAAAATTAAGAACAGTACTGTTTTCAATTAAAGGATATATAAAAAATAATAAGGAAGTGAAAGATAAATAGGGGGAAAGGAGAAGAAGAAAAATTAAGAAGCGCTTCTGCTCTTCCTAACATGTTATAGATACATTTATATTTTGCCCTCGCTAACATTATATCACAACTCCTTTCTTTCCATAAGCTACCATTTCTAATTTTCAAACCCATAAACCATTCAATCGTTTTTCTCTTTTGTTAAGCAAAAAGTCCAGAAGTGGTTTCCAGTCACTAATAAATGTAGTTATTGAATTTTCCCTAATCAAAAAGTTAATTTTGCCATCTCTACTAGTTCTCTCATCTTCACCGAGCTCTGTTTTTGCTAGCAGGGGTACCACGGTCCGGTCCTTCATTGTTTCTAGGCGGCCCCATGGGCCAGATCTAAGCACCCCGCGGGCTGGATCCAACTGGCGGGCCTTGAGTTTGATACCCCTGTTATAGTGCTTTTAAGCTGTGCACCCTTTTTCCTATAAACAGACCTTCCCTGTCAAATACTTTTAAGTATTTTATAAACCTATCTCCCCCTCCCCAATAGTTTTTGCGTGCATTTCCAACTGAAACTGTGACAATCATTTATCATGTTTTAATTTAATAACAATGCTGGATAATTTAGATTCTCCTTTTAAAATACTGGAGGAGCTTTATGTTGCATATATGAGGAATCACTATATATTATTTGTTTTTCTTTTAAAGAACCCTGAATGACCTTCTTCCTCTTGCTTAAAAATTAAGGTATGTTGAAATGAGACACCGCTTTGCCCTTTGTGTTCAGTCAGGTCACTAGTGGTTTAAAATGTTAGAAACTCATTCAAGATTAAGGGACAGTATATGAATTAATGGCACCCTTGATAGCAACTTAAGAGTCCTGAGGTCCAGCTCTTATTAGGTTGCAGAGCTGGAATGATGGAAACCTAGAAATACCTTTATATCTTGCTCCCTTGACACATTTATTTTGAAGCAGTGATAAGAAGAGTCTATCAATTTCAATATAACTCAGAATTTTATTTTTCCATTTATATTCAGCTCTTTTTCCACATCAGTCAAGTTCAGCTATTTCCTACTATGAAGCTTTTTGTATTCCTATCATATCCACATAGTTGTGAATTATTTTCGTTAATAAATATGTTTGTGAGGACGATTAAGTATGTTCACTGCCTTGAGTTATTTATAAGCAATGATAAAGGTGGGATAAAAATCAAGTCAAATCAATAAACTAACATAACTCGATTCTAGGAATTTGCATTGTGACCCAGATAAATCCTGTTTTAGCTATAGGATAAACTCATTTAAAAATCCAAGAGAAATGAAGCTTTTTTTCTTTTTTCCCCACATTAAATAAATTCCTCTGATAGAAAGGAGCTTGCTTTTAAATATACCTCAAGTCTTACAACAGCTCATTTAGTGACCATTCAAAGTTACAATGACACTGAAAAAAGTGACTTATGACCACTGTTGCAGCATCCCCATAGTCTTATGACCAAAATTCAGATGCTTGGCAACTGATTCATATTTAAGTTAAAGTGTCTTGGGGATGGGGGTGTTGTGTGATCACCTTTTGCAACCTTCTGATATAAAAAGTCAATGGGGAAGTCAGATTCTGTTATCAACCATGTTACTAACTTAACAACTGCCATGATTCATTTAACAACTGTGACCAAAAAGATCGTGAAATGGGGCAAAATTCTCTTAACAAATGTCTCGCTTAGCAGCAAAAATTTGGGGCCCAATTGAGGTCATAAGTCAAGGACTACCTGTACAGCCCCTTCTTTGCCTACAGTCATTGATGGATGTTAGAATTGTACAAGTATAACTTTTGAAAATAGTACTCATTAAGTTGAAAGGTTGATTTTAAAATTTAAGTTAAGGCATTCATTAAGAATTTAACAAATAATCAAGTTCATTCATTCAATTTATATGGTCCCTCATATAAAGAACAGTTGCTGGAATTGGGTGTGTCTAGTTTAATGAAAAGAAGCACTAGCAGTGTTCCAATATCTCAGGGTTGCCACAAAAAAAGAGTGGGTCAATCTATTCTCCAAAGCACCTGAGAGCAGGACAAGAAGCAATGGATGGAAACTAATCAAGGAGAGAAGCAACCTAGAACCAAGGAGAAATTTCCTGACAGTGAGAACAATTAGTCAGTGGAACAACATGTCTCCAGAAGTTGTGAATGCTCCAGTTTTTAAGAAAAGATTAGACAACCATTGTCTGAAATGGTATAGGATTTCCTGCCTAAGCAGGGGGTCGGACTTGAATACCTCCAAGGTCCCTGTTATTCTAATCATTCTAATCATCTCAAACAAGTGATTCTGGGTGGTGAACAATCATAAAATCAATTAAAGGTACAAACATAATACAAAAAAAAGGCCAGGAAAATTATAATTTGTAGATGTCAACCTTAATACATATTTAAAATATGAAGAACGTTTAAACAAGTAACTTCATTTCCTGGCAAAATATATATATATAAATCTAGCAATTTTACTGAGACAAACTTCTTTAGTCATCATCTTTTTTTATTGTTAAGATATATGTTAAGTAAGGAAGTACATTTTCTGTAAAATGTAGCATCAGGTTTTCTTGTTTGGGTATCTTACACACATCTAGAACGTATCTAGCAGTACCCACAATTCCTAACAATATTCATAAGATAGTTGAAAAGATGTTAACTTTTAAGGATCAGGAACAGGTGATTAACAAAAGTGGTAATCTGCAGTTCCTTTACTATCCCAATTTCAGAGTGAAGATAGCACTCATTATATTCTGCATTGGCTTTTCATGTTAACAATTTGCAGGAAATTTGCAATATTTACAATATTCCAACAATTTTCAACAACGATCTTTGTTTCAAGGTGTTCTGTATTATTCTGATTACACAATCTCTCATATTTTTCTCAATCGTGGCACATTCTTGGTAGATAAATTACAATTCCATTTTTAAAATCTGCACAATTAGAATGTATTAAACTCATTTAAAGTTTGCTGCTATCTTCCATTAAAATTCACTTCCCAAATATCCTCTTGGAATAGTGCGATGAGGTTTCCTGAGGTTTCCTGGATATGGAGGTCAGGTGTGGGGGAGGGGAGAAAACCCTGATCTTATGAGGTAATTTATTCCAACATGAGGAGACTGTCACTGATAATATTTTTCTCCAGCTCCTCATCCCCCTGGCCTCTCCAGAAGACAATATACAGGGCAAGTGGAGACTGTCTAAAGAAAGTGTTGAAATAGAAATAGCACTTAGACTTATATACCACTTCATAGGGCTTTATAGCCACCTCTAAGCGGTTTACAGAGTCGGCATATTGCCCCCAACAATCTGGGTCCTCATTTTACTGAACTTGAAAGGATGGAACCATGAGCCATTCAGAATCAAACTCCTGGCTGTATGCAGTGAGTTAGCCTGCAATACTGCAGTCTAACCACTGCAGCCACCACAGCTAATAACAAGACTGAAAGAAACCAGGGTCAATTTGTAGTAAAGATAATTCCAATGAAGCTGTTGAGAGCCACAGAACAAAACAACAACAACATTGATTTAAGGGTATTGTTTTTTTCTAAACTGTTTACATGTGAATCTTTTGAGCAATTGTGTTAACTGTTTTCCAGTTAAATTATGACAGCAATAAGTTCAGTGGCAGGCCATGATGGTCCTGTGCTATTTCCAAACTCAAGAGCATATATCTCCAAATCCCAGCTGTTGAGAAATAACTTCAACTTGAGAGGATAAATAAAATTACGTTTGGAAGCTGGGTAGCACTTTTTATGAGTTCAACATGTTTTATAACCATGCTTTTTGTAATCCTTTCAAGAACCAAATTACATCCTTTGATTCACATTTTGCACACAGGGGGCTGAAGCTCAGAGGGAAAGGCTTGCCTGGAACTATCTAGTAATTAACCATCTAGTACAGAGCTGGTATTCAGCCAGTTCTGATAGGTTCTGGAGAACCAGTAGCGGAAATTTTGAGTAGTTTGGAGAACCGGCAAACACCACCTCTGACTGGTCCCGCCCCCATCTATTCTCTGCCTCCCGAGTCCCAGCTGATCGGCTGGGTCTTCTTTTGTT
>JAOYMU010000252.1:719583-730048 GCA_025802295.1 Psammodynastes pulverulentus | reverse complement strand
CCACTAGTCCCTCCCCCCCCCTAGATAATTTAGCCGAGCCTTTTGTGTTCAGCATCTGCTGCTGGGACTTTTAGTGAGCATGAAGCACAATTGTCACTTTTCATTTAGGCGTGAAGGCAGCGCACAAGTAACGCATACATATCTTGTGCCTAAATCAGGAATGCAAGTGAACACCTCTCCGTGTTAGGCGATTTTGAAACACACTAATCCATGTCATTTCTTTGTTATTGGTAAGATCAATAAGTATCATGAGAAACTAAGACTTGGTGAGCAGCAGGATAATAACTTTTGCCTGTTTGTAGACACGCTTCTCTGTGCTGAAGGGATCATTCTGAATGTTTTACCTACACCGCTGAAAGCTGAAGGACTCCCCCCCCCCAATACATATCTGCCCTAATATCCGAAGGGTACAGGCTGCCGAGCCCCTGTTCCACCATTCTCAGACTGTGGCTGGAGGGCATGAGGCAAAGCCGAACCTGTAGCCATTCAGTTTCTGTTCAGGCTATTAGTTTGCCACCATTTTTAAGATAACTTTATTACTGCAATTTGGGATCTGTTTACTTTAGTTTTGTAATGCCAAATGTGAACTTCGTGCCATTTTTATTAACTTGAGTATGTTTGTAGAATGATAAAATGGACTTTATTTTGGCATACAAAAAGTGCTGGGATGCAGTGCAGCTTTCCTGCTTTTCTTGATCGCCTACAATGTCCAAGAGAAACATAGATGCTTAAGGGACTTGCAAAAGTGAAGCCCTGTTTGTTTATTTTGCCCATTAATTTAGGTGGGAGTCTTCCTTAGGATATTTTGATAGATTTTGTTAGAAAGAAGTCAAGAGATCAAGTCAATGACAGTTGAAGACATATTTTAACAGATTCTTAACAGATTAACAGAGTTGGAAGGGACCTTGTAGGTCATCTAGTCCAACCCCCCCTCCCAAGCAGGGGACCCTACATCATTTCTGACAAATGGCAGTCAATATTTGTTTTGAAAGAGATTCTTATTAGAATTCTGTGTAAGAGAAATGAATGTACCTTTTTGGCTAAAAACATAAAAGAGAAAAGAATTTCATTTCAGTGGAATAAATTGGAAGGCATCATTTTTGCCTTTCAATAGAAATTTAGACTGAATTCAGTTCAGAAGATAAGAGGTTTTTTTTAGAAAGATATAAATGAGAATTGGAGGAGATGGAAATGGAGGTTTCAGAGGAAACTACTTATCAGTGACTGTGCAACAGGAATTGGAAAAATGTATTACTAAATTTGGTGCCACAGATGTGGACTTTCCTAAATTTTGGGCTGAAATATGGATTACAAGTGTTTAACATGGAATATAAATAGATCAAATGTTCCTCAAAAGAGAAAAAAAATCATTATTTGAAAAAAGTAAAGTAAGACATTATTTGCCTACAAGAGACTTATATCAGGAAAAAAATATATAAAATATTTGACTATAATAACTTAAGTGAAGAATTTATTTCAGCACAGCTTAAAAAAAGAAATGAAGTCATTTTATGTATTAATCCTCAATTGAACCCAGGACTTTTAGTAATGATGAATATGGTAGATTTGTTGGAATACATGTAGTCCTCAACTTATAACCATTTGTTTAAGAACGGTTCAAAGTTGTGACAGCCTCAGAATAAGTGATTTACACTTCCACTACTCACTACTCACAGCCATTACATGATCACTCATGGTCACATGATCACAATTTTGACACTGATATGGTATTCTGTTGGAGAAAATAGATGAATATCTTATAAAGCAAAATTTACCAAATATTACAGAAGAGCACAGAACATAGAATCATAGGGCTGGAAGGGACTTTAGAGGTCTTCTAATCCAACCTCTTGTTCAAGGCAGAAGACCGTACGCCATCCTGGTCAATTGGTTGTCCAATCTATAATAATAAGGGAAGTTTCAGAAGTAACTGAAAAGAGTAAACCAAGAAAAATGCCTGGACCAGATGGACTATCGAGTTTGTATTATGCGTGTTTTGAGGAAAGAACTTTTATAACCTTTACAAAACATGATGGATTCTACAGGGAGGAAAGATGCCAGAGATCCAGGAAGAGGCTAATATAACATTAATACCTAGAGGGATAAGATTTGACTTCAGCAAGAAATTATAGACAATATCATGTTTGAATAACGACTACAACTTGTTTGCAACAATTTAAGCTGAAAGATAGAAAATAATTTTGCAAAAATTTATTCATGAGGATCAGTTAAGGTTTTTACTAAAAGTTAGTTGAAAGATAATGTTAGAACCATGTTAGATATTTTTGGAATATTTGGACAACATAATGAAAAAGAAGCTGCATCGATCTTTTTAGATGCAGAGAAAGTTTTTGACAATTGGAACTGAATTTTCTTTTGAACTGGTATTAAGAGAATTTTATAAAATGGGTGAAATGGATTTATACTTCAAGATGGTACAAATAATCATTAATCCAGACTTAACCAAAACATGTGAGATACAAAAAGGAACACGACGAAGTTGTCCTTTGTCCCCTCTTGAAATATGGAACAGAGACATAAGAAAATATAAAAAGATTGCAGACAAAAAGATTAAAAAGAGTCGTACGAGTTTTCACAGATTACTTGGTTGTGTTTTGACTGACCCTTTAAAGGGAGTTAAACTTTTAATGAGTAAATTAAAATAATTTGGAGTATTAGCAGTTTACTAGATTAAGAAACAGAAGACAAAGTTGTTAACAAAAATCATGAAGTTAAAAGATCAAAAAGAATTGATAAATAAAATGTGTTATAAAATTAAGAAGATAAAACACCTAGTATTCATTTAACAAATATGAAGTGTAAGTTATTCCAAAATAACTATGTTATGACACAGAATGAAAAAAAAAAGATATATCAAGAAGGGACAAAGTAATTTGGCACTGCTGTGTAGAATTTCTGTAATTAAAATAAATATTTTACCTAGAATGTTGCTTTTGTTTGAGACAGTAACTATTTTGATAACTGATCTACCATTTAAACAATGGCCATAAGGGTATATATAAACTTGTTTGCAAAAGAAAATACCCCAAGTTAAATACAAGGCACTACAAGATGCAAAGGAAAGAAGAGAATTGGATTTATCAGATTTGAAATTATACCTTACTGCCTGCTGTGGATAAAAGAGTGGATAAAAAAGTGTTAACAATAGAAGACAGACATGATCTGGGATTTGGAAGGCAAGGATATCTATGGTATGACAAAACTAAGGTTGATTTAGATTTCAAAATTTATTATGTCAGGTATTCCATTCTTAGAGTACGGAACAGTGGTGAAATTCAGCCGGTTCTCGCCTACTCGCGCGAGCCGGTAGTGCTGCGGAACGGCAGCTCCGGTGCTCTGCTTTTTGGGGTGCTGCGTTGCCCTGCCACCCGCCCCCGCTCTTTCAGGATGTTCATCCGCTCAGCCAGATGACGCGCTGAGCGGATGTCCATATGAGAATGCCCGGGAGGCATTTTGGAAGGGGCTTGGCTCAGCTGCGCATGTGCGCGCGCTGTCACGGAACCGGTGGCAGCGCTATTCGGATTTCACCGCTGGTGGATGGTCTTCTACATGATCAAGTGGCTTATTTGCAGTGATTTAAGAAGTTATGACTAAAACAATCCGGCCAAGTGGAAATAGCTGGTTCATTCTTTCCTATTTAAAAAATAATAATTATGGAGTGTTCTTTGTATTTCATTGTAAAGACTAGATAGAAGTTTTGTATAAATAGAAAGGATTGCAAGATTAAATGGCAGACAAAAGACAGCACTGACTATGAGGAGCAATTCAAAATATCAAAAGGGAGGAAGAAAATGGAAAAAGACTGAGGCAAATTCCTAACACTCACATCCTCAAATGTCATTTTTATCATCAGTGAATAATCCCCAAAAAACTTGCTTGATGTCACAGAATCTCTTAAAAGAAACATCCATTTTCAATGAAGCTATTCAAAGCACCAAGAATTTTGCCAGTAAAATCAGATTTTTAAATTGGCCCAGGTTTTCAGATGTGATTTGTTTTCTTTATGCAGGAAACTAAATCATGATGTAGGGCACATGTAGGGTACCAAATTTTGAGTGGAAAAAAATCCAATAAAACTAATTTGGGGAGAGTGGAATTTGATTACACGGTTCAGCAAGGGGCCCAATTGCTGGCAGCTCAGCTAGAGCCGAGACTGCCTAAAATGGTCCTTAAAAACTCTGAGGAAAAGATTGCTTTTTCTGAAATTTTATTAAGCTGAATATAGTTTCATAAAAATAAAAAACATAAAAGAAGGCAAAAAGATTTCTAAACCAATTCCAGAAAGTGTGTATTTTATGCTCTGAACAAAACCAGAGCATAAAATATTAGAGAAGAACCTTACAAAATGTCCCTGTTTGCAGATTGGTTCCTCAGAGTAATTCAGTTTTAAAACAAAAAGGTGTGTGTGTTAGGGAGAGATAGAAAAAAATGATGAAACTCTCAAAAAATCAAAATAATAATAAAGTTGACTATTAGTCCATCTGCCCCAAAAGTGGTTACTTTAATTTTCAATTGTAGCCGCCTTTCAGCTCCGACATCATTTAACAGAAAACACCAGGTTCTGAAAAAGGAACTAATGAATGCAAATTGCAAGCTTTCCCACAATGCCCTGTCCCTTCCCTTTCCAACAGATTTGTTGCATTTCATATTGACACTTTAGTCCACCAGAGGATTGCTTTAATGGAAGTAGGGAAATACCCCCTTAAAGACCGGCCCTTGGCATAGCTGTCTCAATTCCTCACTAAGCAGTATGGTTCCTTTGAGGACCGCTGATTTCGCCTGAACTCCCCTGCAGCTCTACAGCAACTCCCACAAAGGCCACCCAGGAAGACCTAAAGATGTTTCATGCGATTTTAGCACCTGATCTGGCTTTATGCCGGTAAATGCATACATTCAGCAAAGAGGTAATATAAAAAGATAAGCCCTTCCCTGATCAGTCATCACATCGTATGCCAAAAACGTCGACTTGCAGAGCTACAGAAACACTCAAAGACCCATGGGCACTGACCCTGAAAGCATCCGTTTCTCTTTATCATTGACACCAAAGAGCTGCTGAGCATGACCTGTGAACTGGCACAATGAAAGACTATCATCCGACTCTTGATTTTCTACATAGAATCATCCATCATGCTGACTATACATTATGACAGGGTACTCGTTCTGGAATTAGATTATTCTAAAGTAGAGCAGGTGAAGAGATGAAAAAGAGGGGCATGATTTTTGAGCAGAATGAAAGTACCGCAAGAAGACTTTGCACCCCCCAAAATATATATATATCCAAAAACTATTAATTTACTATGATCATTTGTGGGATTCTGTATTATATCAAGCTCCCCAAAGTTTACAGTTCAGTGTATCGATAGGAGGGCCGAAGAAAATTTCCATCACTAAAAACTAACACACAGCCTCTTGTGTATTTATTTTAGTCTAATAAATAGTGAACTCTAAACTCTACAGTGATAGTGGGTGGCATCCAGTAAAAACAATAATGTAATATAATAAAAACCCCAAAAATTCCAAAACCCACCAAAATGTCAGGAGAAAATTTACTGTTAAAAAATAATGGTTTGTTCCCAACAGAGTTACTACAATTTCTGCTTAAACGTAAGCGGTTGGCCAACTTTTAATTAAAAAATAATAAGATAGGGATAACATTCGTGAGTGGGATCAAGAGCAGGAAGACTTCATAAAAACAGTGTTTTGCAGAAATACTATTTGTTCCTGTGGCTGGTGGAATGATAGCCCCCACACTTCTGGTTTAGCATTGGATAAAGAGGAGACTTAGAGAAACAGGGTAGAATGAGATGTGTTCAACTGTCCTTTGCCAAATTCGCTTGGATGAGCCAATAGCAATAGCATTTAGGCTTATATATCGCTCCAAAATGCATTACAGCCCGCTCTGAGCAGTTTACAAATGTCAGCCTATTGCCCCCAACAATCTGGGTCCCCATTTTACCGACCTTGGAAGGATGGAAGCCTGAATCAACTTTGAGTCCTGTCGGGATTGAACTCCAAACTGTCTGCATGTATAACTATGCCACCAGGGCTCCTAAGCCT
This sequence comes from Psammodynastes pulverulentus, assembly GCA_025802295.1. NCBI lineage: Eukaryota > Metazoa > Chordata > Lepidosauria > Squamata > Psammodynastidae > Psammodynastes > Psammodynastes pulverulentus. The sequence goes on along the minus strand of JAOYMU010000252.1, from coordinate 723,970 downwards.
CCTGAGCAAATGGCAGTAACTTTATAGGCATTGCAAACATTCATGCAAGAGCACTCATCTAAACAACTACACCTGCTTAATTACTCATCAGCAGGATTAGGGCTAGCTGAATTCTGAAAACTCACACTACTTCCATTCTTCAGACTCCCATCCGCCCTCACTTATATGGGGGGGGGGGAAACACTGTCCCCCGGGTACTAAGGATTCTACTACTTGCCCAAACTCTGGTGGAAAAAAAATCTGTTTCACTGGGCCCTGGGAGTTTCTATTACTCCTTCTACCATCTCTCCATGTCCTAAAACAAAGCTTCTAGGCTGTGGAGAAGAAGATGACCACATCACTGGTGGTGGTCAGTTGGATTATATCACCTGTGTAAAGCTCTTGAATTTTAAAGACTGGTTGGAATATCTGATCCCTTTCAAGGCGGCAAGGGAAATGGAGTTGACAGGTTGAGCTCACTCTAATGACATATGAATCAAGTATGTACATTGATGTATGCATGTATCTTGCATGGCTTGTGCATTGGATCAATCAGGCTACAGTACCAGCTTTTACAGTCTGAACAATAATTAGTTAAGGTTTGCTTTGCTTCTGTTTTGCTTTGTTTTAACAAGCAAAAAGCTACCAGAAGTTGCTTGTAAGTCTAGCTGCATTTTAATAGACAGCCTTATGTTTGAGCATGTTGTCAATTTGTTACCACAAGCTGATTCCAGTGTTCCATCATTATAATAGTAACATTGGCTGCTTACAAAATATAGCTATGGGAAAAAAAGAAGGAGCTCCGTCTAGGTCAAGTTAATGTTTTGATTACCATTCCCTATGTACTCTATTATGTAAGTGTATAAAAAAGAGAGAGAGAGAGAGGAGCATATTCCCAATACATTTTTGATATAGTCAGTGACCAATGTCCTTCTGTGCTAAATGGGGTAGTAACAAGCTAAACACACACTTATTTTTCTCTTGATCCAGACACACTCAAGGGGGTTTAGTCTGAAATAACTTGATAAGGATCACACAGTATTTTGATTTACAACACCTATTCAAATTTATTGTTAAATGAATAATAAAGGCAGATGCTCGTATCTATACTCTCTTGGTTTACTAAGGCACAATGATAATACGTATTATTTCTGCAGTGAACTCCCAATAAATTCCATCTGACTTAACATGAGTGTGCAAAAGACAGCAGCAGATCAAATAAATACATCCACACTTGGAGACATACATGTTCCTGCAGTTCCACTACTATGCACGATACAGTTCTGTTGAACTTTATTTCTATGCAGTAATTGTATCCACAATACAATAAACTTGAAATTACAAAAATCCTGTACACGGATCAGTGAAGCCACTTCAGTATCATTCTTTTGCTGTTCATAACCAGGATGTCTAGCTATATTTTTCTCTTGAATTGCCATAAATAAAATCTATTTCCCAAGCCAACCATTAAAGATGAATATAATATTTATCCAATGAAATCTAATTTCCTATAATAGTTTTCTTGTGGTTTTGTTTGCGGATTGTTTCCATTTTGGAAGGATTCCATTATTTTCTATTTATGTGAGTTTATGCTATCTGATTCAATGCTATGTTGACTGGTTATGGCTTTACAGAGGTTCAGACAGAGGTTTTCCCAGCCCCAAATGTAGTATTTAAAAACTGTATCTAAGGTATTTTGAACACAGAATGTGTACTCTACCATTGAGCATTTATTCCATTCCACTGCTATGAAATCAGTATTCCAGGTAAATAAGGATTATTCTGATCAGTGCTTATTTAATCATTATACTATTGTGTTGGGTATCCAGCTCTCTGCCCTTAATACTATTACTCCCAATGAATAAAATCATCACATGTTTACTCATAACATCTGATTGAAAAATAGAACGAGCAGAGCTAAGCAGTCTGCAGCTCACTGAAATCAATGATTTTAAATGTATCTAATTTAGATCTTCATGGGCTCGGGAATATAAAAAGCCATTGTTTTGATTATTCTATAATATCTTACTCTGTGATTCATGGAGGTCATACGGCTTTGTCGTCTGGTAGATGCCAAGACTAGCATTCTGGCCAGAACCAATATTATTCCAATTTAAGTCCACTTAATTGAATTGCAGTCAAACCTGATTGCTCATGATAGAAACAAGTTGTAGTTCAGATGACATTTGGATTAATCTTATTAGGTGAAAATTGCTGGAAAATATGCCACATCCTTTATTGTTTAAACTTTAGAATAGACTGAAAGTTTCAGATGGCCAGATGTTTTTAGACGCCATTCCCAATTGTATAAGCTTCAATGGTTTTGAAAAGTAGAACATTTGTTCAAGGTTATTATTCCAGTATCTTAGTAGTAACTCTCTTAACATTATCCTTTCCCTCCATTTAAATCAATAGTAGGCTCTAAATTATTTGATTTTCATTGGAAAAGACCATTCCAAGTTAATAATCTTAGAGGGAAAAATAACGAAAGGAATAATATTTTTTTCTCCTCTGAAAGCAATTTATGCAAATCAAATCATAGTTAAAATTCAGTCAGCTAGCATACATAAGAAATTACAATGACTAAATCCCAACACATAGGAAATCCAAAGGTTGAATGAAAACTTTAGTCTTCATCGTATTAATTAACTTTAAAGATATGCTGTATATCAGCATAGAGAAAAAAAAAACTTTCCGTTTCTTCATATTAGATGCAATTTATTCAATCGTTTAAAAATATAAGCAATAGGTAGGCTTATAGGATATGTTCATATATCCCTTTGTATGTTAAGGGTTTTATGTTGATTTTTGATTTTTACGTTGATTTACAAAGTGAAGAGCATAATGACTAACACCACATGTCCATTTGATATTTTCTGGTGAGCAGAAGTCATTTCCTTTGCGGTGCCCAATTGCATATTCGGAGTTCAGACTGACTGCATGTGACTGTTCTGTATATTTTCTTATAAAATGCTACTTACAGATTAAGTATTTGAGGAGTATTGTTCCTTGTAATGAATTATCTTATTCAATCACTTGTTGCTAAACAAGGAACATATAAAAGCATCCTTTTTCTGTCTATAGATCCCACAAATCACCAGCAAAGGGGGGAAAAAAGCATAAATGTGAAAATGTATATTTACAAAGTATTCGTACCGCTAAGGCAGGTCTTAGACTGGCTATAAATCTGGCTGCAAATTAAAGACTGAAATGTCATTCAGAACAATATACAAGTGGCTGCCATTCAATGATTATTCTTTGGCAGGGGGAAAGGGGGTTAAGGAGGAGAGAGAAACTGTATTGAATTACAAGGATATCCAACACTTCCCTAAGAGCCATTTGACCAATGACTTATAATTGTGCATATTCGTGTGTTATTCCCCAAAGCCTCTTTTCCTTGATTATCCCATCGCACACTGAAAAGGCAGGCATCTGAAGTAATACCCCAGAATGCTACTTTCCCTAAGCTTTCTAGGGACCGGTATAGTTATGACACAGTAGCCCATTCCATCAAAGGCCCTCGAGATGTAAGCCTTATACTGTAATTGAGAAAAGACACATCAGCCAAAACCCAGAGGTTGGAACTTAGTGATGCCGATGACCTCTTCATTCCTGCCCTTTTTCAGCACCGCGTGAAATCCTCGTTTCGGCATTCACAAAGCAGCAACCTGGCTATTCCTGGAATTTCGTGGAATTTTTCTCAAAACCAGAGTGGTGGTCTCCAAAACATTTTTCGTCAATGTCGGATTCCACTGAAGCAACCCAGAACCTTTAGGACTCCCTATCAGCCACTTCGAGTTTCACAATTGTGTGTGCAGTTGGCAAGAGGCATACTGAATCATCTTCTCTCCCCTGCATTACCACGAAGGGCTTCCTTTGCTTTTTCTTCTCTTTTCCGTTCTTTTTTTTGGGGGGGGAGAGGAATATGGCTTTTAATAGTTCTGTCTTCACTTCAGGGAAGGCTAATGCAGCCCAAGGTCCCTGTTTTAAGTAACAGAACGGAGAAAACAGAAAGACGCATGGAAAACGCTGACTTTTTCAAAAGTATAAACCTTAAAGCGAAGCCTACCTTACGGACTATGGATTGCAGCAATTAAGTGTGGACTGAACTTATCCTCCCCCCCCTCCACACACACACACACACACCATGCACACACTTCCAGCATCACCTGTTAAGTTCTGCACTTTCTGCTAATAAGCCTTTTCTCCAGCCTGTCCCTGCAATTAAGCTCTTCCATGCAATTCGGAAAGGTTTTTTGAAAACATACAGACACACACATGCACACAAAAGCCACAGCATTTTACTTGAAGGCATTACAGCTCATTGTTTGCATTGAAGAAAGGGGGGGAATATGGTGCAAAGTACCGGGGGAGGGGAGGGAGAGAGAGGGGGGAGAGAGAGAGAGGG
>JAOYMU010000252.1:613311-623713 GCA_025802295.1 Psammodynastes pulverulentus | reverse complement strand
ATCTATCTATCTATCTATCTATCTATCTATCTATCTATCTATCTATCTTTCCTTTCCTTCTATACCTCAAACCAGTAAATCTGAACTTCAAATCCACAAGGTACTGCCTTTATATCTTAAATCAGAGTCTATTACAACAACTGCAGTTCCCCAAGATCTCAGAGGTTGTTGTATTACTGCAAAACATGTTCCAGCGATAATAACAGGATAAAATCAGGTGTTTGGTTTTAGAAACAGAAGAGTTGAATGGTGTTTATTTTTTTTCCTCTCCTGCCATTGGTCAGTCCCTGTGAGCCACTATAATGATACAGGAAATCATTAGTCCAGATTATTGGAAATGTTAGTTTGTCTCTGTCTTAGCATTAAAAAGCTGACTTTGATCTCAGTGGTGGTGCTGTAATCTTATCAACTAATATAAGTAACTAATGTTTTCTTGAACAAGAAACTGATGTTGTTTTCTCCTAAGTATAAGACTATATTCTAGTTTTATGTCAGTGAAGTTGCTGCTGACTAATCATCATTATCATCACCATCATCATCACCAATTAAATTTATATGCTGCCTAACTATTAGCAACTCTAGGCAGTTTACAAATTCTTAAAAACATTTAAAAACAAATGACAATACAGTTTGATTAAAGTATAGAATGCCACAAACAGAATAATAAGTCCAGCAATTTTTCCCTGAGCTTCTCCTTCAAATATTTTTCATGCTGGAGATAATTACAGCAAAACAATGTAATTATACACAATATTCAGATATTATGAGTAATGTTTTCCAATTCTATGCGTAAATTACAAACACAAGTACTACTTAGTAAAAGCTAAAGTATGCCATGTTTGATATATGTACAACGATAAAATCAGATTTCAAAAAGGAAGGAGGGCTATTAAGGAAAAAAATAGAATTTGTAACTCTCATACAAAATCAACAGCACTTATTAGGATGTAGATTTGGACGTATAAACTCTTACTTACAGAACCAATAAAAAAAGCTATATGACAAAATGGATGCCGAATTTCTAAAAAGCAATCACTATACAATAATGGGAAGAATTATAGGCTAAATGTATACATTTTACATCAAGTTATAACTTAAAAGGAAAACTAGTTTTATAGATGATACGTAACTCCATCAATAAAGCCTAAGACAGGACAAATCATTCAGTAATAAATGCTGAAAATGCCATTTTACAGAAAGAACATTTTATCACATATGATGGACATGTAAAAACTTGAAAGTATTGATATGATATATGAAATATAATGCAGAAAATTTTGGAATTTAAATTTGAAATGAAACAGAACTGTTCTTATAAGGTATAATTTCAGAAAGCTAACAAAAATACCATAATTTAATGAGTTATTTGCTCATATCAGCAGGAATACACTTTGTTCTATATTGGAAGAAAAACACAATCCTAACAATATCTGACTGGGAACTTAAACTTGGATGAACTTCTGGGGAATATGGCAGACTGAAGATGACTCCACAAAAGGCAGTCACCATTTCCGACCACAAATATCAGCTCCTTCAACCCTCTCTGAATAAAGAGGACACAAGATTGCCCAAGCAGTTCTCCTTACAGCTGCTCCTTGTGAGGAGACCTGAAGGCAGCAGTCTTCAGAGGATGAGAGATGAGAGAATGTACCACAATTCTTCAGCCCCCAACAGGCCTTTTTCAAGGACACTAAGTTCACACTTCACTCCCTAACCACTTTGGAAATTGCCTATTAACTGCTTCCAAGAAGTTAAACACCTTCAAAGTGACAAAACTGTAAACACCTGCCAAGTGCCTTCAATTCTTAACATAAGAAACTGAAGGTGTATCTTTATAATGTTTAAGGATTTAAAATAAACAGTAAAAACAGGACAAGGTTTTGGCTAAAGAAAGTTTTAAATGGGTTAGGGGCTCAGAGAAGTTGGACTATTGGATTTTGAATGTTAAGACTTTGAAATGTTGCTTTTGATATTGGAGACTTAACAAGACAAGTAACTTGTAATTATGTTCAGAGAAGTCTTTCAGGAACTGGACTGGATCAATTATGTCAGCTATGTTGTGTCTTCTTGGGAACAGTCTGTTCCCAGAAGTTAAAGAAAAATATGCAACAAAATCAACATGAATGAGAATGTCAATAAGAATTTGCCATCACCTATAAAGAAAAAAATGGATGAGACTTTAAAAATTAAGAAGGAAATTAAAAAAAACCTGGCCATCCCAGGGAGCAGTTGGAACAATTTGTTTTTGATGGATTTACAAAAGAAGCTATTTAAAACATTGAACACAAGAATCAATAAGCATAGGAATGAATTAAGAGCCAGATTGTTTTGTGTAAAAAGAAGGACCACAAGTCAGTTTATTTGATCAAGGTTAAAATGGGACATGTTGCTATTTTAGAGGGTTCTTTTTGGGATTTCTGATCTGGATAGGAAAAAATGTGTATTGGATTTGCTTACATTTAATATGGTGTTAAATGTATCCTAATTGAACCGTCTTTAAAATGGCTCGTTTTTTAGTTAACATAAAGAGGTTTTGTGAATATGTTCTTTTTAAAATTTTCTTTCTTTGTTATGTTTAATTTTAGTCTCTTGTTTATTGTAGAATATTGGAATTTCTTGATATTTGCCAAATGTGGTTTTCTTCATTGTTAGGAGTCAAGATATATCAAGTTTGTCTGAATTGGATATGTTGCTATTTTGGGTGGTTCTTTTTGAAATTGTTGTCATTTAGAATAAAAAATATTTATTCAGTTTGTTTACAGTTAACATGGTGTTTAAACTTTTTCCTTACAGTTATTCTAGAAGCTAGAGATTGTTTAAAAAAAAAAGAAAAGGAGAAATGGTCTCTCTTTGTCATGTTAAATTTTAGTTTTTTTGTTTATACTAAGATAAACTTTATGCCTTTTAAATGTGGTTTTCTTTATAGCTAAGAATTGTGATGTGGAATGTTGAGTTTTATAGATGTTAATTAATGTTATCATTTTAGACTCTGGATTTTTTTTGCTTATACCTGGATTGAAGAAAAGATTACTTATTGCATTTGCCTGTAGTTAAGAGATAAGCAATGGAATCACTTGGAAAACCTAGAGTCAAAAAATATAATTAGATATCATCAGCACTCCGATAATATCAAACCCCAAATTGGCAGATGACCTCACCTAGCAGTTACATATAGATAGTGAAAAGTAGGGGATAGGGAATAGAAACCTACAGCACCCTACAAAATATGGACCTAGAAAATGATCTTTCCCTGACAATCAACGCCAACTGCAACCAGTTCTGGAGAAAGGAGGAGAACCATTTTAATATGAGGTGCCCAATCCCCAACCTAAGGAGCCAGTGCAGAAACCGTGATCAACAGTATTGAAAGACACCAAGAGTATAAGATGGATGCACGATTGCTGACCCAGCTCCACCATAAGTCATCAACAAGTATAACCAAAGCTGTCTCAAAAATAAATTCTGGCCGGAAACATGACTTAAATAGGTCTAGGTACGCCAGGGTTCTCATCAGCTGTGCAGACCAAGTACCGGTACTTTTTTAACAACGAGAAATGGAAGATTGGAGATGGCTTGATCAATATCAGAGACTGTTGGGCCCAGAGAGGCCTCTGAGGAGGAAATGCAATTTTTTTCAGCTTTTTCAGCTTTTAACTATAAACCACAATCCTGTATTTCAGCACTGATGGCTAATGACAATCTGCTCTGAGAAGATGTGGGAGCAATCTACAGCAAATTCAGCTAATCTGTGAATACATATTACAAAGCAAAAAACAAACACAAGAAATGAACTTGGATAGGAAATAAATTAGAAAATACAATACATAAACACATAGAGCCAAGTTGGTCTAGTGTTTAAGACAGGGCTGCCCAAAGCGTCAATCACGATCAACTGGTCGATCGTGATCGTGATCGGAGTTTGGGTAGATTGCCGGAGTGCCAGCGAGGAGCAGGGGGAGCATGCGTAGAAGAGTGGGGGAAGGAGCGCGTGCATGTGCAGAAGGGTGGGGGAGCACGCGAGCGCACGTAGAAGGGTGGGGGGAAGGTGCGTGCGCATGCGCAGAAGGGTGGGGGCGATCGCTTCCCTTCCCTCGCTGGGGTAGCTCACAGACAGAGGAAGTGTGGGCACCCCTGGTTTAAGGTATCAAGCTAGAGGCCAAAAGACATAGCCATGAGAACCAGCGGGGTGATTTTGGGGCAACCATTTTCCCCCAGCCCAACCCACCTTACAGGGTTGTTGTTGTGGGGAAAATAGGAGGGGGAAGATGTGTTGGAGACAAGGTTAAGATACAAATAAATGAAATAAAATAAACAACCAATACAAAATATCTGTGGCAGTCGAATATACAGTATTTGCTGACTTGAACAGTCTCTGACACCTCATGATTTTCTTCTCAGAAGACAGAGCTATTATACATGTTGGAAACTTAGTGATTCATTTAGCAAAATCATTCTCCTTTTTTTATAATTCAGATCTTTCAGATATCTTACTTAAAAGGGGACCCAGGGGGTTTCTAATGAGTCATGCCCTATATGAAGGATTAAAATGCAATTTCACCCATATTATTATAACAAGCTATACACGTTATAAAAAGGATACACGACCCAGGGGTAAATTTCATAAAGGCTCAAATAACGTTTGATCAAAAACACACCGGGAAACTCAGCAAGGAAATGAATACGCACTACAAATTGCAGAATTGATTTGAAGTAGGAGATAAAGGTTCCACAACGAAACAGAAATAGGCTTAGGCAACATTCAGCAAGAGCACATCAGTAAAAGCAAGCAGAAACAAATAGCAAATACATCTTTCCTGGATAAAATAAAACACATTCAGAGCAGGATAAATAAAACATGACTGAAGAATAGCCAGAAAGGTTTTGAAAGAAAATAACAAAAAAATAACCGTATTAATTAGTCATGAGAAAAACATTTTCACAAAGTAAAGAAATGTTCTGTTTTTTCAAATTTATGTGCTGGACCAGATTATGTAGGATCACAATAACAGTCCTAGTGAGGAAATGTTCTTCTTTCGGTCTTTTCCATCAAAACATATCCTGAAACAAAGTCAAAAAGCTTACTCCACCTCCACGGGCCTAGAAAATTATTTCCCAGAATGCAGCCTTCTGCACCATTTCAGACCAGACACACTGAGTGAACAGCAAGAGCAGACCCCAATTTGTCATTTTTGGATTGTGACAATAAAACAAGAGAGGAACGGAAGGTTGGCTTAGGACACAAGTTGTAGGAAAAGTACCTAGTTTTTTTTTCTCCCTCATGATGAAATTTATAGCATCAAAGGAAGTAATTTAAAGGTAATTTTTGCTTTTGGGGGAGAGAACTGACAGCTAAATACACACACAAAAAAAAGCACAGTAGATTTCAGGACTAAAAATACACAAGATATTTGGGATCTATCTCCTGTAAAAAGCTGGGGCTTTGCTGGTTAAAATCGTAACTGCTGGAGGAAGGCAGACTATCCCAAAAAATATTACATAGAGCAAATGGCCAAAGCTAATATAAATAGCTGATCCCAAAAATCGGAAGTCCTCATGACTCATTTCAGTTAGATTTAGAAGAAAATCTAATCTATTACAGAAAAAAAGAAGAAAAGATCTTGTTAGATACAGACTGTTCCTTCTAATCCAAGTCCCCCCCCCGTTGGCATATCTGCTTAAAGGTCAAATCATATCAGAAATGTATTTGTTTGATATTCAGACTTTTCAGTCTTTAAGATGTGTCCTGCTTTCAAAGCAAATGTTCCACTAATTGGAAAACACATGAGATAGAAGTTGGATTTAACTGTGCTATCCTGCTCTCTTTCCTCGTGAACTCTGCCTAATTTTTCACTACCTCGACTCACCTAAGTTCCAGAACAAACGGAGAAATGCAAGGCCTGGAGAATGTATACATATGATCAATCAATTACAGGGACCCCTTAAAATCCCAGCAGACTGAAAATGGCCTGCAGAGGAATCAGGGCATGGTTCACAAATGACAATTTTCAAATTCTCACCTAGTTCTCAAACACCACAGGATGATGTTCAATGCTTCAGGTCAAATGCAGGGTTGTTGTTTTTTATGGTATTACATCTCATTGGGTTAAAGGACTAAAACTTGTCTATCTTGTTTTTTAAAATATAGTACTTAGATTCTTTTCAATAGCTTCCCACTTACAAACAAGGAAGGGATGTTTGCTCAGAACTGCACCTGTAATTCTAAATAATTAGTATTTGTTCTGGTACCTAAAAGACTCAAGACTAATAGGAGCAGAGAAATCCTCTACTTTGCTGTCACCTTTCTTTAGTTCCATTTTGGGCATTTTTTTCCTCTGTCCTTTTCTTTACCTTTTTAGAAATTTCTTTTCCAAACTCATTATTCTCTAGAAATGTCTAAAGACTGCCACGTTGTCATCTAAAAAAATAAATAAAACAAAACAAAACAAAAGCAGCTTTAAAACCAAGGACAGGGGTGGATCATTTCCTAGACCTGCTGGTTCAGGAAAAAGCTCATTTTGGGGAACTCTCCTATCAGTGACAGTGATGAACTCTGAAGGCTTTTCTGCATCTTCATCTGCCAGTCAGCAGAGAATTCCAACCTGGAAAATAATTGGCAGCTTTCTGTATGGAGTGGAATGAAATGGGGCAAATTAAAGAGCCTGCCAGAGCTTGAGCTTTATTGAACCCGGCCAAAGGATGATATTTTTAACAATTTAGATATCCTAGGGAACAGGATTAAGAATGAAGTAAGTGTCATCTCTGATCATATTTGATTAGATGCAGACCTTAACTTAAGTCATAGTGTATCCCTGGCAGAACTGGCTTTCATAGTAGAATTCGCCAATTAAATTAATATAAAAGCACAACGCAGTGCTATTTCATTTCTAACTCCCAGATACCTATTTCAGGGCAGAGGAGAACTTTGAAAACCACACTGGACATTCTCTGACATTATATAGATAGAACTTATGAACTATTTTTCAAATTTGCCTCTAAAATATCTAGAAATCCCTTAGGAAATTCTCTATCATCATTTAAAGATGCTTCAGATCATCACATAAAACCATGAGAGAAGGCATGCATGATCTTCCCTCCTGTTTTGTGTCTATGGATTCCAATGGAAAACATATATTAAAAATGACCAACAGTCTGCAAGATTACCATGAAGAATTTCAGCATTTTTAGTAGAGATCTCTACAGATTTCATATGCAGATGCTGACATTTCAAGTGAAAACTTCAAATCTCATGATATTTGAGATATTTTAAAATTACTGCTATTCCTATTATTATTTTTTATTTATTTATTTATTTTATTTAATTCAGATTTGTAGCCCGCCCCATCTCCACAGAGGGACTCGGGGCGGGTAACACACACAAATAAAAGCACTATACAACAACATAAAATGTTAAAATTAACATTTCCTGAATTAAATACTAAAGGAAGAGTTTTTTTCCATACAAAATTTAAAAGATTTAAAATTTAAAAGACCCTACCACTAAAATACCCATTTAAAACCCGGGGGACTGGACCGGAAGAAGCTCAGGCCAGACCAGCCTGGACAAACAGAAAGGTTTGATAGTAAAATAATGAATCACCTGTGGTACACATTAGAAACCATCTATCATTTATCATCTGCGTTATTGTCTATCATCATCATCTGATGTACCTTGGATATTTATCTCTAACACCTTTCAAGTACAATTTTATTAAACAATATGCAAATGACTATTTCCATTTATGACTATTTCCATTTATGACTATTTCCATTTATTACAAACTCATTCTACCACGTCTCAAGGTCTGCGCTTTGAGACTACCATGAACAAGTAATATTCTGGATAGTCTTCTCATGCACAAACAACCTTTATTACAATAACAAACTGAAAATCCCTTTTGAATGTTCTTCTTTTCCCCTTTATTTCTTGTTGACATTATAAGAGCCTAGAGTTATAAGTCATCCAAATCCAAAGTTAATGCAATTTACTTCCATAGACATGCCAGTAGTGTTCATACACACATAGACATACACACACACACAACACATGTTGGTTAGCAATCTCAATGGGACACGTGTTGTTAACTAATCATCATCCTTTGTAGCTGGCTTTGCAATTAAAATGTAGAAATGACATTCAACACACTGTTTTTTAAGAAACTATATAGTCTTTTTCATTCATTTCATTTCATTTAATCGAATTTATAGCCCGCCCCATCTCCACAGAGGACTCGGGGCAGGTAACAACAGTAAAAACACATCACATCAATATATAGAAACAATTTAAAATAAATAGGATTAAAACTAAAAGATTGTTTCTTTTAAAAAATAATAATAAACTAAATACATCATGCCCATAAACATATTTGGTTTAATTCACCAATTATTTTATATAGATTAGTAATAAAGTAAGAAGTCAGCTTCTATTTATATGGGGAGGGAGGAAACATGTATCTGCCTTTGAGCTTTCTTCTAAGAATAAAGGCTTTCTTGTAAAAAATGAATTAACAAAATCTTTGGCATAAAAAAGAATAGTTAAATGGCTGTGGAGTAAAATATTACAAGGTGGACAGAGATGCAACCTGAGGCTGAAATTCTTGGAAGGTTTAAAGAACTTTTGGGGTTTAGAAAACTCTTGGTCAATTGCATTAATAAGTTTTAAGGCCAGAATTCTTCTCCAGCTTGTTTTATAAACTGAATTTAAGGCTGCTTAGAAGGATCATCTGAGCTTGTTTCTGTTTTGAAGAGAGAGCCATGGACAATTAGGAGTTGTGAGGGGACAGCTTGTCCACCACTTATTAACACTGAAAGTGTTAATAAGTCTTTAAAGAATTTCACCCAAAGCCTCTAAATTTAGACAGTATTATTTATTCTAGACCGTGCACAAAGAAACCGAGGATGGAATGGGGTCTAGACTGAGATAAAAGAACACAGAAGATTTATTTTCCTCCTTCCCAGCATATCTGGCATGCAGAATGAAAAGCAGACAAAATATTGGGGAAAGCTTAGCAAAAATGTGGGATTGTAGAATGCATTATTCTGATGATTACTTCAGTTGAGGATACAACAATAAACAAGATGTGTCTGCTTGCCCTGAGAATAGTGAAACTATTTCAGATTTCGGGCTTGGAATTTCTTATATGGACAGTATGCAATATGCATTATCTAGATATGTGTATGCATTTGGATTATTCTCAGACATCTCAGAGAAAAACAGGAAAGTAATATTTAGCACAAATGGAGTATGATAAAGGAAAAAATCATGATGGGAGAAATGGTCTTGGAATTTATCAGAAGCTTTGTTTGAAATACTGTTCAAAATATCCATTGTAAATGTTGCAAATATTTTATTCAGCATAACAGAATTGCTGCTTTGAAAAACTTGTACAATCAGAGCCATAGATACTTCTATAGAAAACGACACATCCATTACTTCCATTGAATTTAATGCTAATATATAGCTTTAAAAACTATTAAAGAATTTTATATTGTGAAATAATTGCTACTTTTATGTGGAATTGTACAGTCCTAGATTATAAAAAGAACAAACAAATGGGTATGTACAATAAAGATCGGGGGCGGCGGGGAGACAGGTAATAAGACTGTTTGAGTATTTTTGGCACTAGTGTATGTGCGTGGGAGAGGGAAGCAACTGATACCTTAAAAAAAGAGAGAACGGATTATCTTCTGCAATGGATCCCACTAAAAAATTAGAACAGAATAACTTTCCATTCACAGCATGCACTCTTACAATTAAGTTATTTGCTTTGGCACTAAAATAAAAACAGCATGGTCAGCAGAAGATTCTGCTATTCTTAGCTTTCCCAAACCAAAATAAAAATCTTTAACAAATGACAGGAGATTAATAAAAAGCAACTGCAATAGCCAACAGCAGTAACTATTTGCAAAAGAATCAAATGCTGGCAGCAGAGGGCACCAAATTCCTTTTACTATTGAATAGTGTAACCCAATCATAAAAGTTCGAACTCTGTGTAAAATTTCCGGCCCATCATTCAGCAAGCATAAAGAATATAGAAAAATCAAGTTTCTCTGTAAATGTCATTCATTCAGGAAAACTGGCAAGTAAGTAGGTAGGTAGCAGAGGTGGTATTCAGCAGGTTCTAACCAGTTCTGGAGAACCGGTAGTGGAAATTTTGAGTAGTTTGGAGAACCGGCGGGAATGGACATTTTACAGTATCCGTCCTCTGCCACGCCCACCAAGCCACGCCGACAGAACCGGTAGTAAAAAAAAATTAATCCCACCACAGGCAGGTAAGTAGGTAGGTAGGTAGGTGGGTAGGTTGGTTAGTTAGTTAGTTAGTTAGTTACAGGGCTTTTTTTGAGCCGGAGCTCGGCGGAACGCCGTTCTGGCACCTTTTCGGAGCACGTATCACGTGCTCCGTCC
>JAOYMU010000252.1:557398-572735 GCA_025802295.1 Psammodynastes pulverulentus | reverse complement strand
TTCCGGATCCTTTTCGGAGTCCACGTCACGTGACGCGTCTCAGCCAATCGCGCGCTATTACTTCCGGGTTTTTTTAACGCGATGGGGGGGGGGGCGCGTTCCGGCACCTTTTGGTGCCGAAAAAAAGCCCTGAGAAAGAGTAATATCTTCTTTTTTACATTCCTTATATTGATAATATTTCTCTAGAGTGGCAAATACATTGCTAGAATCAATAATCTGGGGTTGCAATAAACCCTTGTTTTTAATGTGGTATTTTAAATGTAATGTGAGTTCTCTCTAAATTCCTTTGCTGCACTTGTGTTGATTTACAAGAACAGATGTATTTCTTTGCCAGTTCCGGAATGCTAGCAGCTTAAAGCATACTTCGCACACACAGCCTTAACAAAATGTTGCTTGTCTTGTATTAAAAATGTCTGTGATTTGGAGGACTGAGGACTGGAGATAGACTGGCAAGCAAAGCAAATATTGTCTATACATATTCATGAGAGACTCTTTGGCAGTGCAATATTGGAATAAACAACTTCTGCAGACTGATTAAACAATTCATTTTAGCAGTTAATTACTGTTGCAAGAAGGAGCAACAGACTGTAATTATTACTTTGCACTGTAGAATATGACATTTTAAATGCCTTTCCATCAAGAATTTGTCTTCTGTTGGGTGATTATGTTAACATGACATAACTATCAATATGGCTGCTGATTATTCATAATCTTCTAAAGCCATAATTTTATGGTTTGGATCAATGAACTGCTGCTTTTAACTCTCAGTTTCTGGTGCATAGATCTTCCCAAGCATTGCCAGATAATCTAGGTAATCTAGGCAAAATTCCTTGAATCAGTAAGGGATGGTAGAGTTAAGTTATTTGATTCTCATATGTTTAGTAATTTATAGTAATTTACAGTAATTTTTTGATGTAAATGTGCAGAGATTATAGCCCAAGACTTTTGTTTTATCAAACTTCATTTCTGGTGTCTCACTAATTCTTTTTTTTATAAATAACATTTTGATTTTTTTAAAAAATTATTTATCAAATTTATTTGCTTCCCATCTCACGTTCAGGCAACTCTTATTACAGCTCTAACAAGTACCAATCTATAGCATCGTCATATGAAGACAAAAATCTAGATGCTGGCAACAAATGGGAGCATGTGTGAGGGGTCCTTGGTGCACTCCGAGCTTGGTTGATTTCTTGCAGACGTTTCATTACCAAACTAGGTAGCATCATCATGCTAGTAGGGAGTGGGGTTTGCTCTCAGTTTATATTCTAGTGGCTTGCCCTGTCAGCTTGGGGAAAGTGCTCTTGGAGATTCTTCAGTTGGGCTGTTTACTCCTAGCGTCTTTGGCAGCTCCTTGATTGCGGTATTGTTTACTTTGTGATTGTTGGTCTGATATTAATCTTGATGTTTATCTATGCTCATCTGGGTTTTGATTGCTGGTGGTGAGGTGGTTTGGTCATTTTGTTCTCTGGCTTGTTGATTGCCTCTTTTACACAGTATGTAGATGTCGGTTTATCTATTGATGGCCAATTTGTGTCTCATAATGGAGGACTTGTCTCATAGTTCACAGATACCACAAGTTGATATTATACATCAAGAGCATGGTTGCCGCATCATCTCCTTAATGGATCAGGGTCAGTAACCCCATAGCTTTGGACTTCTGTTATACGAGAAACCATAGCAAGCAGTGGTGACCCCCCCCCCAAAAAAAAAGCTAATGAAAAAGTGTAAAATAGAAAAAACATAGTATCTATATAGTCAATCAAAAGTGGATAAAAATCATAGCCCTGATAGAAATCCTCTTAGCGACAAGTAGTGTATTATAAGAACAGGTAGTACACTTGTTTTTAGCCAAAAGGCCTAGAAACTTGGTTCTGGTGCCTAGTAAATTGCTCTCCTGTGAGTAGAGGCACATGTCCTGTCTGTCAAATATCTGCAGATATTTGGAGAATTAATTTCAAATAACTTTCCACTTAGAACTACTAAACTACTAAACAACCCCTTAGTAATCCCCATTGTAAAGTACCTCCCAAGTAGCCATAACAAAGGATCTTCTTACACCACTGAAAACTGGAAAACCTTGGAGATTATGTAATCCCTAAGAATTACTAAAGGAGAATAACAGTTATTGGGGTCCAGTCCTGGTTGATTTATTTACTTATATTCACAGCACAACGTGTTTTTCTCTCTGAGTGGAATGCGGCCATTGTCACCCTATTCTGCAAGGATAATGGAAATAGATCTGACCTTGCTAATTAGAGACCTATTAGCCTGCTTAATAAGCAAGCTATATGCAAAATACATTTATTTAAAAATATTGGGTTGGATCCAAAGTTGAAATTGTCCTTGCTGAGGAGCAAGCAGGATTTATAAGGGACCAGTCATCCTTGGGTCATGGGTTTCGTCCTGCAGTATTTAGCCCAAAAACATACCTTACTCTCTAAAGGAACTCTTTTGGCAGCTACCATATTTTGAATTTAAACTCAGCTCTTGGTTTGATTCCAAAGGAGAAGCTATGGGAAAAATTTCAGGGATCCTCAATAGACAAAATGTTGCTCCTATTTTTTATTCTAACGTCTTATTGAGAATTAGATATTTCTCCCGGGGGTATCTTTCTGGAGCCGTTATCACGCAAAGAGCTGTTAAGCAAGGCTAGCTTGTAGCCCCTTACTTATATCACTTCAACAAGTCAGGCTGTCCCTCTGATTCTATGTAGACAACATCGTAATTTTGTCCGTCCCCCAGATGGGAATGAGAAGGCATTGACTTCCTTTTGCTTAAAAGAGCTATTACAGTTATAAGTCAAAGACTATCTGTATTATCTGTATTACATAGAAACCTGGGAGCAGAAGATTTGCTAGACTTGAGAAAGAATTCTTTATTTATTTGTATCCTGCCTCTATTATTTGACAGATAACTCAAGGGGGGCGAACATATCCTGCACATCTTCCTCCTCCTCCTTCTTCCCCACAAAAACCACCCTGTGAAGTGGGTTGTGCTGAGAGAGGATGACTGGCCCAACCTCAGTCTTCCATGGCAAAGGCGGGATTTGAACCCACTGTCTCCCACTTTCTAGCCCGGTGCCTTGACCGCTGGCATGTTGATGTCATGAGGAACATGACAATTATATTCAGGAGCGTCTCTCAGCAGAGGGGGAAAGGGAAATCATGACACTTAGATCTGCACCAGATGGGAGTTAGGCATTTCTTAGTGGCTTCTTTTTAATGTGGCACAATGGGGTGAGAAGAACTTGGTACCAGGCAGAGGAAATGGGCTTCTCATCACATGAGAAGGTGCCCTTTTTCCATACTGATAAGGGGCCGGGGCAGGACAAGTGGCACTGCTGGGAACCATGGACCAGGAGTGCCACTTACATCTCTACAAGGGTTGGAGCCATCACATTGCCCTGACCTCCAAAAAGATCAGAACTACTTATTACTTCTCCCACTTCTTTGCCTGATCAAGAACAAAAGTTGCAGATATCCCCAGCCATAATCTGCAGTGACAAGATTTACTATAGCTTTGATGTTGCAGCAGTTCAGCTAGATTTGGGAACGTTCAAATTTTTGCTCCTGAAAATATATACTACTTTGCATGAATTTTCTCCCATTGAGTGCTCTCTAAAAGCACTGGATGTGATATGCTTTATCTCCAAACCTGTTCCTGCTAGCGTGGATGTTGCTTGGGGATGATTGGAGTTTTACCATTGTGCACAACAGTAAGATATATATGGGGAAATCCCATTGCCAATGAATATTAAATTAGGGTTATTCTTAGGGGTTAGGGTTAGGTATCCTGAGAGTCAGGGCTGAAAACTGATGTCAGCAACAGAAACGTAGATGTTTTCTAAGGAAAGAGGCCATGACAGATTTTTCAGAGTTTCAAACAAAGGCAACCTCCCTCCTTCCCTCCCTCCAACTTTAAGTCTGCATTTAGAAAATCACTGTTGTTGGTGGCAAGTGTTCATTGGTTAGGCAGCACATGTTGCAATAGGAAAGCAATATATCACTCATTCTAAAATGGCGCAAGACGTTCTGGAAAACCACAACAGAAAATACTTGCTGATATATTTCCAGTTTGTTTATTTGGTCAGCGATTGAGGCAAGTAGCACTAGACGCAGCAGAAAACGAGATATATTTCTGCCCCGAGGCATTCTTGGGAAAATTGTATCCACCTCTGACTTTAGACCAAGAATTCAAATGAAATCAATATTCAATTATTCAGTTGTTGAAAAATATGAAAGAAGACCATCAACCTGCTACATGGGAAACACTGTGGAAAATACATTTTTTTTCATTTCTGTATTGACAGGATGAGATCCAATGGAAGAGAATATCCATAGCTCAGGTTGAAGTGTGGAATTCTTGGTGCTCTCTGACCTTGGATCATTGCTTGCTGAAGTTTTATTACTCGACACCCTAGCATTTTTAGATTTGGCTTGATTTAGGATGGCCACAGTTTCACTGTGGTTGAGTCTGTCTTTGTGTTGTGAGATTAAGGAGTTTTCACTGTGTCTTTTGACTGCTGGTTGGTGTTCATGGATGCGCTCTCCTATCTGTCCTATGTAGTGGCTGTTATTCTGCACATTATAGATGACTTCTGATTTTTCTTCTTAGGCTACTTGGTTGGTTTGTGTTCTTTGGTGATGCACTATAAACAACCTAAAGGAGCAACTGGACAAATCATGAGGCCAGGAAACACAAAAAATGCTGACAAACACCCTCAAAACTACATCTCTAAGACAAGCCAATAAAAGAAAAACAAAATTTCAAACCAAACTACTCAAGCTAAACACAAGAACTCAAAAGGATAGTCAACATGTCCGTCTGACCACTATCCGCTGCAGACCAAAAGATGTTCCAGAAAGTCCTCAATTATAATGCAGATAATGCTAATCAGTCAGAATTTTTCAGCTTTAGAAGCAGTGGATTTCTTGCCACGGAGACCCAAGCAAACAGAAGACAGGCAATCGTACCACACACCAGAAAAACACGAAATCAGAACCCACTCAAAGCACAGCACCCCTCAAAAACCTAAAGAAGGACTGAACAATCACGATCATCCCAACAAACAAAGGCTGAACCGTGGTTCTCATAGAAACACAGTACATAGGAAAAGCCAAAGAATTACTGAAGAAAAGTATAATAAAAAGTAAAAAAGTAAAAAAAGAAAAAGAAAGAAAATTGAAAAAACAACCCACATTAACCAAGTACTCCCTTAGCAAAGTAACAACCAAACTCCCCACAAGAGAAACTGTGTAAGAACTTTTATTCAAATGACTACAAATGCATTGCAACAATCCAGAATGCCGGAAAAGCAAACAGACTGTCTATACAACATTCTCCAACAAAGTAGGTACCCACACACAAGTTGATCAAAAAGTGTCTGGCAACTCAAACCACTGTAGTACAACCAAAACAAGCTACAGAAAGGGGAACCTCACCTGACATAAAAAAACATCTGAAAACAGTCAACACACTACTACAACCACACAGAATCGCCTTACTACACAAACCAACTAAAGACCTCCAACACATTATAAGTAGGGGTACTGGGCTTAATGACCCAAAGGTGCTTTTCAAAAGGCAACTGGACTTTCTCACTTTTTTCCTTGAAAACGTTTTGCATCTCATTCAAGAAACTTCTTCGGAACTGAAATGTTTTCAAGGAATAAAGTAAAACAAAACAAAAAAAGTACAGTTGGCTTTTGAAAATCACCTTTGGGGCAACTGTGACCTGGATGATTCAGAATCTCCATGGACACTCGACTTAATGACTTTGCTTTAACAACTGTCTGTGGAGATTCTGAATCATCCAGGTCGGGATTATCCCAAAGATACCTTTTCAAAAGGCAAGTGGACGGTCTTACTTTTTTCCTTGAAAACATTCTGAAGAAGCTTCTTGGAAACGAAATGTTTTCAAGGGGAAAAAAACAAGAAAGTCTAGTTGCCATTTCAAAAAGCACCTTTGGGACTTGCTTAACAACAGTTCAAAAATAATGACAGCCTCATAAAGGGTGCTTTATGGCCAGTAAAGCACTTCCGACCATTGCAAAAATTTGCACACAAACTCCTTGACCTATGACCATAATGGAGCCTGACCATTATGGTTGCAAGTCATGACAGTTGTGAGATGATCATGTGATCACCTTGCTTAACAATCCCCACCCCTGCTTTCCATGATGCAGTTGATAAAGAGCATACGGGTTGTAAAGGAGAGCATGGGGTACCTCAGGGCTGTGGGAGGCTTAGCCCAGGCCTGCCTTTCCTAGGCCTCTACCCATCCCAAGAAACCCCATGGTCTGCTTCCTGCCCCTCAGATTCCCTACTGGTCTTGGACATGCTTTTGCCTCACTGAATCCCTGAAGGACTCCACACACACACACACAAACTGTGTTCCTGCAAGCCCAGGGCTTATTTTCCACCATGCAAGGGCCCATACCCTCCTCCCCACCACTCATCACCCATAGTTGCCAGGATTGTGGTTGTTGAGCAAAGCAATCCTATGATGTCTCAATCAGTGATCGTTTTGTTCAACAGGTGAAAAAAAGGTTGAGAACCATTGTCTTAGATGAAGCTAAAACCTAGCACTGATGTTATCTAGCTGGGTAATGAAACTTCTGCAACTAATCAGCCAAACTCAGAGAACAACAATTTTGCATCTTGGCTTTCTTAGCACCAGCACCCATTCAGCAGCCACATACATTACTGAACATACATGGTTTCTGCAAGGTTTCACAGCAAGGCAGCAGGAGTCGGCAGAGTCCAAGGCAAAAGCAGGGGTGCAGCAAATCATTGCAGTTAAGAACTTAGCTGAGCAAAGGAGAATTCCAGATCAAGTGGTCCAAAGTCAAGCTGAAGATTTATGATGCCAAACCAAGGGAGGGATGAAATCTTAATGAATGAGCCACGGTTGTAAATAACTGGATTCCAAGCAAAAGTCACAGTCTAATAATGAAGCCAGATGCTTAAGTTGTTCCTAACAACAGAAGCTTGTTTCCATGAGACTTAAATCCCTCCCCCTGTTGCCCAGCATGCTCAACTATTGCCAATCTCACCTTAAGTTTGGTTTGTTTGTTCTGCACACTGATGCTTCCTTGTGAGTTGCACACTTCAGCAGGCTGCAGAGATCCTTGGAGGAATTTCGCGGTTCTAAGTGAGTGTGTGAAGCAGCTTGTGTTGTGGTTGAGCCCAACTCTGAGGGCTGATATCCCAGGGCTCCACAGTATGAAATTGTTCTAATGCCAACAAGGGCTTTTTCATCCTGGTACTGCAAAGTTAGTAAGGTCTGAGGCTCTGCTTACTCACTACGCAGTATAGTCTAAAATGTACATAGATAGCAAAAACGAACTCTGCCAGAAGGATAACTCTGCAAGCCTTCAATATTTGCCTCTGCTTTTTTTTCTGGAAAGGATATAGAAAAGAGAACAGTTTTCTAGGAATTTTTTTATTTTTATTTTTGCTAATTTACTCTGTCCATTAAACTTTCATTAGCTGAATGCTTTCTCAACTACATCATTTGTACTCAGCTAAGCCATGTTGGTTTTGTAATTGGAATTGTAGTCTAACATATCTGGAGGGCATCAGACATAGCCTGGCCAAGTGTTTCTCAAATACCTCCCATCCTACTGGCCATTAGAGGGAAAGGGCTCCTTGCAGATATATTGGGAGGTCCCCGATGGTGGCAAGTGAAGCACTGGGCTGCAAGGAGGACTAAAGTGATCTCAAGAGGAATAATCAGACCACCTTGTAAATTTGTTAGCACAAATTTAGCATCAAGCATCAAGTGGTGCAGTGGCACCACTCATGGGAAAGAGTGGGTTAAGGGAGAATGCCTTGAAGAAATCTTGCTAGGCAGAACTAGAAATAAAACAATTTCCCTTTTGGCTAAATAGAGAGAAAAAAGCAGGAATAATTAGTCCACCTATAATATATGTTGGCTCTTCACATATCTGCTTTCTGTGAGAAGAAATTCCTTTATAAACCTGTGCTTTTGTTCTCCATATTTCTTTCCTTCCTGTCATCTCTTCTCCTGCAGACTTTGTCTAGATGCTTCCAACTACTCCAAACTTAGTTGGAATGTTTCAGGTCCTTCCTCTTGCAGGTGATTTAAAGTTACATTAAGCCACTAGTTCACATATGGCCTGGATTCTTCAAGACATCCCTTCTGAACATTTTATGTGGATTCCTGGAATCATTCCACCAGGGATTCTTGTCTGATTTTTTCAGAGATGTTTACAGCCATGCTTGCACTCCTGTTCCTGGATGTAGCAGAGCAATGCTCTCTGGAACTTGATAAAATGCTTGAAGTCATCTATCCTTAAACTTCTTTCAAAGCCACCAGGTTATACCCAAATCACTCCCTCCCAACTCTTTTTCCTTGCTTGTTTTTGATGCTTTGGAGTATCGTACTTTGGGTTGGTAGGAGCTGGAAGCCAGTGACGGGAGCTCACCCCATCCCACAACAGCAACTGGGTCTCGAACGCAGTCATCATCCCAATGTCCTAACCACATGAGCCACTGTGCTCCTTCTCTTCAAGAATATTTACAGGTGTTTCAAGCTATTTTTTGGCATTTTGTTTAGATGTTTCAGGACCTATATTAGCCAGGATTTTCAAGGATTCTTGAAGCCATTTTTCCAGAACTGGCTGGGTTCTTCAGATGATGAGAGGTTTTCTACAGATCTTTGAAGCCATTGTAATATATTTTCCACATGTTCTTCAAAACATTAATTCTTAAGGTTTATTGATTTTTCAATCCAACCATTACTTAGGGTATCTCAAAACTCTACTTTACACTTCTGTAGATCCTGAATGTCTTTAATACATACATGCTTTAAGTTTAAGCTATACCTAGATGGGGCAGTTTAGATCCTTCCTCCTTGAGATTTTTTATATTTCAAGCCATTTTTTGCAATTTTGTTCAGATGAATCCTTGTCTGGGTTTTTCAGTGAATCTTGAAGCCATTTTTTACAAAATTGAGTAGAAGATGAAAGGCTTTCTAAGGATTCTTAAAGTCACTGTAATGTAACAGGTGGTGGAGGCGTGGAAAAGCCAATTCTTGAGCTAATTTTTTCATCTGCTAGAGCATCTGATACATATTAGCTGCTAAATTCCACATCTCGGTTTCCAAACTGTCTTGGTGCCTGCAGATGGTGTCCGTCCAATTCAGTCTGCCATCACTTCAGCTTGTGGATCTGATGTCATCTGTGAAATTTTTGGGGAGTCGATGAGATTAATGTCAGGTGCAAGAAATCAGGAGCCAGCATAGTGTTCAAAAGTACGATGAGTTTATTTCATGCTGTCTGTCCACAATAATCTGTCAAGGCAAATTGGTGCTAGGTAAGAGCAATGGAATTCATGGGGGCCTGGACTTAGGTCACTTGTGGGAACATAGCAATTGCAAACTGATGACACTTTGACCCCGCCCCTGGGCTCAGCCATGTCACCACCTACACTTAGATTTGTACATGTAGGATTAAGTGTAATGAGCTCATAGTTCATTAATTTCTTTCTCTTAGTTTTGGTATGGGAGGGGGATATTAGGTTTCACTATTTGGCCAATTACTGAAGAGTATTATAGATAAGATTCAGCTAAAATAATTAGTTACATTGTCCTAAAACATCCTCTGTAATTTTTTCCCTCAATATTCATAAGATGGAATTTATATGTGGCCCATGAACAAAAGTTTTCACTTACCTCTTCTATGACACCCGTCATGGCGTTTCTCATTCTTCTCTTGAAACTCTCTTCCATCACTAAATAGTGACAATTGGCAGCTTGAAGATAAAGTAATCGGTGAGAATGTGGAATAGCATTAACACTTTTTTGGGGGGGAAATCAGAATATAGGTTTTAAAAGACCATATCCAGAACAGCACATAATATTCTAAATGTATTTGCCATCCAGTTTCTCTAATCTGAATGATCCTTTAGGACAGGGGTGTCAGACTCAAGGCTTCCGACCAGATCCGGTCCGTGCGGTGCTGAGATCTGGCCCACGGGACCACCCTGGAAATAGCTAACAACCGACCCACAGTGCCTCTGCCGGCAAAAACGGAGCGACTCTCCCAAACTCCGTTTTCGCTGGCAGAGGATTACATCACTGGCAGAGCGCTCGGGCCATCACAGGCGCCCCCCCAATACGAGTGACATGAAGCTGGCCATGCCCATCCTGGCCACACCCACCTCAGCCCCCCAAGGTCAAACACAACCCTGATGTGGCCCTCAATGAAATCGAGTTTGACACCCCTGCTTTAGCACAACTGTTGAACAACCAGGGTAATTTATAATTTAAAGTAGCATAAAAAGATTAGCAAATAAATAATGTTCCTGTCCCAAAGGAACTAGAGGAATCGTTAGAATAATTAAAAAATGTGATTGCTAAATTAAAATACAAACAATAAAACCTCTGGCCTCTAAAGATTAGACTAAAAATAAGTGGTTGTTTATATATTTTATAAAGACAGAGTGGTAGCCAACTGCAGCTGCTAAATGATGCCTTCCAAACTCAGGGAATGGTGCAGGAAAAGGCCATCAGCAAGGCCGATGCCATGCTGTGGTTTTATTGTAATCTGTAAAATTATGGGGGAGTCGATGAGATTAATGTAAGGTGCAAGAAATCTTCCATCTGCCTAATATATCAGTCTCAAAAAGCAGTGCAGCTTCTGGGTTTCTCCTGCAGATTTCAACGTCTTGCTGAAAGGTATTCCCTTAGATAGTCAGATTCTTAAGTGCTTAAAAAGGCAATTCCTATTTGCCTCCCTTAATACCCAAGAGAGAGATAGTCCAAGCTTTCTGGACAGCACTAGGTTGCCCATCCCTATCCAACAGTTTTTACTTTCCATTTTTGTTTTAACTAAATATTTAGTATTTGTTTTCCAGTTGTTAGGATCTCGGGAGTCCTAAGCTTTTCAATATCCTGTAAGTGACAGGGGAAATGTATGACTCTTTTCATGAAAGTAAATGGGTGGAGCCAAATTCACCACAAGGGAGACGTTCTTGTTTCCCCATGTGATTTCCACCAATTAAATTGTCTCTAGAAGCTACAACCTACATTTCCCATTGCAACAAAAGTGTATCTGAAACCTACAGAATTCAACTTTACTATTGGTTTGTTTAATTTATATGCCACCCACCTCACCTAGAGGCCACTGTAAGTAGCTTACAATCAATGAAAACAAAATAAAACATTAACACATTAAAACAAGAAATGTTAAACCTAAAATTGCTTTGAAAATGTAAATGGGGATACAACAGTGGATCTCTTGAACTATCTATAATAATCTATGTATTTGACCGTAAATGTTCCCTGTGAAAAGTCTTCTAAGCCATCAAACTTTTTTTTTCTTTCATACCACAACAGACACAAAGAATTTGAAAGAATTTCTAGAGGTAAAAGTTTCGGATGCAACGTTCTCACTTTCTCCCCAAATGCCAAACTATAAAGGTAGCCCAACAAGTTGTTTTCTCACAGTTTAGGCAGTGCCTTAAGGGTTTGTGTACCTTGAGCTCACAACTAGATTAATAAGATTTGCAAATATAATGAGAGGCTTCATATAAAAAACCTCAACTATTGATATTCCCAGTTCTTTTCGTCAAAGTTTTATCAGAACAGAGGTCTCCTTAGTATTCTACATCCATCCTATAATTTATCTGCCTTCAAGATAGGAACTGGCAACCAGAGTTTTACAGGCATCCACCAAGCTGTCTGCCACTCAATTTGCATGCCAAAAATAAATACAGACAGCAAAAGTATAAACGTGGTGAGCTGCAAAGCAGAATGCCAGTTTCTGTCATCTTTATTTCCATGAATGCTTCTATGACCTACAGGAGCAGAATACAGGGTGGGCGATGACATCACAGTGCTTTATCTAGAGGCAAGATTCCTGCTGCCCACCCTCCTCCCCATCAAGAAGGCAAAGGATAATAGGTTAACAAAGTAAAAGGTGTAATGGACAAAGTTAGATTAAGAAATATTGAGATATGTATAGATAGTTAAGAGTAATGTAAAAATACGTATATAGTTATGAATGTGTTGCAACGAATTGAAATGATGTTTTATAAGAGAAAAAAGTTTAATAAAGAAATTTAAAAAAAATAAAAATAAAAAACTTATTGAAAAAAAAAAGACAAAGGACCAATGATATAGGAGAAGACATTCTGAGCAAATAAACTTGTTAGATCTCTGCTGTTGTTAAACTTCGTTTGAAAAGCTGGGCATATACTCAGAGATCGCAACGCGCTCATGTTGAATGCGCCGAGGCGCTTCTGGGTTGAAAGGATTAGCCAATGAGGCCACCTTTTGTGTCCTTGGCAGGAGCTGGAGCACGGAATGGGAGCTCACCCCACCCCATGGTAGCAGCCAGGTCTTGAATGTGAGCTTGCTGCTTGTCAAGCCAATATCCTAACCATGCGAGCCACTGTGCTCCTTTACATGCATAGTCCCTCTTGGATGATCCTGTATAGCACAGTCAAGTGACAGCACAGGGAATCCTAGGTGTGCGCCCCCATATAATCCAGAGCAAGCTTTGAATATGAAGGGTTGTAAGCTTTAAAAAGAGACACCCCGAGAGATCTCACATGTCTCAGACAAAGTCTGTTGAATAAAAGGAGGAAAAAAATGGGAGATGAAAGATTCAGGGAAGGCCTCAAATCTTCCAATGAGAACTGAGCATATAGAATGTCCTTAAAGTCCTAAATGAGTTTGGAGGGAGGGAGAGGGAGAGAATGAATGAATAAAGGGGGGGGGACCCAATGAAAGGGATGCTTAACTGCTTTCCTATCCCATTAATGAGGAACTAAGATGGAGAACAGAGGGAGGGAAGATGGGGAATTCAGAGGCAGTTCAGTGATTTACTTGATCCCTCTAAGCTTTAACAGAGTTGTCACAAGATGATTAGTGTCATAGATCTACTAATTAAGTTCACACATGGTGGGGGAAAAGACCAACCTGTTGCCTTCACACCACATGCTAAATTTGATTAGGGACTTTTGGGGAGGAAGGGATGTCTATGTTGCTGCACATCTGATTCAACATCTGATTTTGGTGCTCATTCAAGAATTGGCTTTTTGCATTTGTGGCTAAGTAGCTTTAGGACCTGTGGACCATGCTGGCTGGCCAATTCTGGGAGTTGAAGTCCACAAGTCTTAAAGTGGACAAGGTTGGACACCCCAACTTTAGAGGAAATCTCAGATGATAGCCATCTATTCCTTTCCATTATCTTGGCAAGAATGCACAATGCTTGTTTGTTGCTTCTTCTATCAGACCAGGATTCTGATGTATTTTTTTCTAGGTTGCCCAATTCTGCGCATCTCTTTGTTTTATTTGTTCTACCCCAAGGGTGTCAAACTGGTGGCCCACGGGCCGGATGCGTCACTTGCAGGCCACGCTCACCCCAGCTCCGCGAAGGGGAAAAACATCACGAAATGTCAGGTGACGGTAATGGGACACGGCAAGTTTGACACCCGTGTTCCACCCACAACTGAAGTCTAGTGCTAATCTCTGTGATTGCCATTAGTATTTGTATTATTTTTATATATCGATAATGTTATTTCATTACATTCTATGCCTATATTTTATTCATATCTATATATTTTTGTGAGTAGGAACTTCTGTATAGTATTTTCCTGGCTTCAAGGTCATAATAAAGCTTTGCTTGTGATTATAGGACTCGGCAAAGCATTCAGAAAAAGGGCTTTGTTTGCCCTCCTACTCATTTGCTTCAGATGCTTTGCCAGACCTGGTATGTAGCAAAATTCAATTGTGCACAGTGTTATACCAAGCTTAAAAGGCACCGTAGAGCCTCATGATCAATAAGCTGAGAATTCAGGCAGCTGGCTCTTATTTTGGTCTGGTCCAGCAAGAAATGATTTGCTAGGTGGAGCTGGGTCTGCTGATAAACTGCTTTTGAATTTCTGCATCCGTACTTACTCCTGCTGTTACCCTAGTAGACATGCAAATGGAGCCCCTCATCAAAGCTGGGCTGAGTTGCCAAATGCTCCAAAAGAAAAGGGAGGGGAGAACAAGCAAGGAGCAATCCTTGTGTCAGAATTGCACTTGCTAGTTTCTGTTTCTGCAAATTAAAAAAAAAAATAGACATTCAGTACGTTGGAAGAAATATCCATCTGGTTCAGTTCCAAGTGGGGAGAAAGACACTGGAAACATGGAGGCTGATTGGAAAGATGGTTTATTGGTGAACAGAACCATGTGGGTTTGAGATCCTGGGCAGCTGACCACATGGAGGTGAGAGAGAGAGAGAGGTATTTATACTTCCTGTTCCTGTGCAAGAACATGTATTCTATTGGCTGTTGTAGGGATCACTGCTAACTTTCTAGGCTGGCTGAGTCCCAGGCTTGGTTGAAGCTTGCTGGGTGATACAATGAAAGGGTTTTGTTGTGCAGTTTCTATTGTGGCTGAATATCTTTGCCCTGAAGGATAATCCCATCATCCTGGAGCTGAAGGTTTTTTGTTTTGTAGATAGGCTGGGCACCAAATATCTGTTGGGGGTAGGGAGCTGAAGCACTGAGTTTAAAATGACATTCAACATTTTATATAACTACCAACTGCGTTGAATTCTCACTGTAGGGTTGGTCTGTTTGTTTACTTCTTCAAACCTCCCTCTTGTTTTCGCTTTGTTATTGTTACCATTTGCCTCTTTGCTTTACTATAATGAAACCTGTTAAGAAAGTCAAGGCCAGCTTTGTGTAGCTGCATAACTACTACCCAGATTATTTGTCTGGATCAAAAGGATGTCATGTCAAATCAAAAGGGAATGACATTTGCATGGAAATAGCAGCTTTAAGCTTTTTTTTTTTTTTAAATAAAAATCTCCTTAATTATTGCCAGCAAATGCTTTGACTTTCATCTGTAGAGACGTACATCTACGCAGCCATTTTTTCTTAGGTGAGATCCCACTGGAAAAACGGTTGTCTGTGCTTTTCCATCCAGAGACAGGCAACAAGGGGGTAACTTTCAAAGCAGCGCAAAGAGGCTTGCAAAAGTTGTTGCTGCTTTAACAGTTCAGAGAGTGGTCCTTCATTCATGCTAACTTGCATCATGAAACACTGCTTTTGGGAGGTGCGGTGGAGGGCTTTCACAGCTCTGCTGTTTGTTCATCTTTCCAAGCTATGTCCTATTCCCCTGCTTGAGCCAGAGTCTTCACCAAAGTGGTATTCAGCAGATTCTGA
Organism: Psammodynastes pulverulentus; assembly: GCA_025802295.1. Lineage (NCBI taxonomy): Eukaryota > Metazoa > Chordata > Lepidosauria > Squamata > Psammodynastidae > Psammodynastes > Psammodynastes pulverulentus. The sequence continues at coordinate 557,549 of JAOYMU010000252.1, read as the reverse complement.
CCAGTTCTGGAGAACCGGTAGTGGAAATTTTGAGTAGTTTGGAGAATTGGCAAATCCCACCTCTGACTGGCCCCGCTCCCATGTATTCTCTGCCTCCCGAGTCCCAGCTGATCGGCTGGGTCTTCTTTTGTTGCCCTGCACAGGAGAAGCA
>JAOYMU010000252.1:519280-532256 GCA_025802295.1 Psammodynastes pulverulentus | reverse complement strand
TGGTGAAACTAATAAATGCTTCAAGAACATTGACAAATAATAGAGTTTCAGAAGTAATTAATTCAAATGGAAGCATGGTAAAATATATGTGGCTGCGATTTGCCTATGGCTTCAGCTTGTTTAATGTGTTTGTAAAAACTGCACCTGTGGGATTGAGAATATATCATTGGAATTCAGAATTGGGAATATACTGTTATAAAGAAAACATAGCAAAGGTGACTACAAAAATGATATGGGAATTCGTTTCTTAACACTAGTTAATGATTGTTTGAATTATATCAGTTCAAAAATTATATTCTCAAAAACTGTGAATCTGAGAAAAAAAATTGATTATATATTTGGTGATATAGAGAAAAATGTTAATAGACTTGAATTTTAGATTTGGGCATATGAATATTGAAGTAAAGGTTAGTTATGTGAGAAGATTGCTAGGTGATGGAAGTAAAGCATTTTTACTGATTATGTGCATCACATTAGAGGCTCTTAACAACCAGATAGATTTTCTCTAGGAAGATCTGTCTCCAGCCTGATCCTTTACATCTTCCAGTCTTACCATCATATCGGTAATTTAGTCCATTCCATGTTCCTTTCACTTTTCCCTGCAAGAGCCTTTCCAGTGAAGTAGGTCTTTGAGCTGATCATTTTTGTCTTGAATGAGAACTCTACATTATGTTTTTTAAATTTTTTAATACAGAAAATTAAAATACAAACTCCAAAGGAAAAAAAATGGAGATTTTACAAGAAAAAACCTAAATTTATTAGTTTATCTTTATTTTATTTGTTCAATGATCAATGCTACTTGGTTGTCTGCTTGATTCTGATCTTTGTAGATATACACACATCACAGCATCGGAATATCTTTTTCAAGGCCTTCAATGTTTATTTACCAGGTACTAGTCTTTGGTGTATTTCTTGCGCCCCAGTTCCTTTAATGTTGATAGTTGATCCTAAAAGGCAGAAGCTATCTACTAATTTAGTATCTTCACTAAGGTTGGTTGCTATACCTGTTGTTATTAGTTTGTTCATCTTTATATTTAATATTAGTCGTATTTTTTTCACAGTACTCCTTAATTTAGCTTTGTATTTTCATCTACCAGAATAGCATCTTCAGCATATTGCAGGTTATATTTCTTCCTCTAAATTTAAAACTAATTTTAAAAGTTTATATTCTTCCAATCATGCTTCATTCAATATATATTCCATATATAGGCTGAATGTGATGGAAGTAAAGCATATGCAGAAATTAAATATTTGCAAATGGTTCAACACTGAGCAGAGAATCAGACAAGGCTATGTGATGTCCTCTCAGTGGTTTAATATATTTATAAATAAATACACAAGACAGTTGGTAGTAATCACAGATGTGGATTGGTTGAGGATGTGAATAGCTGTGTACTTTTGCGTGCAGATGACAGTGTATGCTATATGAGAGGTTAAAGGTTTTGCAGAAAACGTTAGGTTATATGAAATCTGAACTGTATGGATCTAAAATTTGATAAACAAAGACCAAGGTATCTATGTTTGATAGGGGAAAATGAAGTGAACAATTGCAGGTTATATAGAAATGGCAAAAAATACATAGCCTTAAAGTGTGAAAACAGATGTAATAACCACAGACAATATATCAATATCTATCAATACATCTAAACTGCACAGATTAGACTTATCGTCCTGGTCCCCTATATTTTACTCAGTTCTAGATATTGCCACACTGGGTTGTGTTTAAAAGAGAGGAACCAAAATAAATGGCTTAGGAAGAAGTAAATGGTTGGAGGCAGTGGGTATGTTTAGTCTGTAAATGAGTGGTTTGAAGACATGGGAGTTGTCTTCAAGTATCTGAAAGGCTGTCATGTAGAAGACAGAGCAGAATTGTTCAGAGTTGTTACAGAATGGTTTAAATTACACGAAAAAGATTTTGGTTGGATGTCAGGAAAATTTTCCTAATTGTATGAGCTGCTCAACATTGAGCACACTGCCTTGGGAGATAGTGGACTCTTCTTTAGTGATAGTTTAAATAGAAACTGGATTGCCAATTGTAAGGAATGTTAAAGTAGTAGATTCTGTTCTGGACTTCAGATTGCTGTAGATAATTGCCAAAATCCTTTCCTTTTTTAAAACAAAGTAATTTTATTAAATTACAAATACTAATATAAATTTTAAAAAAGAAAAAATAGAAAGTGCAAAAAAGAAAAAATAGAGATAAACATAGAAAAGAAGAAAAGAAAAATATAGTAAAGAAAAAGAAAGAAAATATATAAAGAAATGATTTCCCCTTTCATCACAAGTACAAACAATTTAAGTACTGTAAACTACCACCTTCTCTTAAAATAGAAAAAAAATATCTTCTCATACCTTAAAGCATCTTTGTTTCAGTATTTAAAACTTTGGTAAAGATTGAAGGAAACTCATGGGTATTTTCAGACTTGTGGATCCAAAGATTTCTAATAGATAAATAGCTCCATATCAATATTAGTAAAATATAATCTAAATTAACAATAAATAATAACTCTAAATCATTTTGGGGAAAGGTAGATCAATTGTCTGGGGCAGCAGTTTGGTTCCTCTGACTTCTGTAAAGTTGGCTCTTTTCACTTCAAGTTCATTTTTTAAAAAGCAAATTTGATTAAATTATCAGGCTTTTGGTGTTTATTTTATACAGCCCGTAGTGCCATATTGTTTGTGTAGCTTACAGATTGCATTGCTTGGTGTGGTGAGTTTTGGGGTATATGTGTGCGTCAATATTTTTTTTTTTGTTCATAGAAATATTTTTATTAGTTTTCAAAATTTATACAAAGGAAAAAGGTATAGGTTCAGTAACATTTTGGTAGCTTCCCTACCGTCAATGAGGATTCCCACAAATCATGAATTTACAATTTTAAAGAATAAAAAAAATAAATTGTGGATAAGCATATAAAAAGCTTACATTATTTAGTCTATACATTCAATCATCCCTTTCATTTTATCTTGTATCAACAATTACAACAATATTTCAAATAAGTTCATTTCTACCTAAGTCTTTTTGCAATTGATTCTTCTTCCCTGTTCCCGGGCGGGGCTGACGCTCCCTCCGTTCCCCCATCTTCACCTCCCAACTGGGAGGAATGTTTTTTAATGAAAGCTTCCGCCTCACTTAGTGTTTTAATTTTTACTCTACCTCCCTCCCAAAATATTAACATTCCCTCTGGTAATAACCATTTAAACCATACTCCCTTTTTATATAATTTCTTAGACAAGAAGGAATACCTCCTTATTTCTCTAATCTTTTGAGCCCTCAATATCTCATCCCTTGTGGATCTCCTAATGGTTTCCTAAAAGCCATAACTAACAAAAAGATGGCACGAGAGAAAAAAAGCCACTGAGACAGGCCGAGGCATTAGAAAGTCAGAATGAGAGTTCAGTATTAAGAGTCTTAAAAGTTCACTTTAAAAAGTCAGGAGTCCATGTATTAGGAGAGACTTGAGAGCCTCTGGTAGGAATGTCCAAAATGAAGAGTCTGTAATCTTTCTTTAATAGTTAAATAGTTCAGGAGGGAGAGGTTTCAACACTGTAGAAAAAACATAATGGAGAACAAAGAGAAGCCATCTTGCCCCGCCCATGACAGGAGAAAAAGTAAACATTCCAGTCTCTTTCTTTCTTTTTCTTAAAAAAGCTCCATAAAAAACATTTGCAAATGCGATATGATACAGTTTTCAAATAATTTCATCAGATAAACAACCTTTCCTCTCTCTATTCCTGGAGAGGAATTGGTTAATAGCCACTTCGTCCGAGGGGTTGTACCCTCTACATTCCAAGCTGATTGAACTCGCACTTACAATGGTTTATTGCCCATCCTTCATCAGCACTTCAAAAGATTAGGGAAAGTTCTTCATCTCCAGAATTTCTGCCACGCTTCTCATTCTGCATAGCTCCCGAGTTCCATCCAGCGAAGAGGCATTGTCCTCCCCAGTGTGCTCACCGGCTCCTAGAGCAAGGGCTGGGAAGACACCCCCCTGGCTGCTGCCAGGTTGGGGGGCTCCAGCAAGCCGCTCTTACAGCAGAAGGAACCTCCAAGGCCTTCTGTTCTTCCGAAGAAGCCCACCAGTGCAGCAAATGGCAGACGAACCAGAGAGTCCGTCCAACGCCTTCAGAAGCCGGAAGTGATCTCCTATTTAAGGCTTTCTCACATTGATTAACCACCTTTTCATCAGCCTTGGTGGGTTTCCTAGGGGCTAGAGCTCTGCTCTAATTCTTGCTGCTGCCTCTAGTCCAGCTGATGTGGCCTTGGCAGAGCCTTACTTGCTCTTTCTCTGGGCTGAGGAGGCCAGGCCCTCTGAGGAGCAATAGTATCATGGCTCACTACTGTAGGGTCCATTTCAATTGAATGGCTCCCAGCCTCTTTTGGTTCAATTTTGGCAGTCACTCTCTAAAGATCCTGCTGTGGGAGTCCCATAAAGACTCTTAAGCCACCACAGCCACAGAAAGGCTCAGGACTAATGATAGATTAAAATAACAAGCCCTAGATATCAGAGGCTTTTAAGCATAAATGCTGGCTTTGCTGCTCTGTCAGGAAGTCTGAAGTGGCTCATTGGTGCCACGGTGATCAAATGTCAAAATGAGCGAGATCCTGGTCAGTGACCACCGCTTCCAAGCCTGGAATTAACCAGGAACTTGCTCTCAGTGCCAAAACATGCTGCAATCCAGGAAGGCAGACTTAAGCGGCTAGCTGCTGCCATGGTGGTTGTTTTGTATGGGAATGGAGCAAAGTGCTAATGGCATCTGCCGCCTTTGAATTCCTTGAGGTAGAGAAGCCGCAATGGAATGACAGCAGGCTTATGCCAGAAGCCATTGTCACAGCAATCTTTCCCCAATCGTATGGCCGCCTTGGCGGTCAGAACAGCAGACAACCCCCCGCAGCAGCTGCAGACCTGTGGGGCGAACTTATCTAAAAATGATCAACTGTGGCCTCCACCAAATAGCTGATAGGCACTGAAGCCACCGAAGTCAGGCCAACATGATGTCCAAATTATGAATGGTCCAAAATAGTCCAGAATGGGAAGAATCCAGGGATTCAAATTCGAAAGTCCAGAGAGATTACAAGAAACATCAGAACTCACTGAGACTGAGTGGAAAACTGGGGACTGTTACCAGGGAGGCGTGTTCTCAGCTTTCCAACTCAGTCAGAAGAGCTAGAAGACTAGAGGTCACCCATTCTGGATTCTCCCTTCAACTCAGGGGAGAAAGATCCTTTAATGTAAGGCCATTATTTGAATAGTCACTTTTATTGCATTTTTTAGAAAATAGTTATGACTTTAATCAGAATAAAAGACTGAAAGAATTGATAATATTCAACCCAAGTGTTCCAAACAAATTTTAATATTTAATGCAGCAAACAAAATAGTCCTGTTCATATATCAATATTATAAAAATTAGAATTATGTTAAGAGAAAAACAAAAAGAAATTTGTTTTCTATGCTCCTAAATCACATTTTAGTTGAATTAGTTCCACAGCCCTCCATGAATTGGAATTTAAATTCTTCAGAATTCTTTTAATCATTCTTCTGATTAAAAAGACTTCCTTTATAATTGAGAGCCTGAAATACATATGGTACTCAGACATCAGAGAGTCTACATACAGATATTTCTCTTCTACCTAAATTCAGTTTCCAATATATGGAGTATTGCAAAGATAGATGATAAGAGTTCTTATCAAAGTCTTCAGACATGTATCTGGAAAGTCTTCAGACATGTCTTCTATTAGGACTCACTGGCAAAGTTGTGATCAGTTACTTTCTACCTGAGAGACAGAGTTCTGAAAATTTGGGAGAGCACTGCTTGTTAGAAAGACACAATACTATACAAGAGACATCAGTATTAGCCAAAGGTAGTCCGTTATATATGTGTGTGTGAAAATATAATACATCCTCCCAGGATCTTTTTAAGAACAAATGCCAACCGTATTTATCCCCTTTTACCACAAGAGGGGGATGCAGAATTCTTCTTACTTTTTCTGGTCTATAAATTCCAGTCCCATCCCCCTCCTTTAACTGCTCCTTTATAGGCAATTACAACACAAGGCGTTAAGCCATTAATGTAACATATATCTGCCCACATATTGTCACAGCATAGCCCCAGGATTACTTCTAAGAGCCAAGAACCGCATTACATGGCTGGTTTTCCAAAAGGAACAACCAAATAATTCAAAATAGTAGATGGCTTTCATTTCAAACTTCTTTATTGCATTGTCAGGAATCCAAACAAACAAGGCCACAGTTCAAAGACTCTTCTGAGGACTTTTGCACTGCCAGGCATTCATACCAGGCCTTTTCTTTCAGTGTTTTCCTATCTCCAAAACATTGTCTCAATTGAAGCAGCAATTGGATTCACATGCTCAATTGTATCTCATTTTCAATCATATTGTCCCCAAAAATTCTATCTTAAGTCTGGAGGAACAGTTGGGATACAATACTGATAACACTGAAGATTCAATAGACAATGTTATTGATTCTAATTCTCATGAATTCAAGTCAGCATAACTAATAGTAAAAGATGCTTGGTGTTATAGGTCAGTAATTTAATTCAAAACAAGTTCTGTACTTAGAAAGCCATGCATAAATTAGACAGAAAAGAGTGCAAATATCTGATACCAAAGTAGAAAGATAAAAGAAACTCTTCAACATTCCTTTTCAAAATATCAAATAAAGTATAAATTCTATTTGAATTCAATTCCCACTGACTCTATTCACAAATAATTTTTAGCAGTAATTTGAAAACAAATTGCCACTGCTTTCTTCTGGGATTTTTTAAATTCAAATTCTTAGTCTAGCCTACAGCAGTATTACTCACTAATGGTTTCTCCTCCAAGTATGAATTAAATCTTAATTAGATTTTTCTCCTAATCATCAAAACTACAAATCTCAACAAAAGTATATCTTGATACAGGTCACTATAGTCACTTATAGAAAACACAGGGGAATATTGAGTAGATTGAGAACAAGGGCTAGGATGCGTTTCTGTAAGTGACTTATACAATCAAAAATTCATAACCTCATATTTGATGCCAAGCAATATTACAGCAAACTATTTGCTTGCCATTTATCTTTTAAAACTGATTCCCAGAGCTATGGTCAAAGGAGGCTGAATCAAGATTACAAGCATGATCTCCCACATTTTAAAAAGCTACTTTCGCTATAAACACAATGGGAATTCCTTCACATTTTCCACAGTTTGGTCTGCCATAAGTACTAAACAGTATCCAACAGTACTATATCCAGTACACATATTTCCACCTTTTCAAAGTATTGTCTTATAGCCTACTTTAAGTTCAAAGTTGTATAAAGAACTGAAGCCAAATCTTCTATTCCAGTGTTTCCCAACCTTAGTCATTTTAAGATATGTGGACTTCGACTCCCAGAATACCCAGCCAGCATATGCTGGCTAGGGAATTCTGGGAGCTGAAGTCCACATGTCTTAAAATGACTAAGGTTGGGAAACACTGTTCTAGAAACATAATAAATCTCCCTGCTATTGATGGGGTTGTATACCTCTTCAGAAAGCGATCTAGCCTTCTGGTACGCATTCTGGATCCAGTTTTTCCCCTGGTACCTCAAACTGAGGCAACAACAGGAGCATGTATTTTAAACCAGGCTTAGCCAATCAATCACGTTTGTCCATTGTAAAATAAAATTATTTTATCTGCCAGTAACTTGAAGGTTGGAGCCGTGGTGACGCAGTGGTCAGAGTGCAGTATTGCAGGCTAATTCTGGCAACTGCCAACAGTTCAGTCCTGACCAGCTCAAGGTTGACTCAACCTTCCATCCTTCCAACGTTGGTAAAATGAGGACCCGGATTGTTGGGGGGCAAAATGCTGACTCTGTAAATCACTTAGAGAGGGCTGTAAAGCAATATGAAGTGGTATATAAGTCTAATTGCTATTGATACTGGCAGACTCAACCTGTTGTGCTTGAATTTGACTGGAGAGGTTACAGAAATATATATATATCTGCAGACTCAACATTTGATAGCCTGTTTGATTCAAAGGCTGCCAGTTAGTTTCCTGGCAAAATACAGGAAATAAGCACTCACAAAATAATTAAATAAACTTTAAATAACTGATGGTTATTTAAAGCCCTGGACGCTTGTATCGAAGAAATGTTGCAACAGCTGCTGATTCTCTTAGCAGAAATTCAAAGTTAGCCCTTCTCTGTATTGACCCCTTAGATGTAGAATAATTGTTGAGTCTTTGAATTGCTTGGCTGAAGCTTTAAAAGTAGATCTCAATAGTCAGGCTTTTAGTTAATACTGGTTTTGGTGGCTTTTTAAAATTATTTAACTGTATTGAAAGGGTTTTTCCCCCTTATTTTCAGTTGTTTTATTTGGTGGGGAATGTTGCTAATGATATATTTAAGCAACTGGTGAGTCAGAAATGTAGTGCTAATAACAAGTATACATATGAGTATTTTTTTTTCCCAGCTGCATGACTACCCTAATATTAGGTTACAGCTGAAATTCTTCCGTCTTGGTGTTAGAGCTGAATTATCAATAGCTTCCTGAAAATCAGTTGCAATGCTAATGATCCCAGTAAAGGAATTGTCATTATTGCTATATTTCAGCACAACTGCTACCTTCCTCCATCCCTCCAAAATGCTCAAAATGACAGTCAGTCAGGCAGCTTGATGAGAAGAATTATAGCTAATGGTCTTTAAGCAGCCACCTTCTGTGTTCATGGTTATTTGGAGATAATTGTCTGATTGCTGTAAGTTTTCCATCACACAGATATGAACACTGGACTAATTATTTTCAGTAGCTGAAGACCTATGAGCAAGCTTAATTGCATAGTTATAATTCATAACACCACAGTTGTTCATAAAGAACTCTTAAGAACTGTCTTTTTTTTTTTTTAGCAATCCAATATATACAACCATATATTAAAGAGACTGACTACCTAATGTTGGTAAACAGCTAGAGCTCTGGTATCTGGTATTCCTTCAAGATCAAACTTCTACTCTAGGTTCTTGCAAGCTATATACCCTCGAAATTGAACAAACCAGAGAATAGAGTAGCTGTTACCTTACTCCTATGCAGGACATAGCTAGAGGACACATGGCATAACCGTTCTGGTAAAATGAATGCCGAGTTGACCTTGTAAGTTGGATGAGAAAATATTGGAGAATTCTTCTTACAGTGCATTGCTAAAAAAACTAACTTATACTCTAGTGCTTCTTATAGTCCGAAAAATACGGTAAGAGGTTGGATATGCTTCCTACAGAAACCCTTCATGTATTCCTGTTTATAAAATATTTATATTATTGTTGTTGAGATTGCTAGACTACTAAGAAAGAGAACTTTCACGAGGTGCTTTATACAACCAATTCAAAATGATTCATATATTCTTCGTAGTCATGCACAAATGTGGGGGTTTTTGGTTTTGAGCAAAGGTTGTAATGTTTCTTTAACTAATGGGTGAGTTTCTCTTGGACTTCCTCCCAGATAAGTTGAGTGTAGGACTATGGTTTCCTATCAGCATAGAAAAAATCTTACAACCCCTCTTTGCTCAAACCTCAGATCTCTTTACATTTTTTTTCTTTAAAAAAAAGGAGCTTAAGCAATGATACCTTAACATCTGTACCATTTTATGCAGAGCTGGAATGTAGTTGTCATTTGTTCTTCCTCTCATCCATCTGTATTCTCCTGGGAGATGTTTGTTTCAATTGTCACACAGGTAAAACACTGTTCGGTGTAGGTTTGTGGTGCAAATTATTTCAGTCTTTTTTGTGCTGCAGCATTGAATTGCAAATGGGTTTTTATTCCTCCTTTGAAGGGATCAGAACTGCTCTGCAGTGAGTCACTCATCTGTCAGTTAAAGAACTTGCAACTCTGGAGCTGATATTATGAAAAGAGAGAGGAAGTGTTTCAGAGATAACAAAGCCCGAGAACGGAGAGGTTACCAAAATGAAATTGCAGTTCTCATCTTTAGAGCAAATTTATTAGTATAAAGGCTGGGGATGAATTATAGCTGAGGCACCGGATGAATATTGGGTGCCAGAAGCCAAACTAGCAAAAATAAAACATTTAGAAACCAAAAACATAGATTTTCTCGTATGGTTTTTATCACTGGCTTCTCAGTAGATGTGTGTGCATATTAATTCTGCTTGTAGACCTCTCAGTGAAGGGCATTTTCTGGGCCCTGCAGAGGTGAATTAAAAATGTGAAACATGGTACGCTAGCAAAGATAATATATAATAAAGTTAAGACAAAGCTAGTGCCAGCTGATAAAAACAATACAATATTAACAATCAACTCACCAGTAGAATAAGATGAGTAACAGTATTGTCATTCTTGTTGGCATTAGCTGAAAACAGAGTCTTATCATGTCTCTGCAGAGATATGGGTATGTCAGAGAACATGGAATATAAGCATACATCCTTATATATTTTGATTTGAGAACCCATAGCAAGACACTTTCTAAATAATCATCTGAGGGAGGGATCTCACATTTTACCTACTATTTAATTGGAAATTGTTTAAGTTGACCTTGAAACTTCTTGCATACATTCTTCTAAGCTGTAATTTGCTTAATTAAGTGGAAGATAAATAAAATTGGTGTTACTGCAATCGTTCCTTCCAATTCTTCCACTTACGTAAAGTTGCGTCTTAGCCCTTTAGCTCTCATCCTCATATGGGGGGTCCCCTATAGAAGACATTCTGTGTGGGGAGTACGTGGGGAGAAGAATAATCCATCTCACATGTGCTGCAGTGTCCTTCAACGTGTATGGAGGAAGACCTCACGCTGGCAAGAGAAAAACACTGTCATTCAGTTTCAGTTCTGATAATTTAATAGGATTAAAACTAAATGACACTTAGTTTTAAATATTGATTTAAGTGTTAAATATTTACATATTTTTACATGGGCTAAATTTCTATGATCTATTTTATGTCTATTTTATTCGCTCAGTGTGGCATGTTATATGTTTATAATTTGTAGGTGCTTCTGACAGAAATGAAGAGGGCCTCATTCCCATCCAAATTAAATAGTAATACCCAGTATTTGTGCTCATCTCACTTCATTCTCTCCTTTGTGTTAGCCAGCCCCACTCATCAAAACATAGATGTCTTATACTATAATACCAATTTATCTCTGTCTGTGTGTGTGTGTGTGTGTGTGTGTGTGAGAGAGAGAGAGAGAGAGAGAGAGAGAGAGAGAAAGTTCATGCCACTCATTAATGAGGAATATATTATGGTAAATAAAGAATAAAAGTACAGGTAGTCCTCGACTTACCACCCCAATTGAGCCCCAGATTTCTGTTGCTAAGTGAGTTAAGTGAATTTTGCCCTATTTCACGACCTTTCTGGCCACGGTTGTTAAGTGAATCACTGCAGGTGTTCAGTCAATCTGGCCTCTCCATTGACTCCATTGGCTTTGCCTGTCAGAAGGTCACAAAAAGTGATCCCAGGAGACGGCAATCGTCATCAATATGAGCCAGTTGCCAAGCGCCTGAATTTTGATCATGTGACCATGGGGATGCTGCAACGGTCGTAAGTGTGAAAAACAGCCATAACTCTTTACAGTGTCGTCGTAACTTTGAACGGTCACTAAATGAACTGTTGTAAGTCGAGGATTACCTGTACTTGTAATCAAAATGAACTTTCTCTCTCTCTCCCCCCCACATCTGAGATTATTAAGCATCACCATCTTAGAGAAAAGGGGTGTTTTAATCCAGATAGCCGAATTGTTTTATATCCCCTATTATATTTACAGTCCCTTGTGTTTCTCTTTCAATGCACAGAGGAGAATGAGAAAGAGCAACTTCCCAGAAAGCGGCGGAGGAAAAAGCGGCGGAGGAACGTTTTTCAAACTCCTGCTGAGGGACATGGAAGTCCAGCCAAATGGGGAGCGCCGGAAAACCCGATTGGAGATGACTCGCAGCTGCAACCCAGGGACGCTCCAAACTTGACTCCAAACCAAAAGAGGAAAATGAAAAAGAAGCGGCGAAAAGAAAAACTGAGAGCGGCTGGCTTGCTAGGAAAACCCGTTGCCATCGATTTCACATACATGCCCCAAGAAAAGAGAGAAAGAGAGTTTGAGGTTGCAGATAAAGTAGATGACATTCGGGATTTTTTGCAAGCAACACAGGAAATCTATTTTTCTGACAGTAGGTATATTTCATCACGCATGACAGTGACTTGAAGGAGAGGAAACAAATTATTTTTCACTGTCAAGATACACAGAAGAGGGAGAAAGACTGATGATGGCTTTGTGCTCTCAATTTGAGAAAGGAAGAATCTGCATACGTAACTTCTATTGTTCCGATGCAAACTGTTTTAGGCTCACCTTGCAGGTTAAGGCAATAGGATACAGGTAGTCCTTGACTTATGACCGCAATTGAACCCAAAATTTCTGTTGCTCAGTGAGACGTTTGTTCGGTGAGTTTTGCCCCATTTACTTTCTTGCCACGGTTGTTAAGTGAATCACAGCAGCTTGTGAAGTTAGTAATATTGTTGTTAAGGGAATCTGGCTTCCCCATTGACTTGGCTTGTCAGAAGGTCGCAAAAGATTGATGACACTGGGAAACTGCAACCGTCAAATATGAGCCGGTTGCCAAGCGTCTGAATCTCGGTCACGTGACCATAGCGATGCTGCAACAATCATAAGTGTGAAAAGCGGTCATCCGCCACTTTTTTTAACGCCGTTGTAACTTTGAACGGTCCCTAAACAAACTGTTGTAAGTTGAGGAGTCTCCTTTGAAGAGAAGGCCTTAACAAAGCAAACCCTGAAAAGGTCACCTTGAACGGATTGGGTCCAGAGCTGTTGGAGGAGAGTCCTGTCAGCCTTCTTAAGTGTCAACTGAAGACTCTCAGATGCATCTTACCCAGGGGTGGGCTACTACTGGTTCACACTGGTTCAGGTGAACCTGTTGTTAATTTTATGGCCAGTTTGGCGAGCTGGTAGTTCCCACACCTGGCTGTCCCCGCCCACCCTGCCCCGCCCCTCCCAGGAGTC
>JAOYMU010000252.1:346127-356472 GCA_025802295.1 Psammodynastes pulverulentus | reverse complement strand
AGCATTCAAACAAGCCTGGGAGTCTTGACAGCCAATGGGATACATTTCCTACACAGGAACAGGAAACACTAAGGTGGAGCCCAACAGAGGATATAAAACTCAGGGACCCTCAGCCTCTCAGTTCTTTTTTTCTTCTTCTCTCTCTCTTCTTCCTTCTTCTTTACCCAAGATCTCTAAACCATGTGATCCTATCCATAAAACCATGTGGTCTTGCAGTCCACCATTAACCAATCTTCCCAATCAGCCTCCATGTTTCCAGTGTCTTTCTTCCCCACTTGGAACTGAACCCAGAAGGATATTCCTTCCAACTGTGAGAGAAAAAATTCTGGAAGCCCTTTCATGGATATTTTTAATGTATATCCTGCCTTTATCAGTTTTATAAATAATGTAGCAATGTTCCTTTCTCTTCCCATTTTCCCCCCAACAACAACTTTGTGATGTGGGTTAGGCTGAGAGAGAGTGACTTGCCCAAAGTCACCCAGCTGGCTTGTGGCAGGACGTGAACTGAAGAACTCCTAATTTCTAATCTGGTGCCTTAATCATTAGATCATATATATACAGTATATATGTATACAGTATATATATATCAAGCTAACCAGGTGGGGAAGAGATGATGCTGACAGGGAATTCTGAGAAGGGACACTGGGCCAAGTTCCATGCTTTCCCTTATGCTCTTCCATCATGGTTTCTCCAGATCTGCTGTTTGAGAATCAAATGTGTTAAAGCTGCAATGACTAAAGATTAAGTTGGAAATATTGTGATAAATATTTAAAGCCTCATTACCTTTTAATTTAGGGAAACTTATTTTTTTTCCATTCTTAATATCCCTTTCTTCAACCATGTTGATTAAAGCAGTACTGTACATCCAAAACATGTTTACTTAAAACTATACGATTTCCCTAGACGACTCAGAGATGTGCATAGGGCTTGACTCACTATTAGACAACTTTGAAAAAGGACAGCAAATTGATCTTTGATTTATCATTGTACTTTTATTTCCAAAGAAAATCATCTTACTGAATTGATAGTCTAGAGCAGGAGTGTCAAGCTCACATTGTCATGGCGTCGTCACGTGACATATGACTTTTTCCCCCCTTTGCGAAACTAGGTGTGGGCATGACTAGTGTGTGATACATCCAGCCCGTGAGTTTGACACCCCTGGTCAAGAGAATAGCTTGACTTGAAGAGAAGAGCACTTTTTTCTATGACATTGGAAACAGCAAAATGTTTCTGGCTGATTTTGTAAAGGTGTCTGCAAAGCCATACGTGCTCCATTGACTGCTATTTCTTTGAGAAAGAAGCCGGCTGGAAGACATTTTACTTGAGATGAAATGATTTTTTTTTCTTCCTGCCTTATACTTAAATTCCCACTTTTTACGGAGCAAATTCCACAGATGATGAGTGCTCATTATCACTCCTTAGTCTCTCCCTTCAAATTCAATTTTAGCTTTGGAAGAATGTTCCAATTATATATGGATCATCACATCTTTTTAAAAAAGGTACACTGGGAAGGTTGTATTTGAGCTGAAATTAGAAAACAGGGTTGCTTTCATGAAATAATTTCAATTAAAAGAGCTTATTTCCCAACCTTAAAGTTTTTATTAGAATATAACAATGAAATATGCATAGACATCTTTACCATTCATCCTGTATATATGTTTACCATTAAGTCCCCAGTGAATCAGGATGGTTAAGGAACAGGCCAGACATAATGGTAGCAGTTACATGTCTTTTCAAACATTGATTTTGTGCACAGACAAAGTAGAGTTTGGGAGAATGATAGCACAGGGATAAGGGTGACAATACCTTCACCCATTGCATCTCTATATACCTTTATTCTCTTCAATCATTTTCTCATTTCATGGCTCACTACCCAAGTTGTGAAAAGAAGTCATCATTTTCTCATTCCATTCCTAGGTGGGTTTGGGGGAGCTCTTCCATTCTGAAGAGGGCAAGAGAGAAGTGCCCTTGCTCTCTATTTTTCTTTTTCTTTCTCAATGGGAAACTGGAATAGTAGATCAGACCTGACCTACACTCACAAGATTGCAGAATTAAATCATTTTCCTTCCTCCCTGCTGGTGGCAAAGCCACCACCGATCACTCTCCTCAACATGAAGTGGGACAAGAATAGGCAATTTAGGAGAGCAGGTTTTAGCAACATGTCAAATTGCTTAACAAGTTGCTAATGCAGAAAACTCTGCCTTGCTAAGTACCAGTAGGAGGTAATATCTTCTATGTTCCTACTCTGACAACCCCTCCTCTATGCATCTCGCCTGTCAGTTTTATTCTTTCTAGGTCTATGGTAGTGATTTTCTCAAAGAGATGAGTCCCCTAGGAATGGAGTAAAGGAGTAAAATGGCAGCTAACAATGAATGAGTTTCATCCTTGACTAAGGTTTGAAAGGAAATGTCAGTGATAGTAGTGAGTGAGGAAGGATTCCAGTTCTGGTCTCACAGCAGCCAGCAGCACCTAGTGCCATTCAAGCTGGGAAGGAGTAATTTCTCTCCACAAAAATAAAAATAACAGCTGCCACGGGAAATCCTTTCTGGCAGAAGTAAGTGAAAAATCTGTAGGGCACCCAATGGGGTGAGCTGGTAAACCCAGTTTTTCCTTCCCAGTTTAATTTTATTTTTCTGTGTGGGATAACAGTACTCATTCAAGGAAGTGCTAGTTCTGATTTTTAATCATTAGTCTAGCACTCTTTTCCAAATTGACAGGTGAAAGTCATTGTTTTTAACTTTTGGATACAGTAGTGAATTCTTTTGGCAGAAATAGGAAAACTGGGTAGCAACAGTTTATGGTTATAAATCTCTAAGGTGAGAGGATGGATGAAAAACAAGGCAAAAGTGGACTCTTTAGTCATCCATATGTCCATCAATGGAGAACTTGGCACCATATTTCTTCTTGGCTGAAGTCACTTTACAAAAATATCATTCCAAGTGCTTTGGAATAATGACAGAAGCAAACATAAGGATGGCAAAAGTCTCATTTATAAAATGGGAAGGCTTCATCAGCTACCTGAGTTTTCTGTTAGCATTGAATCATAAAACTAAGCACCCAAGTATTGCCAAATGGGAGTGGTACTTTCATGAATCACAAGGGAAGATCATAAGGCCAACAGTTAGAAGACATTAGATACATTCCACCAGGAGAGCGAAGTACAAAGAGAAGGGGAAAAAAGAAAAAATATTGGGTGAAGCAAACTTACATAACGATGAGTGTTGCAAAAGTCAGAATTATGAGATGTATATTATTTTGGATGCTGGTAGTTCTTAGCACTAAACAGCTGGAACTATAGTATAATTACATCATCACTTTTTAGAACATAAATACATAAATAGAAATTGGCATGGAATCCTTGAATGTGTAAGGAGTTGATTTAATCAGAGATACTTTTTTTCCAAGACAGCTGGGTGGGGAGGGGGATTTTTTTCTAACAGGAGGATAAGTTAATACTGTTTATTATATGCAGCATTTCCATTCTAGCTATTCAATAAAACCAAATCAGATGCGTATTGTTTTAAAAGTAATGACACCTTTCATCTTTCTTTAAGTATCCTTAGTGAATGCTGTGCTAATACATTTTTAAGCCTAAAGCAGGACTAGAGCTCACAGACTTAAGGTTTCTATACCAGCACCTTAACCCCTACACCAAACTAACTCTGACTAAAAGCTGAATTCTAAAAACTTGATGGTGAATGCTTTGCATGACCTTAATCCAAATAATTATGCGGTCCTACTATCTAATTGGTCAAGCATATTAAAGGAAGTAGCATCTTATCAGGTTTCTGTAATACATCTATAGAGCCTGATTAATCTTAAGATTGTGATTATACCTCAATCCAAGTGACAGAACTCCTTTGTGAAAGCAACTATCCATCTGTGCTATGGATATCTATTTGTGTGAGTTTTCTTGCTCATCAATTTCCATAAATATGTAACAGAGTTCTTTGCAGGTGGGGTGGGGTTAATATAAGGCAAGTGGCAGTTGGAACAGAGTTCTTTTCAGGTGGGGAGGGGGAGTAGAATGTCTAACTCCTTAGCATCAGAATGTGTTAATTATATTGTATAAGAAATACTAATGATCTGATAGTCATTTTGAAAAATCCTTTCTTAGTGAGCACCTAGAAGCCAAGAGAAACATATGTGCCAAATTTCAGTTTGTAGACTTTACACTTCTGGAAATTTTGTGATGAGTGAGTGAGTGGTATTTGGCTTTTATATACAGTATATAGATGAGGTCTGCCCTTGAAATTCATCTAATCATCTTTGGCATCTACTATTGAAGAACATGGATAGAAAGAAGAACCACTGTATATAATAGTTAAAATGTTAGATCAGCACTGGAGAGACCTGGGTTAGTGATTTTCACAAGAAACTGATAGTGCCAAAATGATACATACAATGACATCACATAAATGCCACCAAGAATTATTTGTATCCTCATGTCTAATGCAAGAGTATAAGTTGTGATATACATTTGCATGCTGGTGTCATCATTCACATGTCATTTGCCTTCCTTCTGTGGATGCTACCCATACCCAGGTTAATGTTTCCACTTGATCATTAATTTTGTCTACATTCCCATACCATACATTGGACCTGTGGATCTCGTGAAGATATGGAGTCTGCAAAATGCTAGTATTGCTTGTAAGATATTTGTTGCATTCTCCCATGACATGTTATGACTAATTGTTTTAGATGGTTTCTGAATTAGGTTTTGCTTTTTGTGTCCTAACTTTGTGAACTGTCTAGAGTCACACATGTGAAATGTGCAGCTATATAAATTGAACAAACAAACAATGTTTTCAGTGTAGGTAGTATGAGTTCACCCTCAACAAAGAAGCCATTTTAGGGCACTCAAAATATTTTTTAAAATGAGGCAAAAAGTAGTGAGATGGCTATTTATGTTGCTCTCCTAATAACAGGAAAACAAACTGCATAGATTCTGAAATTCTTGTGTGTTATGTTATACGCCTAGCAAAGCATACAGAATTTCTTGGCTGCATTTCCTAAATGGTATTTGAATGCTAGAATGAAATATCATTAATATTTTCTCTCTCTTTTTGTCATCTGGTCAAACTCAGTAGGTGAAGAGGGTAATTTGATGACAACTGAGCATGTAATTTTCTGTTACAAACTTGGTCTTTCGTGCCACAATGTGTTGGCATTTCCGGGTAGTGAAATCAAATTGTTAACTGCAGAGGCTGAATTCAATTCAGCCACTTAAGAGAAAAAGAAATGACTTTAAAAGGAGTGGAATGTACATGCAAGCTGGCAAAGTTAACTGAAAAACTGAACTGCGTTCGCCAAGGTTTACAATATTTCCTTACATAGGAAACAATTATTATAAATCATTCTACCAGCTTTTGACTAACTTGAAAATTGTAAGCAAGCTTTCGTTTACCAAAAGATTCAGTTCATTCCTCCCCTACCATCACAACACTTGTCATGGAGCAGCCTGCAACTACAGTCATATTATAAATACGGTAGTTGCTGTTGAAATACTCTACACTAAAATAGTCGAAGATATTAATCCTGGAGTGGAAAGGAATAGTTTCAATTGTTTGTATGTGCTGGAATGTATCGATTCCAGGAGAAATCTGAAGGATTCTCACTTCTATAGCACACAAAACAGTGGCCTCTTAATGTGTTAGGACTACACTATATTGAAACTACTAACACCATACTCAAGTCTGTGAGTTGCAGTGCACATCCGGAAGATATTACTTTGTGGGGAACTTGCACGGGAAATCCCAATATCAATTAAAAATATGGCTAAGGTTCATAATTGTTTATTTCGATCTGAAGGGCTTTAATCCAGCATATTTTCAAGAAGAGATTTGCACGAAGTCCTCCTTCTCACTGCAGCTTCATAGTTTGAGCAGCTGCAGAGAGACCAGTTAGCTGGAAAAAGAGAGAAGGAACCTTCACAAACCAAAGTTACAGAAATCTCTCTCTCTCAGACCGAAAAGACTCAATGTTGGTTGAAGACTTCTCAGGTTGAAGCTGTTGTTTTTGTTTTAATGGATTTAGATGAACATTCTTCAAATGAGTTTTTAGATATGCAAATATTATTCTCACATCAAACATCTAACAACAATGTCATTTTGAAATGTTCAACCATGGCAAGGATGTAGGGGAGAAGGGGATCTAAGGCATACACAAGTTTTTGAGAAATGCGTGGATTGCATTCAAGAATGTGGTAGGACCAGAACAAGGAAGTGAGTTGGGCCAGGGGAAATGTTAAGAGTCGATCTGATTTAAGTTGTAGGATTTATCTCCCTGTATTTTCTATTTGACATATTTAAAGTTAATGTTGGGTGGCAACTTCTGGCAACTTTACACTCAAAACATTAAAAAAAACCACATTTGTTTTTGGAGTTACCAATTCTGCATCATTGGCCAAATTTGCTACCTTATATTAGCCTTTATATCAGTCTGATTTTTATGGCAGCTCTCAGAAGATTTCTCTTGGCACAGCCCTTTCCATATGAGGTCTAGTCTCCCTCAGAACTTTCCTTCTGGTGGATATCTATATATCTCTATCTCTATATCTATATCCAGAGGTCGCATTCAGCAGATTCTGACCAGTTCTGGAGAACCAAGTAGCGGAAATTTTGAGTAGTTCAGAGAACTGGTGGTAACTGTCCCAGGAATGGGGTGGAAATGGAAATTTTATAGTATCCTTCCTCTGCCATGTCCACCAAGCCATGCCATGCCCACAGAACCGGTAGTAAAAAAATTTGAATCCCACCACTATCTATATCTATCTATCTATCTATCTATCTAGCTAGCTAGCTAGCTAGCATATAGGGGCAGAAAGGGACTCTCTAACCTTTGCCCAAGACAGAAATCCTCAGACCATTCCAGGCAAATGGCCATCCAATCTTAGCTTGGCAATCTCCAGTGATGATAGACAACCTATAACATGGAAACACTTATGCTGTTTTAGTGAAAGTTTAAAGTGTAGAATGCTTAGAAATATATAATTTATAAGGTGAAATTTTCTTGGGCTGAACACTAGAGGGCAACAGCATCCATGGGAAATGAAGTTTCATTCCCTTGCCTTTTGTGAAGTATGCAAAAGAGAGAAGTTCAGTCCTTGGGGCACATTTTTGCAACAGTGTGAAATCAAATTTTATAGACCACACTAGCCCATCTTTCATTACGTGCCTTACTATATTTCCTGATCCAATGAATTAGCCAAACTGATATGCTATTTATATTTTTTTTCTCTTGGATCTCATCTAGTTTCAGCCACACATACTTGACATTGTAGGCTGGAATGTTACATAGATAGTCCTTGAGTTACATAATGGAGCTTGCCCAGTACAGTTGAGAGTTGTGATGGTTGTAAAGCGAGTCAACCAATTGACCAAACCAATTTTATGACCTTTTGCAGCAGTTATTAAGTGAACGTCGCGACCATTAAAAGAACCTGTGGTTTGCTGAAAACCAGAAGTAAATGCCCATGTTCTGCAAAATTGTTGTAAAATATGGCCATATGACCATGGGGTGTTTCAAATGGCCATGGATGTAGCCTGTGCAGTCATGTAACTATGGGATGGGTATCAAATTTGGATCGTAAGAACTCCCAAGTAGGTCTTTTGTGCCTTTGAATGGTCGCTAAGCAACCAGTTGTAAATTGAAGTGTACCTGTAATCTAAACTGATTCCAATAGAAGAGAATATTTGAAGCTCAGGATGGAACTGTGGGGTCCTCGGCGCTCTCTGGGTTTGGCTGTTTTCTTGCAGATGTTTCATTACCCAACTAGGTAACATCATCTATGCTAGAAGGGAGTGGGGTTTGCTCTCTTTTTATATAATAGTGACTTGCCCTATCAGGGTTGGTGGGAATCATCTTATTTATTTAATTTATTTATGTGTATTTTAGAAAATTTATATTGCCGCCTACTCAAGGCGAATCAAGACAGCTTACACAATATGAAAGCATCATATAAAAATAAGAATAAAAGAAATAATGAAATAATAAATAATAAAATAATAGCCATTCACCCACCCCGACAGCACATATTTATACGAGCCATTTAATGGGCTCCATTCCTTTCTGGGTTCCCCAGGCCCACTGGCAGAACCATGTCTTCGGCACCTTTCAGAAGAGTGTTAGAGTGGGGGCCATTCTAACCTAGAGGATGAGACCCGCAACATTCCTTGGCTTCCCACTTTAGCAGGTTGGGTAGATGTGACCGGTAAGAGATGTTCCCTCAGATAAACTGGACCCAAGCCATCTTGGTGGTTCGTTGATTAGGCTGTTATTTACTGTTGGTAGTTCCTTGATTAAGGTATTGTTTACATCTTGATTTATTGGTCTAGTGTTAATCTTGGTATTAAACTCTGCTTATCTGAATGTTGATTGCTGGTGAAAAAGTAAAAGACATGAAGGGTATAAACCTTCATGCTCTAGCATCCAGGTTTAAATGATGATCATAGCAATGAAAAGGAGGCTGATCTATAATGTGAACTGTCAGATAGCTGTCACATTAAATTGTATTCAACATTGTCTTCATTGTTCAGCTTTCAAATACAGGGGTCTTGCTAATTAGAGATAAATCTCTCAAATG
This sequence comes from Psammodynastes pulverulentus, assembly GCA_025802295.1. Classification (NCBI taxonomy): domain Eukaryota; kingdom Metazoa; phylum Chordata; class Lepidosauria; order Squamata; family Psammodynastidae; genus Psammodynastes; species Psammodynastes pulverulentus. The sequence goes on along the minus strand of JAOYMU010000252.1, from coordinate 347,888 downwards.
CTGCCATGTTTAGCCTCAGGTAAACCCTGCTTAAGAGACCATGTGGGATTGAAATAAGTAAAAAATGCCCCATCTCTGCAGGCAGTATCACTTTGTGTATTTGATGCCCAAACCTGGATCCAACCTAATGGCTGGTTTTGCAAATCACCCTGAACCCTTATTTGGTCTAACTTGGGTTTGTTGGTTAAACAGCAAATTAGGCTCCTGCGGTCACTTTGCAAAAATTCACCTTTAAAATTCTTGGTTTTGAGAGCAACAGGAGGATCTCATCTGAGTAAACCCATTTGAGAGCAGCATCACAAAAAAGCAGAATAATAGTTGCCTCTTGTATATTTAAACCATCTCCTCCCTAGCCCTTGTCAGCCACATTTGATTGAACATCTGTGTTTGAGGATTTCTGCTGTGTTTGTGCCATTTAAAAACACTGTCTAATAATTACTAGAGTGCATTTTGTTTTCTGCCTAGCTCCCCCCCTCTCTTTTTTTCCCCATTTTTTTTTAAAAAACATGGATTGACAAGATTCTGATTATGCTTTTTATGTTGGGCCTGTGGGTAATGCAGATTCCTCACACCCTGCTTTTGTTTTTCTTCTCCTGTCTCTTGAGAGATAATAGTAGCTGTGCTCCAGTGATCCCTCCAATACGCCTGTAGTAATAATCCCAGTTTACTTTCCCTCATGATTAAGAAGTACAGGTAGTCCTCGAGTTATGACCACCACTGAGCCCCAAATTTATGTTGCTAAATGAAACATTGGTTAAGTGAGTTTGCCAAGATTGTTAAATGGAGCATTGCATTGCATTTATCAAATTAGTAGCATGGTTGTTAAGTGAATCTGGATTCCCCGTTGACTTTGCTTGTCAGAAGGATTACATGACTCTGGGGCACTGTAACCGTCATAAATACGAACCACTTGCCAAGCATTTGGATTTTGAGCACGTGACCATGGGGATGCTGCAAAGCGTGAAAAACGGTTATAACTCACTTTTTTCAGTGCGTTGTAACTTTGAACAGTCACTAAATGAACTGTTGTAAGTTGAGGGCTGCCTGTATAGTCCAGGATTCTGGAAGGGTTACTGAGATGCTGTATGTTGTAGGAAGCGTAAGGGACAACCCCTCACAAAGAAACATAGGTTGCAGAGAGTCCTGTGATTATTCAAGGTGGTGCATCAGCTTGAAAATGGATGCGGGAAAGAGTCCAAAAGAAGGAAATGCAGAGGTCTCTCTGTAATACAACTTGGGAAACAGTGAGTGAAGTGTGCTTGTGGTGTAATATATTCATTTAAGACCATATACCTTTTTTCAGGTGAAAAATAAGGATTTTACCATTAATCTTTGACTTATGACCACAGTTGAGTCCAAGTGAGACAGTGGCTAAGGCAGGGGTCTTCAACCTGTGGTTCTGGAGCCACATGCGGCTCTTTTGGCCCTCTGCTGTGGGTCCCTGTTGGCTGATTCCACCACTGGCTGGCCCCTCCCCTCCCACTCCTCGCCTGGCCTGAGAAAGTAAGGGTGATGGTGGGGGACGGAGACTCACTCCATATTCCAGAGCAGGAGGTGACTGGGTGGGAGCGAGTGACATCGGGGTTGGCCACGCCCATCCAGTCACATTGGTTGTTAAATTATTGGCTCCCAGTGTTTTCTCTGGGAAACGGGTCCAAATGGCTTTTTGAGTGTTCAAGGTTTGCAGACCCCTGGGCTCAGGGAATTTTGCCACATTTTACAACCCTTGCTGCCACAGTTGTTAAGTGACTCACTGCAATT
>JAOYMU010000252.1:228184-240271 GCA_025802295.1 Psammodynastes pulverulentus | reverse complement strand
CCTGCTTTCCAGCTCTGTTCTCCTGTGCAGGGCAACAAAAGAAGACCCAGCCAATCAGCTGGGACTCAGGAGGCAGAAAATAGGTGGGGGCGGGGACAGTCAGAGGTGGTATTTGCTGAAACTACTCAAAATGTCCACTCCCGTTCTCCAGAACTGGTCAGAACCTGCTGAATACCACCTCTGGGTGTGAGATAAGAGGGCTTGGATCTGTTTTTGGCATCTCTTTGTGTTCTCTTTCAGGTTGGTTTTATGACTGGACCGCATCTTACGACATGGCTTTCTACTTCAGTGGCCTGTGCGTGCTCTTCGGAGGGCTTCTCCTCCTGGTGGCCGTGCTTCCCTGTTGGCATGGAACAAAGCCCACCATGGGCCCAAACCCCAAACCCCTCTTCCTCCACAACTGCCTCCGGAGTGTAAATGACCGTATGGAATAGTTGCTGCTGTTTTTATACCGATACTTTTAGTAACTTTTGGCTCATATTTATAAAGGTTTTTAAAGACACTTTTGATACTTCTTTGAAACACTTGGACCTTTGAGCCAACACATCAAGTCCTGGCCATTGCGGCTCAGTTCCAGCAACACAACGGGGCCTTCTGCTTTGCCATTGCCCATAATTAGCAAAATGCTGCCTGTGCCTAGAATTGACAATGCCGGATTGCAACTGACCAATAGACTCTTAAGGTGCGGTGAAGCTCAGCTGTTGAGCTGGAGCTTCTCTTGACGAGCTTCGCACTCCCTCTCCCTGATCAGGAGGCTGAGTGTGCAAGCTGTGGCAAGTGTGCAAAACGTTGGGATCTAGAACCGGTATGTTCAGTCTCCTGAATGAGGTTCCTCTTCTCGCTCACATTGTATTGTACTACGGTTTTGCTAAGTATTTTCTGGCGCGACAATGTATTTTATATTCATTTACATGTAACCCTTGTACTTAATTTCAGCCAAGTTGGCACTGTACTTCTTCCCTCTTCGGGAACCTTAATGTTACTTGGTAAGGGGGTGGGGGGGCTACTTCATCCTGAGTGTCATGAAAGTGACCGAAGACCCTCTTTTCTCTGAGGAATCTCATGGGTTGCCAAAAGATCTATGAAATAACAGCACAACAAGAATGTAGCATTTAATAACGATGAAGATATTGGATGGCAAAAGGGTGACTGCATCTTCCATTAGGAGCTGTCAAAAATTATTCAACTGAACTCTATAAAGCCAAGGAATAAATACAATTTATTAAAGAAACCACCAACCACAGAACTGAAATATTGGTTTTATTTATTTTACAAATTCAAGACGGGATTTCCCAAGGATCTTATAATACTGCAATGTAGCAAAACTCCTAGTTAAGAACATAAAAGCTCCATTACATTAGAAGAAGGAAAACAAATCCATCTCCAAAAAACTTAACTCTTGAAATTTTCCTTGAAATCTGACTCAGTCTAAATTTCACCAGATTGTTCCAAAATGGTTCATGATTTCATTTAGTATTAAATAGGCTTCCAATAAACCAATTAGCTGGTTGAGGAAGGAGCAGTATATAGAAATCCTTGTCTGGGATGGCATAAGGACTCTTGCCTTGGGCAGGGGTTGGACTAGAATGGGTCGGCAACTGGCGGCTCTGGACCCGCATGTGGCTCTTTCATCCCTCTGCTGCAGCTCCCTGTCACCAGTGGGCACCACAATTTTGAGAGGAGCTTCCGGTTGTGGGGTAGGGGGGAAGCATGGGGCGCCAAGAGGAGACTCTATGGCAAGGGGTGAGTTTTCCGGTCGGTTCCACAATTGATAGGGCTTTCAGTTAGGACAGGCAGAGGAAAAAGGACGCCGTGCTAGGAGGAAACTCTATGGTGGGGGAACTGGACTTCCGGTCGGCTCCAGAATTGAACAGGGGGCTTCCAGTTAGGACCTCTGTGGCTCTTTGAGTGTTTAAGGTTGCCAACCCCTGGACTAGAAGACTTTCAGTGTCCTTTCCAGCCCTAGGATTCTACGATTCTTTGTGAATAACTGTAGGGTTGCTGGTAGGAGGCATTCAGCTATTGAATCCTCTGCAGAAGTAAATGGGGCTTCCATTGTAAGTTCATGCAGCTTACTCAGTTGCATTTATATTGATCATATTCATTGTTGTCAAATGCATTCTTATTGCAAGGATACCATGGATGTGGATATGTGGGTAAAAGAAAAGCAGTTTGGTAAGGAAGAAGTTTATTTCTTTAGGCAAAGGAGCATAGAATAGCCAGGACAGAAATTCCTTCTGAACATCTGTCCATATTATGAAGCCTACGGCCCAAATTTCTCCACCGTCCACCCAGAAGCACTTTTACACGACTCCTTGCTTGTCTCTGGCTCTGTTCCAGCTGTGCATTCATGTAAGTCAAACCCATTTGAGCCCTGTTAAAAAGCAACAAAGGCCACTTCCCCTCCCGTTGGGTCTTTGTCTCCTCACTCCCTGCAGAGCCCCCAAGGATGATCATCGCTCTCTGGTTCTGCAGACCTTGAAATGCTGACAACCACATTGTGGCAGCTCTTGGGGGTGGGGGGAGGGAGGTCCTCTCCACGGTGTATCACACTACCCAGGCAGTTGGCTGGGTTTCAGACACAAAGATTAATTTGTTCCCGTGTCAGAGACTTCAGGGCTGGGCCTGCAACCAGCTCCCTGGACTGTTGGCTGTGAGAATGGAGCCGACACTGAACTGGCTTGTGGGGCCTTTTCAGTTTGCGTGACAGGAAGGAAGGGAGGGAGGGGAGGGTGGGCAGCAGGGAGGTTCCTATTTCTTCCTTTTGTCAAGCACCGTGCAATCGACACCTGTTGCCCACTGAGTGCTCTGCTCTTGGAGAGGCTTCCTTTACGTGCACATAATGCCTGATAACTAAGCGTAGCCTGCGGTTCTGTTACCATCGGTCAGAGACAAAGCATCCATTTCCAAAGATGCCCGCACAATGCACACAAAGAACTGGCAGGTTAGGTTAAATCATACCATCATGACCTCCAAATTGACTTCCTTCCCACCACCTGCGAAGGACCGTACACCTGATGACTTAGCATTCCCCAAATTCTGAAATTCTTGTTAGGTTTTGGGGCCCCCCAAATTTCCTCTGACCCCAACTATTTAGCTTAGTTTATTGCCATTGCACCTCATATAACAAACTCAAATGCCATCCTCAGTGTACATGATGACTATAGAAATAAAATACAAACATACATCCTTCACATTCTATACAATTGAATTGAAAACCCCTATATTGCATTCATATTGCGCTATTCAGTAGAATTCAATAGAGTTACTGCTCTGGGATAGAAGCTGTTTTTCAGTCTATTTGTCCTTGTTTTTATTTTCCTATACCGTCTGCCAGATGGTAATAGTTAAAAAAAAAGGGTACCCAGGATGAGATGGATCTTTGAGAATATTTTGAACTTTCTTAAGGCAGCGGGAACTATAAAGCTCTTCCAAGGAGGGGAGAGGGGAACCAATGATCCTCTGGGCAATGATGTTAACGCTCTGGAGCGCTGTCTTATCGGCCACTGTGCAGTTGTCAAATGTAGTAGGGTAGGGATGGGTTTTCCAGTGATCTAGTGGAGCATCAGATGAATTACTTCACATGATTCTAGTGCATAGACTCTCTATTCCTGTTACCTATCAGTTTGGTTATTTATGAACATCGATCTAAGGTCAACAAATGTAAGGTCAACTATGAGGAGAAAAAGCTACATTGCAATGGTGGAAAGCAGCTTCTTGTGTTAACTTGTTTGTTATTTTGGCACCAGTGATTGCAGGATTCTCATTTTTCTTTTCTGGATGGCTTATGCTGGGTTCCTGGAGGGATGGAAGACTAATAACCTAGGAAAGCAAGGGCTTTCTTCAACCCTGTCCCTTTCCTGTCACTTCAGGAGTGAAGCAAATCTAGCCTGATGAGTCTAAGAATAGTTCTTGTACTAGAGCAGGGTCCTCAAACTGGCGGCCTGCAGGCTGGATGCATCATGCTCAGGCCACGCCCACCCCAGTTCCACAAAGGCAAAAAATAGTGTGATACGTGATGTCGTGATACTTGATGTCATGTGACACAATTGAGTTTCACACCCGTGTATTAGAGCAATGTTTCTCAAACTTAGCAACTTTAAGATATGTGAACCTCAACTTCTAGAATTCAACATGATCGGCTGTGGCATTCTGGGTGTTGAAGTCCACATGGCCACATGCATTTGCACCACTCAAGTGACCCTGATGACACAGATAAACTTGCAGGTGGCTTTAACTGACTCGCTAAAAGAATGCAAATGGACAGCTGTCTGCAAGGTGTATAAATCCTTCCATTACCCACCATCCAGTCAAAGTTGAAAAAGCTTCATGGATGAGAAGTGAAATGTCTTCAAGGAGAAACCAGAAAGTCAAGTTGCCTCTTAAAAAACACCTTTGGGGCAGCCATGACCTGGAAGACTGAGAATCTCCATAGACACACATCTTAAAGTTGCCAAATTCAAGAAACACCCTAGTAGACAATGGAAGTGGAATCAGATCTTTAGAGTAGCTTTGTTCTCAGCTGACCAGCAACTGCTCTACTCCATTCTATGCATAGGAAGCCCACAGTGGAACCCTAATTTCAAGGTAATCTGTTGCAGTACAACCTAATGCATCTATTTACCTGGCAATTTGATTACACTGTAATCAGTAGGACTTAGGGGTCCCCACAAAGTTTATTTTGCACTGCTCTTAATAAGCTTTCTTTCTAAGGAAGAGAGTTGCCTAAGCTACAGTCTAATATATATTTGTCTGGGAATAAAGTCACTGGAAATAAGAGCAGCTTATGAAATAATCATTGGAATTTCAGTGCCTATCAATCAAAAGGGGGAATATCTTATGACATACAAACAAGCTCCCACTCACATAGATCAGCTTGTCAAGAGTGAAATTTATCAACAAACTTCCTCTCTGTCCTCATATCCACTGATGTTTATCTAACACGGTGAAGAACAAACTTGGACATGTTCAATCTCTCCAACCAAGCATTGTTTGTTGACCATTTGTCCTGCTGCATTATTGCTGGGGATATTTTGCCCTAGTATCTTTCCTTTGGGTTACTTGATTCCTTTTCTGCTTCTTTGTGAGGCAAAGATCTTTATCTCTTGAAATCTTCTCTGTTATGCATATTCAGACATACATACACGGACATAATATATAAGGTAGACAAATCTAAAGATTGTGCAATATAAGGTTTAAAAATAGAAGTAAAAGAGAGGATACCAATATGTCTGTTATGGTTTTTTTTTCTGAGCATTATAATTCACATAAAACTGAGATCCAGTTATAAGGTATCAGATAGAAACAAGGTGACTTCTTGACACAAAGCCAGATGGGTGATCTTGGGCCAGTCATTCTCTCTCAGCCCTAGGAAGCAGGCAAGGACATAGCGTGAATGAAATTTCAGAGACAAGTCCAGGTAGTCACCAGAAGTCAAGACTGAATAGAAACTACCGGACAAACTAACAAAGTTTACATACACTCTGAGGAGTTTATCCAGAAAGGCTGAAGTCTAGACTTTCCATTTTTATTAAATAAATTGATCTCCCTTAAGCATGAGTATCTATACATAAATGCAGTGGTGGAATGCAACCAGTTTCACTACCGGTTCACTTCGCGCACATGCGCAGCTTTAAAAAGCAAGCTTGAAAACTTACCTTCTATGTTACTTCTGGGGAGTAAAACAGCTAAGGCATGGCAATCCACTCTGCCGCACGAATCAGTTGGGAGGATAAAGGACAGGAAAGTGCAGGGGTGGGTAGGCAGGGCCAGCTGATCGTCAGAACTACCGGTTCACTCGCCGGCTGATCCTCGGAGATACCGGTTCACATGAACTGGTCCGAACCGGCTGAATCCCACCTCTGCATAAATGTATAAATGTACAGTATTCTTCCCCAACCTGTGACTTTCAGATGGGTGGGGCTGAAAATTGCAGAAGTTCTACCGGTCCTCTGAGCTCAATGGCTTCACATTCTAAGTAGAAGATGCAGTCCACCAGATCTGGAAGGCATCATATTGGAGAAGGCAGATAGAGTCACTTAATTGGAGGTAAGTAATCACTGCCAATTGATATTAAAACTGGCAAACAGGCCAGTTTCCATCTGCATTGGGTTGAAAAATAACTATGTGTAGGCTGAGATAATAAGGAGACTGCAGTACATTATTCAATCCCATGACTCATAAAAGAGTTAACGTAAAAGCTGTACTGCCTATTCACTCTTTGCTCTCCCATCAAGTAACAGAATCAATTCATGAGCTTGCCATAAAGACATTAATTTACTGGTGAAAATGGAGACTCCAATAAGTTTAGAGACTTGAACTACTCCTCAGGTAAATTCCCACCCCACTTTATGGCTCAGGTCATCTTCTTCTTTTATTTCCTCTTATATGCTTCAGGAGGGAGATACAATAAAACACAAAAAGAGATGGTTTCGGGTGGCATTTTTTTTTAAAGGGAAGCTTGCTTAAAAACAAGTTCAGTTTTTAAAATAAACATTTGCAGATGAAAGTTATTTATGAACTGGTAAAAAAGAGTGAAAGGAAAAGCCACTATTTATTTATATCAAATGAGTCAGTAAACTTTGGCAGAGATTTGGGTGTGCTGATAAAGACCACATCTGTTACTGATTCTGGGGTGCACTGACTAAAAAAGAGAAGAGAGATAAGGGGAGAAACAGAAAGTCTGGCTTGTGATACCCTAAATACTGATCAAGTTATACGTAAACTTCCGTGGATCCCTTTCACTTCTAAAAAAGTGAAGAATGAAATAACTCACTGTGAGATAGATCTTGTGCTTAGATACAGTAGCTAAGTGGTTTGGAAAGGTTAGACAAAGGGAGTGGTGAGCAGGCAAGAATGCTCTGGCACGTTAAGAGCCATGAAATAAAATCTGCTTGAATAAAAGTCATAAATTCCTAAAAGCTAGCCCTTGTCAGTCTGGTACAACAAAACCAGAAATCTGATGGCTCTTCAAAGACCAGCAATATCTTGCTAGCTTGCTCGTTTTCTGGGGGGGAAAAATCAAACTAAGAATTTTACCACACTTTGAAGCATAGTTTAATGGTTAAAATTACTGTATAGCATTAGGGTAGCAGATGAAACCTCAATTGAGAACAACAATAGGAGACAGTAATTGGCTTTGTGTCTTGCTTAGAACATTGGGTCTCTGATGTTCTTACTTTAGCTGATGAGTTTGGTTGGTGGGGGGGAGAGAAATGTCACCTTTTAAATGTCCAGCACCTTTTATATGGAATATCCACATCATCACAATCATTCCAGTGTCCATAATTTAGCAAATTCATATAGCTATATAAATTTGCTAAATAGGTAAATTTGGATGGGGAAGCATGTAGTGCCTCTTAATGGGTTCATTATCCAAGCAAATAAAATGTCTCCACAAGTGAAGAGCTTGGCAAAGGCTTGCTTGCTTTCATTTCTCATACTCCATAATACCAGTCTCCCAAGTAGAACAAACAGGAAACATGAACAGATGAGCTAATTCTACTTTGCTATAAGGGTATATTAATAGAATCTTGCAAGTCTGAAAATACAAATCTCCTGCCATCTCTTTTTACTTTCTGATGGGTTAGGGCAGAAACCTCCTTTCTAAATTTTTGTTTCTGCCCATTCTTCAGTTACACTTTTATGTGATCATTCCCTAGGCAACATCATTCCTCCTCCCCTCCCCCTTCCAAGGTCATTCTCACATCCCATTACATCAGGTGGCCAATTCCGGAGAAAACATACTGTTTACAAAATGAAATGTTAAATGCAAGAAGAAAACATTGTCCTACAATTGCCTTTCCAAGCCTTAAAAGAGATCCTCACATCATAAAATGCTATCCTATCTAACAACTTTTGCTGAAGACTTTGTCAACACAATTTTGTCAAAGCTTTTCTTTTGAAAAGTTATGAACTTGGACCCTTTTTCACTTCTCTACCATTCAATGTCTTTCCAAAAGGTAAACCAGGCTTGTTAAGGAGAGAAACACAGATCACACAGCTAGATGACAAATCAGTGCCAGAAAGAGGCCTTTGGGTGCAGAATTCCCTCCTAAAGTCAAATATTTCCAAGATGAATTTCTTAGCTTTTCACCATATTAGGATACTAGAGGAAAGGCAGCATCAGACAAGGACATGATCTGGTTCATACTATCCTCACATCATTCGGTTTTAATCCACACAAACTCTAGCAGTGGGCACAATTAACGAGTCACTGTTAATAAATTGCAGCAGTGGATTGCACAGCAATTATTGAGGACTGTCACATGCAACAGATTTACTCAAGCGGTATCTTGTGGGCATCCCAGATTATGAATTCAGCAGTAACTCATGCAAGTGCCCTTCAAGCTGTCATTTGCTTAGTCCCATAAGGTGCTCCAAATAATCAGAGTATTCTAGGGACTGGCTCATTGAAAAATTACATCTCCTAATAAAGGCACACTGAGTCCTGCATAATTATTAAAGGGAGTCTTCTTTGTATCTGTGGAGATATGAAATTTCTGTCAGTGGTTTATCTCATATAGCTTCATGACCCGTATATGAACTAGTCTTTGTAACTCGGATTTATATATTATAAAATAAAAAATTCTCATTAAGTTATTTCAGAAGGGAAACCTGGATTTTATCTTTGCTGTGGATCCTACCATTTTGGATAATAAATAGATTAAGTGACATCACCCACCTTTTAAAATTCTTTACAACTGATCAAAATCTTCTGATCCAGTCCACTCCACTCCAATAACATGTCAAGGTATTGGGATTCAATTTCTAGAATTATTCGCTAGAAATCGTCTACCCCATTGACCAATATGAGAGAGGAAGAAAAACATTCATTAGAAGGGATGAGATCAGAAGCACATTTTTTGAATAACCAAAGCAAAGAGAATAGTGGGAAATGGGGCAGAGATGCAGAGTTTATATTTTAAGACTGATACGCTGAGAGGAAATTAATCATTCAGCTTTAAAATATGGTGTGAGAGTAACCAAGCAACCGAGCCTATTTCATTAAACCACATTCATTTTGATCCTTTGTCCCTTAAAGTCTCAGAATACTGCTCCTCTTGTCCCCAAAAATCCCGACATTTTCTTCTCTAATGAAACAGTCTAAACCTACTCCCAATGTTAATTAAATGAAAAACCATCCAATTTTACTGCAATTACTAAGGCAACGAATTGGTTTCAAAAATGTTTTGGGTTTCATGTGTACTTTGTTGTTCTATATGTTGTATAGGATCTTGAAAGAGACAATTGAAAATGTTTTTAGAATATTTACTATCACTGTAAAAAATACCTATGTCAACAAATGAATATAACAAAATTTCCCTGCTATGGACACATATAATTAATATTTAAATTTCCCTCTTCAAGTATTGTACTTCTAATTTATTGCAAGCTTTTTCAGGCTGCTTTTTCTCCTATCTCTTCAATAAAAATTGGTAGAAGAACTGCTGATGAATATTGATGATAGGTAGCATGGTTTTCTAATATCTATTTGGCATAAATTGTTCATACCAGTTGTTTTAGCTTGAAAAATCTCGGAAACCTTGTTAGTTCCAGAGACAATTCAAATGGTGCAGCTCATCCAAATTTTGCTGTTGTGTCACATCTAAGATATTTTCAGGCCCTGACAGTACATCTTTAAAAATAGTCAATTATTAACATACATTTTAACTTCTTTGAAACAATGCTCAGCTTAAAATCCTCAACAAGTATTAATTACTGTATGACTACCAATTTAAATAAATAATGGTTATAGCAAGCAAGCAGCTCTTTAAAAATACTGTACTGCTTTGGTGGCAAATAAAATGTGCATTGCTAGGTATTCTTTTTATTTTTGCTGTTTTGATTTTGCTTTCCAGTGACAGAAAATATAATATGAACCTGAAAAACTGTGAAAAATATTCCAAACTATCCTGCAAGCCTGCAACACAGAGGATTTTGCATTGCTGAGAGGAGCTCATTTTGAGTCAAGAAAGAAATATTATGCGATTATCTCCTTCCCTTCCTCTCTCCCTCCCTCCCTCTCTCTCTCTCTCTCTGATATCTATCTATCTATCTATCTATCTATCTATCTATCTATCTATCTATCTATCTATCTATCTAATCTACCTATCATATTGTATAGCCATCCAACTTGCATGAAAGTGACTACTTTAATATAATGACATTATGTGATTAGCATCAGAATGATCTTTGAATGAAGATGCATTGAGAATGAATTTTTGCATAATCACTGAAAATTCTGTGTTTCCTACCAGTGCTGTTGTTGTTGTTATTGTTTTAAAAAAAGAATCAGTAAAACTACAGATAAAATAGATAAATGAAGAAATGTGAAATTTTCTATGTAAAAGTGTCAAAGCAAGACAATTCCTTAACCCCATGTCCCTCTTCTTCTGACCACTGCATAGGACTCTTAATAAGGCCTGAAAATCCTGTAATACTGTATTTTTAGTAATACTGAAAAACTGAACTGTCAGAGCTCAATTATAGACAGATGGGAGTTTTGCAATGAGAAGTAGAGCTGAGCAGATTTTCATGGCTGCAGTGCATCAAAGCAGTTGTGTGGGAATTGCTACCTCATTGAAAAAAAGCCACCTTGGCCTAATTCTGTCACCCCAGCTGATACTTCAGTGAGCTAAAGCAAGGGTCTCCAAACTTGGCAACTTTAAGACTTGTGGACTTTCATTCCCAGAATTCCTGAGTCAGCCAGGCTGGCTGGGGAATTCTGGAAGCTGAAGTCCACAAGTCTTAAAATTGCCAAGTTTGGAGATTCCTGAGCTAAAGGCCAGAATTAAGGAAATTGTGGAGACATGATGGATTTGCCATTTGCAAAGATTACTTCCCAAGTGAAACTAACAATACATGTGCGGAAGGGGAAAACAGCCGAAACTTCAGTAGACCCCGCCTCACACTCAGAGGATTTTCCTCTCATAGTTGCTAATCCAAACAGTCCTTGTCTTACAATCATACATTTAGTGACCGATTGAAGTTACAACAACACTGAAAAAAGTGACTTATGATTGTTTTTCCATGTTTATGACCATTGCAGCATCCTCATGTGATCAATATTTTGGCACTTGGCAACTGGCATGTATTTATGACAGTTGCATTGTTCCCGGGTCATGACCACCATTTGTAACCTTCCCAGCTGGTTTTCTACAAGCAAAGTCAATAGGAAAAGCCAGATTTACTTAACAACTGCATTATTCACTTAACAACTGCATTATTCACTTAACAACTGCAGTGATTTACTTGACAACTATGGCAAAAGAGGTTGTAAAATAGGGTTTAACTCACTTAAAAACTGTCTTGCTTAGCAATGGGACTATTGGGCTCTTTTGTGGTTGTAAGTCAAGGACTACCTGTAGCTATTATTCTGAGGCCTTGTAGAGTATGAATTCATGCACCATTTTAGGTCTGAGGGAGTTGATTTGATTTTAGTTTAACATATGGTCTGAAGCCAATTGAGATTTAAGGAACTAACCATAGCTAAGCGATATCACAGAGTTCATGTAACATGTGAACAGTGTGAATGAATGGCTCGGATTTAGAGGAATAGCTTCCAAAGTCAAATATCTTTCAATTCCAGCTACCAGAGTAGTGTTAGGCCCTAATAGGTTTTGTTAATAGTGAATCAAAATGTCTGAATGCATTTACCTTTCACGACGATCGGAATTTTGCATAATTTCTTTCCAATTTATGTATATTTTTCTCTCTCACATATACATGGGTACCTTAATGAAAATGGCATGTATGATGTACGTTCTGGAAAAAGTGTGTATAAATATTTATTTATTTTCTTGTTTATTTAATTACATTTGTCTAGTTGTCCAGCTCACATTATGACTGTAAATAGAATATGCTTAGTGAGGGTACTTTAAAATAATACTTTACATTAAATTAAAATTAAACCCTTAAACATGAAAGTCAGCAGGGTGACGTTAGGCCTGTCACTCTGTCTCAGCCCAACCCACCTCACAGGGTTGTTGTTGTCTGAAAAATAGGAGGAAGAAGTATTGTTTGTATTTGCTGCCTTAAATTATTTATAAAGGCGGAAAGAAAGAGAGAGAGAGAGAGAGAAAGAGA
>JAOYMU010000252.1:192212-205260 GCA_025802295.1 Psammodynastes pulverulentus | reverse complement strand
TTTTATTTTTCCAATTAAGAAGGGTTCGGTGAATGCGCATATGAAACTGGTGGGGTTCAGTACCCCCAACAAGGTTAAGAACCACTGCACTAAACATTAAAATAAGGAATGTTCCCTATTGAAGTTTTTGGCCATTCTAGGCATTTTCTTTTCCATCTTCTAAGTTTTCTTCTCTCTTCTGGTCTGGTTGGCACCGTCTTGACTACATAAATAGAAACTCAATCAACAAACGAAAGAAGCAGGCAATAGAATGGCCCTGTTCTAATCCCATATTATAAAAAATGAATGAGTCATTGAAAAATACTGATTAAATAACAGATGGCAACTGCCAATTTTTGTGGGGGTAGGATTCCTGTTATTATTTAACAGAAAACAGTAAACTCCATGTGCTATCAGGAACTGGGTTTATTTTTTAAAAGGTGTCAAGGATTGTACCTTTTGCAACATCTTTTTAACAGTTCAGCAGCCAAAAAATAAATAAATTAGCAGTATTAATAGCTTAAAGTTGCATGCAACTATAAAGGGACGTTCCAAATTGTTGTGATCTCTTCCTTTTGTTGCTTATCCTGCTGCTGCTGTGCACACACTCCTGTTCCACAGCCCCTGCCAAAGGCACAACAGCTTCAAGACTTGATGCCTTTTTTAAATGAATTCTTTAATTAATGAGTTTTATTGATTCTTCTGTATCAAGCCCCACCAAAATTCCTTTGACACTAGAATACTTTGGTTTAAAGAAACCCATTTATTAACATTTCAAGACCAACTAATGATCCCAATAAAAGTTCTAAAGTAAAAGCAGACAGAAGTTAAAGGAAAATATGAAAATTAAGCTAAACTAATTATTTTAAAAGCTTTTTTTCCCAAGGGTCCCTGTGTGATTTTTCTTGTTTGTTTTGTTTTACTTATTAATTTAAAGGTGTGGAAGTTGATAGTATTATACTATCATGTATCAAAGGCTTCTTAATTTGGAGACTCCTTATTTTATATTATGATGTTATAACTGATTGTAGAATGTTATAATACGGTATTAATTCTTGGTTGATTCTAGGATTAGACATTACTATTATGAGTATAGGTAATAACAAAGTCGTTTGACAGTGGAAAGGGTAGAATATAAATTTAACAAATAAATTAAAATTACTGCCTGAATTAATAATAGGTTACCAATAGAAGAAAGAGAGCCAGTGGCCTGAAATTAATATTTAGTAATCAATGAAGAACTCCAATTATCCTTTCTATTTTAAGAAAATAAGACTCATTTAATATTTTGAGTGCACTTCATGAGTTCTCAAAGAAAATGGCTGCCCTGAGGACTGGCCCATTCACAAATGGTAACCATTGTTGGCAGGGCTTTTTTTCTGCCGGAACTCAGTGGAACGGCGTTCCGGGACCTTTTTGAAGTCCGTGTCACGTGTTCCGTCTCCACCAATTGCGCGCTATCACTTCCGGGATTTTTAGTGCGACGACGGGGGGTGCGTTCCGGCACCTTTCATCGGCGAAAAAAGCCCTGCTTGTACCTAGGAGTGGAGACTAACTTTGTATCTTGGAATTGGAGACATTGGCCAAGCCAATGAGAATATATAATATAAAGTGTTGAAAACAAAACTTCAAGGGAAACACACCTCCTCAGTTGCTGGGGAAAATGAAGCCAGTTTCATCCATAAAGGAAATATATCGGGATATAGAGACATGTTGTGGCATTTGAGACCTGAGAGAGAAAGTTGGGAAGTTTGGACACTGCTGAAAACAGTTTATTTCACCAGTTCACACAAAAGAAGGATGGTTTCTATCTTGCTTCCATGACCATCACTTCACCTTTTTAGGCTCCACCTCCTCCAGTTTACAGGTAGTTGTCAACCCTGAAGCTGGCCTGGCCAAAGCCATTTTGAGGCTTCAGTGGTGCTACAGTAGAGCTGAGGGATAGTGAGGGGGGGATTAGAGATAATTGGGGATGGGTAGTCAAAACAAAATACTTTCTCTTGGGAACCAAGGACATTCTTACAGCTGGCCAGAGGAAGGAGGAGAGATGTCATCAGACTAGTGAATGCTGCCTTGATTGGGCCATGTGACTGATTGTTTGGGATTGGAGGGAAAAGTTTCATTTTTAATTAGGTGAAAACTGAGGGGCCCTTCAGAGTCAGTTTTCACCAGACGCGTGCCAATTAGATATTTTCCAATAAAGCTATTCTTTGAGGAACCTACCTGCCTCAGAGTTTTGCTTGCAATGGATCTATTACTTGGAACCCTGTCAGTAGTCCTCGCCTTATGATCACAGTTGAGCCCCATATTTTTGTTTCTAAACGAGATAGTTGTTAAGTGAGTTTTGCTCTATTTTACAACCTTTCTTGCCACCATTGTTAAGTGAGTGACTGCAGTTTTTTGGTTAGTAGCACTGTTGTTAAATGAATCTGACAAGCATTGTCTTTGCTTGTCAGAAGGCCACAAAAGGTGTTCTCATGACTCTGGGCCATTGCAACCATCATAATAAATATGATCCAGTTGCCAAGCATCCAAATTTTGATCACATGGCCATGGGGATGCTGCGATGGTTGTAAGTGTGAAAATAGGTCATAAGTCGATTTTCAGTGCCATTGTAACTTCGAACAGTCACTAAACAAATTGTTATAAGTCAAGGACCAGCTATATAACAGTTCTTTGCAGGGGAGCAATGTGAAGACAGCAAATCCAGACATCCAGAGTGTCCAGTGCTACTGCACCTACATAGGATTGTAACTGAGGCAGTTTATTAAAAGCAACTAGTAATCAGAGATGAACCGATTACTGTGGCGAAAAAGATATACGAGTGTTTCAATTAAAACTCCAGTCATGCCAAGCTATCACAATCCACAAAAAGAAGCACAAAACATTTGCCTTTATGCCACTTCAGAAGCGAGAAGGTTTTAAACATAAAACATATCTATCTTTGTTTAGCCAACTGCTATAATGTATTTACAACTTGATCACTAGGGGTTTTCCCCCCTCAGTCTTTCCACTCATTACTCAGAGATCTAACATGCAGTTTCATTTTTTAATACTGTTTGCTTATATCTGAAAGCAAAGTCTGTGTGAAGTTGCTTTTACAATTAATCATGTGTATAAGGTGGGGGGGAAAGATGGGGGAGGCCAATACTTTCAGGAAGCAGGAAACAGAGATATGGAGAAGACAAAGGCTTCCTTTTCTTTCAAAGAGCTGCTTGTGTTATGCATTGGTCTTCCCCAAAGTGGCCAAAATTGACTCCCAAGGGTTAATGGGGTTGATGTTATGGTTGTTATTTAGATTGGTTGTACAGTCAGCCAGATGTTTGAGCTGAATTTGACATTTTTATCCACAGGTCAAGTCCTTCCCAAGAAGCTTATGTGAAATCACAGCTGCCAGTATTTTAGCTGGTATTGACTTTCATATGCCTTGAGTTCTTCCCAAGAACCTAGGATACTGCAATGTATCTAGAATAGGATAGCGTAGCATAGCGTAGCGTAGCATAGCATAGCATAGCATAGCATAGCATAGCATAGCATAGAATGGCTGGAAGGGACCTTGGAGGTCCTCTAGCCCAACCCCCATCGGTATCAGTATAGTATATCCAACGGTGTGGTCCTTTTGCAATTGACAGATGAGAAGTTGTCAATGCATACATTTTCTAAGTTTCATCCAATTTTTTGGGGTACAGCACCCAATGTATCGATAACCACTGAAATCACCCCCAATCAGTTTATTCCATTATCTTTCCATCTCAAATGTCAGATCTTGATGCTTTGTGATCCCCAATTCTTCGGCTTCAGTTCTACTGTCTCCTGATACTGCCACAACAATTATCCACACTTTCTTCTTTTCAGCCACGATTAAATCTGGTGTTTTATGAGACAGGTGTGTGTGTGTGTGTGTGTGTGTGTGTGTGTGTGTGTGTGTGTATGCTAAGAAAAAAACCCTGAAAGAAATCATGGGAAAACATGGAAGATTTCCAAACGAACAATAATATTGATGATCTTTGAAACCCCCAAAACCACTGCATATGAGGAGATAAGATTTCATAAGAAATACCTTAGCTAGAAAACAACATGATATTCTCATACATCTCAAAATAGAAATATTCTCTAATTTCTTTCAAGGTTCTCCATAAACAGAGGAGGCACCATCTAAAGTCTGGTTTGTTCTTCAGAATCAGAGGTGGTATTCTACCAGTTCGGCCCAATTCGGGTGAACTGGTAGTAAAAAAAATGCTACCAGTTCAGCCGAACTGGTATTTCTGACAATCAGTTATGCTGCGTGATTTAGATTAGCTAGAAAGCAGGAAATCATCAGTTTTCTTGCTTTCTAGCTAATCTAAACCGCGTGGCATAGCTGATTTCCTCTCCTCGCTGTTGTACTACTTCTTTTTTCAGTGCCCAGGAGGCTTCCCTGAGGCCCAGTAGGCAAAAAACAGGGGGCGGGGTGCTGTGAAAGAAAGAAAATTATAGCCACGCCCACCCAGTCACATGACCGCATGACCACGCCCACCCAGCCTCAGCCACAGAACCGGTAGTAAAAAGATTTGCATACCACCACTGTCCAGAATTATTTATGAAAAACAAATGGCCTCCTAATCCAGATTTCTTCTTCCCGGTCCTTCCTACTAATACCGCCATCACATTCCTTCCAGTGTTTTATTGTGCTTTGCTTGCTTCTCACAAAAGCTTGCCATGAAAAAAAAAACCACTTGGCCCTACTTCTGTTCCCAGCAATATTTCTGCCAGCCAGCCTTGGTCTTCTTATTGAGTTACTGAACATTTTATGAGTAGTTGAGCTATAGTCTTGGCACTTTGAAGGCATCTCCTGGAGCACATATTCTCTCTCCTTTCCCCCATCCCATAGATGGATGTGGAACTGGATCCAATATGAACTAAATATCCTGAATCAGGTCACTTGAGTTAGCATAGTATAAATCAACTATGGTGCCACCCTGTTATTTATTTGTTTATAACATTCTTCTTACATTAACCTCCAAAAGTTGAGCTCATTTTTCTTTAAGAACTAATAACAAGTTTCTCCTAGTCTAAGAAATAGAAGACCAAGTTTCTCCCTGGATGAAATCCATAGGGCAGAGAGGCATTTTAGCTTCCATAGGGTGAACAGAATGTTAACTTCAATAGCACAGGCTGCTATTGCGATGTAATCTATTGTAACCCTTGCAGAAATAAAATCTGTTTAACGCTGAGACATATGCAACATAAACCTCTTTTCCACAAACTCTCTTGCCTGCTTATGAAGCCCAGTAAACCATGAGTTAAACAGACTAATTGGGAGAAAAAAAGATGTCCTTTTATTCTTTGAATCTGATTTTTAGCTTCTGGAATCTGATTACATTGGCTTTGTTGGACACCCCACCCCACCCCCACCCAATGTCTATTTGAATCAGAGCAGGCTACACATATTTGCAAAAGAAAATAAATGAAATCAAAGAAATGTTATGGATGTAATGATAGAAGAGAACATACAATATGTCACAGAGTATACCCCCTCAGATTTTGTAAATGTTTAAGGATATCTGTTCATGTTACAACACTAAAGGAATGACACTTGGCTACAATGTAAAGTAGTGAGTATACAGCTTGTATAACAGTGCAAATGTGCTGTCCCCTCAAAATAACGCAACACACAGCCATTAACATCTAAACTGTGGGCAACAAAAGTGAGTACATCCCTAAGTGATAACTAACAAGGTAACATGATCAGGGCTAGTGAGTGTGGAAGTTCGCTCCCCGTTTAAATATAGTAGCTTGCCTGCCAATGCTTGTCAAAAAACCAAGGAAACCAACATTGGTAGGGCAAGTTACTGTATAGAAACAGAGAGCAAACCTTACACTCACTAGCTCTGAGGACATTACCTAGTTAGATAATGAATTATCTGCAAGCAAACAACCAAACCCAGAGCCCCAAGGACATTCTGTAAGGTACCTTTTACTCATACATAAAGTGGTAAACAACTTTTATCCATTGAATCTAAAGTCCAGTTAATTAAGACTTTAATGGAGTCACTTTATATAAAAGGAGCCAAAAGCTCTAACGAGAATTGTTCCAATGTGTTCACACACACCCAGCTAGATGGCAGCATCTCGTTGACTGTGGCTACTATCAAAAAAGCTAAGCAGGATCCCAGCAAAAAAGACTGAACCGTAGTCTTCTCCCCTTCACAGAATGCCTTACAATGGGAAAATGTTCCCATCATAAACTATCACTTATTGACATATCAATTTAGAGGTCGCATCACACAGAACCAGCAACATTTCACATGGCTGACTGCCAACCAAATAAGAACTGGAATTCATTTAATTCTAAAGGTCTTGCCCCTGGCTTGAGTAGAATTTCCTATATGATCACACACCCAAGAAAAGTAGATTTATATTTAAAAGGACAGTAAGTTATACAATCAGTGCAAAGAATATGGAATAGGTTCAGACTATTTACAGGGGATCAAGTTTCCTGAAACCTTCAGTAAGGGGGAAAAAAAGATATAAAGAATACTAGAGAAACAAATAGTCATGTTGTTTTACATCATGTGCCATGGTAATGTAGGCTGCATAAGTGCTCATAAAGTTTCTTGGATTTATATAGGTCCAGCTAGGTAATAAAGAATGCCATTTCAAGAGCACTATAATTCACATTTTATTCTATAAATCCAGCGTATTTCATGACACCGTGTGTTTTGACTGCAGAAAGTAAGTAATTCTATGGAAATTAGGTTGGGAAAAAAAACCCAGTGTAAAAATTAGTGTTCCTGTTGAATAACGGTTGGGTACCTGAGGTTTACTTTTGGGATGCGTGTAGAAATCAGTTATACTTTCTTCCTAAATTTAGATTTTTGCAAAACTTTGTGTTTTTATTTGAAGGACATGAAATTGAATTATCTCAGTAATGCAGACTATTGCTGCTTTAACCTAACCTGCTCCTCTGAGCAATTCCCCCCCACAACTGTGGATTCCTGTCACTTGAGGAGAAGTCAAACAATTAGTCCAAACAAAATGGCCTCAGTGCTAATTTGAAAGACAACACATTTTATCCAACACGCAATGTGAAATGCCAACATAGAGTATGCCTACTTGGCTCAGGCCTCCTATTTCTTTTCATTAGAACATGGTTGCTTATTATCCTATGCTAAAGTTGTGCCTCTCATCCAGTTTGATATCCAAAGTTTACTTGGAAATATTTCTTTAAAAATTGGCTGGAATGAAGTCTGATTAAACTTCATGGGTCTCCAAACCTGGGCAACTTTAAGACTTGTGGACTTCAACTCCCAGAATTCTCCAGCCAGCTATCCACAAGTCTTAAAGTTGCCAGGTTTGAAGATCTCTGCCTTAGTTAGTCATGTGGGAGTCAAAAGATGATTGTGAATGTCCTGTCTCTCACTGTGGAATCCCTTTAGTGGTCTGCAAACTTCCTAGAATCGTTTAGTTTAGCTAAAAATCAAAGGAAGACATTATGAGCATGATGGCCATATTTCCTTGGGAAAAAAATACAGGACAAACCCGAAAAGGGGGCACACCTGAAAGAGGTACATTAGGAGAAAAAAATTAAATTGTTTCAGTTATTTACTTTGCTTTACAAAAGACAATTCAAGAAAAAAACAGGAATTTTTTTTTACAAAAATGCATATTTTAATAAAAATATCTAAAAGCACAAAACCATGAAGTTATTTTAAAAAAGCTGTTAAAAAGGATTTCTGCAATCAAACTGCATTAAGCGGTGTCATTTGTATAGTAAAAGTTAAATGACCAAAACAAAGGGCAAAAGTGAATTTTTGAAAAATAAATAAATCTAAAGGACAGCTTTCTGAAAGAAAGGCCCGTCCTTTGTAATCAAAGACATATATGGTCAGTCTAATTATGAGGGAATTTTTCCCATTGGGCTTGATTGAAAAGCTAGTATATGTAGCATGGCACACCAGGAGCTATTTTAGTATCATTGAACTGAATGTAGGAAGATCCAGGCCGAAGTCCCCAATTAACTATAAAGTTCAAAGGATTTTAGGTCAGTCAGTCTCTCTCGGCCTACTTTGCATAGCTGTCAGGATAAAATGAAATGTCCATGTAAGATGTCCATGTAGTATTGTAGGACAGGGGTCTGTAGCCTGTGGTTTTGGAGCCACATGCGGTTCTTTCGGCCCTCTGTTGCGGCTCCCTGTCAGCTGATTCAGTGGTGGGATTCAACATTTTTTACTACCGGTTCTGTGGGTGTGGCTTGGTGGGCATGGCATGGCTTGGTGGGCATGGCTTGGTGGGCATGGTAGGGGAAGGATACTGCAAAATCTCCATTCCCTCCCCACTCCTGGAGGAAGGTTACTACCAGTTCTCAGAACTACTCAAAATTACCACTACCAGTTCTCCAGAACTGGTCAGAACCTGCTGAATTCCACCTCTGAGCTGATCCAACCACTGGCTGGCTCCGCCCCTCCCCGTCATTCCTTGCCTGGCCTGAGAAGGTAAGGATGATGGTGGGGGATGGAAACTCACTCCATATTCTAGAGAGGAGGTGACTGGGTGGGAGTGAGTGACGTTGAGTTGGCCACGCCCACCCAGTTACACCAGTTAAATTATTGGCTCCCAGTGTTTTCTTTTCTGTGGGAAATGGGTCTAAATAGCTGTTTGAGTGTTTAAGGTTGCAGACCCCTGTTGTAGGAGAAGAGGAGGCAGATCTGGAATGGAGTTAAGCATGTCATAAGCTTAGAGTCCTTATGGTGCATGGTGGCGCAGTGGTTAGAGTGCAGTACTGCAGGCTACTTCTGCTGACTGCCAGCTGCCTGCAATTTGGCACTTTGAATTTCACCAGGCTCAAGGTTGACTCTGCCTTCCATCCTTCTGAGGTGGGTAAAATGAGGACCCAGATTGTTGGGGGCAATAGGCTGACATTTGTAAACCACTCAGAGAGGGTTGTAAAAGCACTGTGCAGAGGTATATAAGTCTAGGTGCTATTGCTATTGCCACAAACATTCCAACCTTCTTGAATTTTGTTGAGCCTTACTTGGTGCCGATGTAGTATTGAACTTTAGTTGACTAGATTCTTTTGTATAGGCTTGAGCAATAAACCTTTTCAACTGCAAGGTAACATATGATTCTGATCCTGACAATTCTTATGTCTTACTAGGAAAACTGTAAGCAGTTGAAGAGCCATCAAAAAGTGTGTAACATAAGAGAGCACTATCAGGAACAGCAGCTTTCACCAATAAAGTATCTGCAGTTTTGACATTTGAAACAAGATTTTCAAGCATCTTGAAAATAAGATAGAAAACCAGGAATCCCTTTGCAGGAAAGAACTGAAAAATGGCAGGGCATGGTTCAATGAATTCAGAATGGAATGAAATCAACCCAAATTGAAAATGTGCTGCCTTACAGTATGTGGATCACATGGACAATTTGACGAGGCATTTATAAGGCATTGCCCATCACTAAGATTAGCCTTGGCTACTATAGAGAAGTACATTGAGACTCAGGAAAACTGATTTACACCATCCAACTCCAAACAAGAAAACATCCCTTTGGTGAAGGAAAACTGTTGCATGAATGTGCATAAAAAACAAATGGTTTTCTCTCTTCTTCTTTCTGCAAATGTTTAGAAACATCAAAATCATTATTTTTTAAAATGAACTCTTTTAATTCAGGACTGGTGCCTCTATCACTAACTCTATTACATGGCATTGTGGCGTTGGATGCTGGCATTTTATAGCGCAATCCTATGTAGAGTAACTCAAGTCAACCTACATTCATTCTCAGGCCAGCATGAGTTGCAGAATTTAGGGAGAAAGTTTTATCATTTGTATCATTCTTGTTGTAATGTTAATCCAGCTAAATAGTTGACATTTATTCACAATATCTGAATAAACCCCTGTCATTTCTTTTAAAACTAGATAAATGTCACCCTCTCCTAAGTCTGCAGAACTTCCATGTGTAATATTACCCAAAGCAGAGTGATGTCAGATAACCTTGACAACAAGCAAGGATATCCTTTTGTGTTCACTGGGGGTTATGCTGGGGTAGATACAGTAATCACTTTATAGGTATCTGGATGGCATCCAAAACATCGTTGGTATTGGATTTTGTCACCACATGCTGCAAAATGTATGTTTCGTTCCATTGAAACAGCAGCTGACATTTGTCTTAGATGCTAAATACACAGAATCTCAAGAGAAGCAACTTATCATGTGATGTGAATGGGAATCTTCTACTGCAATTATTCTGGTCCTGGGTTTGCAAGATCCAGCAGCTTCTTCTGGAATGCCCAGTTTCAATGTGTAATTGATTAAATCCACCTTTTCTAACCTAGTATATTTTAGATATGTTAGATTTCAACTCCCAAAGAAAGCTAATGGGGACCAGAATTCTCTAAGATGAAGGTTAATGCATTTGGAGAACAGCTGGACTTGAGACATTTGGCTTAAACAGACCCTTGTCATGTTTCCAATAATGCCAATATTGAAAAATTCATTTTGGAGCAACTTATCTTTTATGGGAAGGGGAATTAAATGGCATCTAAAAACTGCTAAATTAATGCAGAAAAATTGTACATAGTTTTTTCCAACTTTCTTGTTTTGTTCTCTGGCAGAATTCCACTACTGGGAGTCAGTGGCCACTTTGATTAGAGAGTGTGGGATTTGTAGCCCTGCAGCTCTTGAGGACAACAAGTTAGGAAAAGCTGCATCACATCATCTGCAATGCAGATTGAATAGAAGGTAATTCTACAGGCTAATTCAATCCAGATTGACAGATCAAATCCAACTGTGTCTGTTAACAATTAATCATCAGTTTAAATAAGTTTGAAAACCAAGGGCACTTTCCAGCTTTACTGGGTGACCTGAGGTAGGCTTTAAAGACTGTTTTGGAAAGCTGTTTATTTATTTATTTTCTCTTTTTTTAGCACAGGGCACCTAAACGCCCGTGCAAAGGATGTCCCTATAAATAAAAAGGAATATATAAATTATTGTGCCTTCATAGAATTTAGTATTATTGCACCGCTGCTTATTTCCCATCTTAGTTTCCCACAGTTATTATTTGAAAAAAGAACATTTTTCCATTCCCATGTTGTTTCTTTTTAATAAAATATATTTAATTATGAAAATAAAACAAGGCCATGAGGTTGCTTTGAGAATTATGGGTGTTTTGGACAGCTGGGGTTTGCAAGAACTGCCAATTCTCCTATTTTTTTTGTGGGAATGTAATAATATTGAGGTATTTGGGGAAACTGATGCTTGCAATGTTGATAAGGCACATAAGGGACTCTAGATTTTTCTAATGGGTTTCTCCATTTGCATCTCCTAAATGAGGTGTGGTGAGTAGGAATAAAATTTCAAAATGCATATGGAGAATGCATGCTTTGAGAAATGAAACATCTTCCACTTTCTTTGATTTCACTGATAACCAGAGGTGAGAGCTTTATAAAACCTGATATGCTGATACACTTTATAAAATGGATATGCTGAGCATATGGTGAACTCTAGACACTATAATGACTGCAGTACTTAAAACAGCAGTCATTATAGTGAATAAAAATATGTAATCCTGAACTGTTCCAAAGACATTTTTCCAAAAGGTAACTGGACTTTCTTGGGTTTTTCCTTTTAAAGAAAACATTTCACTTCTCATCCAAGAAGCTTCTTCAGTTTTGAATAACTTCTGAACTGAAGAAGCTTCTTGGATGAGTAGCAAAACGTTTTCAAGGAAATAAACCAAGAAAGTCCAGTTGCCTTTGGAAAAGCATCTTTCGGACAACCATAATCTAAATAAAGAATTTCTACAGACAGTGATCTCAAAACATTCAAACACAACTACTGGTAATAGTGTATGATATAAGAGGAAAGGTATAGTTAAGGCTTTTTGTAAGATGAGCCATCATTTTCCAAAGGTATACATCAGTGGGATGAAGGGACAATTACTCATTAGAACATCTCTGCAGTAAATATGAGAGGAAGCATAAATTATTAGCATAACTAATGCATTTGAAATTCCTAACTCCCTGCTTTATATCCTCATTGTCTTGCACCAATTGAAAAAAAGATATTTGTGTTTATAAAAAAAAAATTTTTAAAGCAGTAATGGAGGAAGAGATATTTTAATGCAGGGCAATGAATTTTGGATTTTTGTCACATATTGGAGGAGCAACTAAAGTGCATCCTTTTGTCACTCTCATAATCTCTAGAGGAGAGGTGGGGAACTATTGCTCTTTTATAACTGGTGGACTTCAACTCCCAGAATTCCTGAGTCAGCCAGGAAAGTGATGACTCATCTTACAAAAAGCCTTAACTACACCTTTCCTACTAGTAATGAAGCCAAAACTACACTTTAGTTATAGTGATAAGCAAAGGCCATCAACATTTTCTGTTTTTTTCATTGTACTCCTTATTTTTGTTACACTTTATGTAGGACTGGCATGGTATTTCCTCAGAAGAGGCATAGCCATATGACAAAGCAAACTGACAGAATTATAATGGCAGACAACTTTTTCATGTAGCACATTTTTGACAGCTTCTACAGTGCTTTTTGGATTTTCTGCATCGATCATCCTCTTCTTGTCTCCCCTCCTCCTATTTCTCTTTCATTCTATGCCAGTGGTTCCCAACTGGGGTTCGATCGAACCCCAGGGGTTCGGTGAGACAGTCCCAGGGGTTCAGTGGAGGAGGGTGATCAACTTGGGCGGGGCGTGGGCGCGTGCCAGAGAGGCAATAAAAGAAACCCCATCTCTCAGTTGGACTTGAAAGGCCCACCTTAAGCAGAACAGCGGACGAATCACCAATGCCAACAACATAACCACGCCTGAATGACTCATCCTCTTCCAAGATGGCCGCTCAGTGCACGGCGCCCGTCTTGCGTCATAACCGCCTCTCCGGTGGCCTTGCCCTTTTCCAGAATGGCCGTGCCACGAGCGTCGCCAGCCTCCTCAGACTGAGAGGCACAGAGGAAGTTCGATGGGAGGGGAGGGAAGTAACCTTCTTTTCCTCGTCCCGCGTCAAGCCCGACCGCGTCAGAAGGAAGCTGCGGTGGGGCGGGGAAGATGCGTTTCCACCTGGGGGTGGTGGTGGTGGTG
Source organism: Psammodynastes pulverulentus (assembly GCA_025802295.1). NCBI lineage: Eukaryota > Metazoa > Chordata > Lepidosauria > Squamata > Psammodynastidae > Psammodynastes > Psammodynastes pulverulentus. The sequence continues at coordinate 192,215 of JAOYMU010000252.1, read as the reverse complement.
GTG
>JAOYMU010000252.1:143839-158083 GCA_025802295.1 Psammodynastes pulverulentus | reverse complement strand
CATTCATTTGAGCCCCAATCATCACCGAACCCAGGGACTACATAACTACTACTACATTCTGACAGTTCTCTGTTGTTGTTGATAACACTAATCTCCCTTTTGCAGCTGTTTTCAAAAAGATGACAAAACACCAGAGATAACAATAAATGCCCAAAGCTTATTTGCATATCATTCGTGTATGCTTCTATGGCTTGCTTTCTCTGTGGTCAAAAGACCATGTCCATTTTTTAGAATTGCAATTCATTTATATATTTATAAAGGTTACATATTTATAAAACTAAAGATTTCCTAATTAATATTGAAGTTGATTATTAAAATTTGAAAGTTTACTGAATGTATTAATAAAATTTGTCATCCAATCACAGCTAAATAATTCTGCTCTCAGAAACTAAAGCACCTGGTTTTGTCTGTTCCATCTAACACAGTTATGATCTCTCTGGGCAATTGCTTTGAAAGGATGAGGATCATTTGAAATAATTGGGATACAGGATAAAAGGCTGCAGAAAATGCAGGAAATAATGATCTTATTCCAGGGCTACAATACATTTACCAGTCTTTGCAACAAGTGGCTTACTACTTCCTTATCCAATTTTTTTCCGTGTTTCAATTTTAATTTTTACTGTGAATGTATTTATATTAATAGATTTTATCCTGTTGTAATATTCTACTTCAAGCAGATCAAACTGTGGAGAAAAGGTGAAAATGCTTGCACAATTATTGCACCTATGTGAACAACCCAAGGTAAAAGGAGCTGGCTGAATGGCTTTCCCTGAGCAAAACATTCAATACCACTCTAAAGGAAGATCTACCTTGAAACTGCTTTAACCTTTTTTTTTTTGGGAGGGGGGGGTCCCCCAGTCAGTGTAAGTACTGAAGAAAATCAAAAGATATCACAAGCACAAGAGTATATTCTGGACTTTAACAATTAAAACTGGAACAATGATCCTAAAAATTTTGGTCCTAAAATTTAACTGGTAGTCAATGCAGTCATGTGAAATTAAAAATCATATGCTACTCATAGATATCCCTACTAAAGTTATCCACAGAATTATAAAAAAATTGAAGCTGCCAACAGCTTCCAAATTAGGAAAAAAAAGTTAGTTAAACAAAGATAAGTTTTAATAGCTTCCACTAACTCAGAAAGGCAGGAAAAAAAGAATTTAAACCCAGAAACTTAAAAAGAAGAGCTTTTACTTCTATTTGTTACAGTAGATAAATATATTGTATACAGATGGCTTCCTGCTTGCCTGCTATAAATTAATGAAATCTTTCCATTGTAGTCATGAGTCTTCTGCCAAGAAGCCAATTTCTAAACAAAGGCTAGGTATCTGGAGTTTTATCCGGCCAAGGCTAATGATATTTTTAAATTAAATTCAACTCTTCAACTACGTTCAAGATTAACCTCATGTAGTAATCTAAAGACTATATATAGTCAAAGCATAAATTATATAACAATTTAGTTCATTGTTGTGGAGTTGGACCTGTCTCCTAGTGTGTGGGTGAAGAGTTATATAGCTCTTATAATAAACAGCAGTTGCAGCTTAAATGGATAAATGCCTAGTAAACAAGTAAACAACTTGGAAAACTTGAAAGTGTCTTAACAACATCAACTCCTTGGGTCATGTGACTAGGAAGAATGGAGGAATCTCCCGGGCGTTTTGAGCCACTTCTAAACTGCCTCTCCTAAAAGGATACATTAGGGGGATATTTCCCCCCTCTGCAGTACCCATATCCAGATCCAACCAATTTTTAGATGAAGTTATTCTTTCCCCCTTTTTCCTTTATTCTTTTTAGAGGCAGATAAGCGGAGTGTCAAATCCTTTATTCTTAATCTTTTTTTTAATATTCAACTGACTGAGAAGACTAAAAAAGGATATTAACAGCTCTTCCAGACCTGCTTTTTGGCAAAGATATATGAAAGCCCACCATGCTCAGTTCACCTTAGTTTTGTCTATACATCAACTTATAACGGGGAATAGTTTATTTAAAGAACTGCATGCCATTTTTTTTTAAAAGCCTGTTCTTCTGTTTCCTATTAGTCTATCTTCCGTTCACTGCCTGGAACAAATGAGGAAAGAAAAATTGGAGTAAGGGCTTATTGTCTACCTGGATTTTCAAGTGTTGAGAATACTTTATCCCATTATTAACCATAAGAATTTTTAAGGTTAATTCAGGGTCCAACACCATAGAAAGTAACACAACTGCCTGTATATTTCCTAACTTATAGGTTGGATAACTATTACAAAATTTCTTTTTGAAAGCAGTTAATAGAAGTAGGGTCAATATGTATCATTTATTTATACACGCACACACTTTAGTTATTTTTATAAATAACTCAAGACAATGAACATATTCCTTCCTATTTTCATACAACAACCACCCTCTGAGATGGGTTGGGCTGAGACACTATAACTGGTCCAAGGTCATCCATCCAGCTTTTATGCCTAAAGTGGGACAACTCAATTTCCTGGTTTCTAACATGGTGCCTTAACTATATACACAATGTAATTAATGTGATATTTCACTGTTTCTTCTCAACAATTTTTACTGCTGATGTGTTTTGGGAATTAATAGTTAATATTATAAAGTGAGAAGTTTTCAGTTACTACTGAAAAGTAGTACTTTTTGGGTACTATTTGGGTAGTACTTTTGGTACTACTTTTTGCCACAATTTCTGGCAAAAAAAATTCCCCCTCCCATTAGCACAAAGAAGATACTGATCTAGATTACAGTTCAGTTGTAAAATTTATTCTAGTAACTCTTGGATGCTTCCAAAACTATATTTTGATTATAAAACTCTACTCATGGTTCTTTTTACATACTTAAGAGAGCAGCATTAGTTTACACAGTATCACAAAATCAGAGAACTAGAAGTATCTTTTCAGACTAATATGCTAAAGATGAGTTCTCCTTTTACATGTGTATGCCTATAAAACTATTTCCCAACATTTTTTTTTTATTTTATCACATAAATTACCAGGAAAAAAAATCAAATCAATCTGGGTGCCCTTTAACCCCATTGATCACAACAAGAGTAAACCAAACATAATTTTACCTCAGCAGGTGGCAGCACAGGTTTGTTCTGTCTGGTTTACTCATAGCTCAAGCATGGTTGGGTGTGATTAATATTTGGATTGGAGAGTATCAGGAAAAACAAGGACTATAGGCTAAACTAGGAAGTCAAAAAACAAAAACAAAACCATATCCCCATCCTGAAATAAAGCCACAGCAAGCTGCACGGAAAGACCAAGTATGTGTCAGAGTCATATTTGCCTCTGTCCTTGAAATATATGTTTATTAGATTCGTATCCCACCTTTATCAAATAAAGAAATTGCAACATTAGTATATAATCTCAAAGATTATAAAGGAGATATAAAGCGTTTCATTTTAGCTGGTGTAGATCTATCTTCCCCACACGTTGATTGCAAGTTCAATACATATAGAAATACATATTCATTACAGCCAAATACAAATACAGCAGATTTCTAACAATCGAGGCAATCCATAGATGGGTCTATGCAACACAAGGAAGAAATGAAGGCAGACGCGAACCCTCCTGGACTAACCCCACAACCTTTCTCAAAATCCCAATATATGAAATCCTCTCCTTCGCAGATCAGCCTCATCCAGATCTACTCACTTCTGCCGGGCGTCCCTGGTTGGAAAACCTTTTCTTGACTTAAAAGCCACGCGCGATAAGGAACACGGTCACATCCCCACCGAAACCCTTCGCCTGGGCAAGACGGAGGCTATTGCGGCAGCAGCTGTTGCTGCTACTGCTGCTCACCTGAAGCAGGTGCATTTGGGAGGGGAATAGCTGACTTCCCGAGTGCCTGATTTTTAGAGCGGGAAAAATGAGCGAAGAAAATCGCGCGGGTTGACGGACGTTTTGCCAATATCTTGAGCTCCTGGTTTGAAATTCTTCGTATTCCCTGTCCAAAGAGCCCACCAAATGTCTCCGGTCCTCACATTTTAAATTAACGTGCAGGCAATGGACGAAGACGGACCTGGCCGTTGCCGTAAAGCGGCGAAAAGAAGTTTTACGTCACTTGGAGAACGGCTTTGTCGGCTTTTCCTTCGCTCGTTGCCTTCGCTGGTTTTGAGCGATCATGGCGGCGGGGCAAGGGAAGTCCGTTTTATTCGTATGTCTGGGTGAGTGGCGTTTTTATTTTCGGGAGAGGTGGGGGTGCATCGGTTGGCAAAAAAAAGGAGGGGGAAACATTAGCTATTGATCTTTCCCTTTATTTTGATACAGGGACTAATAAAGAGACGAGAAAGGAAAGATTAGAAATTAAATGAATTTTAATTTACTGTTTTTCCTCTTTTCCCCGCTGTTCCCAAGAATGACAAATAAGGACTATTATTTTCAATTGCACATATTCCTTACTTCTCACCTCTCATCTTTGCCGCTCCTTCCTTGCGTTTTTCCTGAGTTGCTAGATTGCATCTTTTGCTTGCGTCGGTGGCATCAGCATTTACATGTGCTACAACAGCAGAAGGGAGGGCTGCTTTTTTACCCTAAAATTCAATTTACCAGCCCTGTGATTCACGAAGTTGGTGGAATCACTAAAAAGGCGGGAGTATAAACTGTTTATTTTGGCGAGCGTGCATCATTTCTGCAGGGGACAGACTCTTACTTGTGCCTGCATTGTTTTCCTTTGGATAGCTTCAATGTATCTGGTGAAATCAGACACTTTTTAGTCCATTAGCTTTATAATTGTATTCATTTTTTAAAAATCTCACTTCCCCCCCTCCCCATGCCCAAGTTAAGTTGGGATGTTGTGTGAATAATAATAAGCAATATGAAATGACTCTGCTTGCATGCTATGTATACACTTCTCTCCACTTTTGCTATTCCAATTTCTTTTTGAAAAGCTGGATGATGGATTCACTAAGGCAGCTATGACATTTACTGAAGGACACAAGTCATTCCTTAATTGAAACAAGTGACTTGGACTTTTAAAAAAAAACAGCAAATAGGATTTAATTCATAATATAAAGAATTCTCTAAAAGATCAACTCTATTTCTTGTTTGGGTTTGTACCAATGGGGGTCCTGTCATTCACAAATGAGGCAGTGAAACTTGGGACAGCTGTAAACCAGAACTCTTAAGATATGCCAATCAGTCCTTTAAAGAAAAAAATTTAAATGTCTAATATGTACTGCCTAAAAGCACGTTTACTTACAGATATGATTACTTTTGTAACATATATAACTGCTACAAAAAGAAACCTTAATATGCAGATTGGTTTACAGAATAAAGGTTCCTCAGTCAATATTAACACTTTTAACTGATTCTTGGTAATACTAGCAATCATTGGTAGATGTTAGTTTAATCACCTTTGCAAATGCCTCTTTGAACCCATTTTAAGTGTCTTAAAATATAACTTCACATACATGGAAAAGTGAAGCAGAGTGGGCAGACATCTGCATTCTGATAATTCTTTGATGCACAACTCAGAATAATGAGCATCTGGAGGGGGGCATTGGAAGCAAGTGATAAAATGTGCATTATGTTATTCTCCTTCAAATGCTTTGACATACATATTTGAATCAGATGCTGGGACCCAAGTATGACAGCATTTACCTGGTGATCTTACCATATACAGTATGTGTCAGTATTTTGACATGGTTGTGGTTTGCTATAGCTACCACTACTCAGAATTATTTTCTGGGACTTTATTACTATAAATTTGTGATTGTTAGAGTGCAGTTCCATTACTGAAAGAATTTACTAGTGACCATTTCAGATGCCATTGTGTTGTTTGAAATATTTCCCTTTACTGTGAAGATATTATTAAAATGTTCTTTATTCAATTTGTCTTGTTGGTACACCATGGTTTTGGTGATCTGTTACCCTAATCTGCAAAAAATTAGGTACAGTTATTATAATCCTATGCATCAGTGGTGATTTCCTACTGGTGTTGCCACCGGTTTGCTGACTGTGCGTATGTGTGCTCGCAAGCACGCACGTGCACATTCCCCCTCTGTGTGTGCATGCGCTCCCCCTCCCTTTCATGCATGCGTGCGCCTACCGGCACATGCCTACTGCACATGTGCGCACCGATCATCTGAGAGGACCCTTTGATCCTCTCAGCTGATCAGCACACTTTTTTTAGCTGCCAGTTCGGCCAAACTGATAACTAAAAAAAGTGCGCTGACCAGCTGAGAGGATCAAAGGGCCCTCTCAGATGATCGGCGCGCACATGCACGGAAGGGAGGGGGAGCACACGCACGCAGAGGGGGTTTTAGCTACCGGTTTGGCCGAACTAGTAGCCATTTTTTTGCTACCAGTTCGCCCGAGCAGTAGTTTTTTCTGCTACTGGTTCAGCTGAATTGGTAGAATACCACCTCTGCTATGCATGATGACACCATGGTTGATCATGTTAAATTTAATAAAATTTACTATCAGAATAGCATGTACAGGTTAAGCCCCAAATTTCTGTTATCATGACAGGAGAGTTATGACTCATTTAATTTCTGATAATTGCATTAAAGAACATGCAAGTAATTTTCTATATTGTCTGTTTAACTTCTCTTTGAATATTTACAGAACAGAAGATGAGTTAATGCAATGGTTTGGTTTATATTATGTGTAATCATAACTTACTGAATAAGCCCCAGTGGTTTATTCCATACACTAAATAATAACATTTAGCAAGCCAAATATGAGCTTGAATAATTTGTCATAAAAGCAGCAAATAACTTATAGTTTAAAGTGCTGTGTGATCCCAGTAAGTGAATTAAATTCGATCAGCACTTTTTTAGTTGCAGCTATTCTCTATTAAGTACAACCAAATCTACTAACTAATTTTAAAAGTACTGTCCTAGTAATTTTATAAACACACTATGCTTTTGAAAACAGATAGTGTGGGGCAAAATACAGTATAGGACACCTTTCATTCAGTACTTTGTTGAAGCACCTTTGGCAGCAATTACAGCCTGGAATCTTTTGAGTATGATGTGACAAGTTTTGCACACCTGGAATGGGGAATATTCTGCCATTCTTCTTTGCAAATCCTCTCAAACTCAGTCAGGTTAGATGGTGACCTCCAGAGATTGTCAATAGGGTTGAAGTCAGGGTCTGGCTGGACCGTTCTAGGACATTCACAGAGTTGTCCCTCCTGTATTGTCTTGGCTATGTGCTTACGAATGTTGTCATGTTGGAAAGTGAACCTTCAGCCCAGTCTGAGGTCTTGAGTGCTGTGGAACAGGTTTTCGTTGTACTTTGCTCCATTCAGCTTTCCTTCAATCCTGACCAGTCTCCTAGTCCCTGCTGCTGAAAAACACCCCCACACCTTGCTTCACTGTTGGGATGATATTGGGCAGGTGATGAGCGGTGCCTGGTTTCAATCTTGGTTTCATCAGACCAAAGAATTTTGTTCCTCATAGTCTGAGAGTCCTTCAGGTGCTTTTTTAGTTTTCAAGTAGGCCTTCATGTGTTTTGCACTTAAGAGAGGCTTCTGTGTAGCCACTCTGTCTCAAAGCCCAGATCGGTGGAGGACTGCAGTGATGGTTGTCCTTCTGGAACTCTGTCCCATCTCCACATAGGATTTCTGGCACTCAGTCAGAGTGACTATCGGGTTCTTGATCACCTCTCCTACTAAGACTCTTCTCCCCGATTGCTCAGTTTGACCAGGCGACCAGCTTTTGGAAGAGTCCTGGTTACACCAAACTTTTTCCATTTGAGAATCATGGAGGCCACTGTGCTCTTAGGAGGTTTCAGTGCAGCAGAAATTTTATTGTAGCCTTCCCCAGATCTGTGCCTTGCAATAATCCTGTCTCTGAGCTCTGAGGGGAGTTCCTTTGACCTCATGGCTTTTGCTCTGCTACAGTATACATTGTCAGCTGTGAGGCCCAATCATGTTCAATCAATTGAATTTGCCAAAGGTGGACTGTAATCAAGATGTAGAAACATGTCAGCAATTATCAAGAGAAAAGGGAGGCACAGGAGCTAAATTTCAAATGTTGTTACAAAGGGTGTGAATACTTATGTCAGCCTTTTCTTTTTAATAAATTTACAGACATTTCTAGAATTCTCTTCACTTTGTCATTATGGGGTACTGAGTGTAGATTAATGAGGGAAAAAAATGAATTTCAACAAGTTTAGAACCAGGCTGCAGCAATTTTGTCAACAAAATTGACAAAAGTGAAGGAGATCTGAATACTTTCTGAATGCACTGTATAAATTAATTAAATGTTTCCTACATTAGAAAAGGAAGACATAATTGGAAAGGAACTCAGTGGCTTTCTCCAGGCCAGGAGACATTAGATTTGCTTTTAGCTGAAGCCAAAAGGAGACAAAATTTGTCCTTTTCTTCTTCCTCATACCTGCCTACATATGTCTCATGACTACAGATATTTTTTTCAGTATATTTAAATTGTATTTTAGAATTATTGAACTGAATCTTTATTTCTACAGGGAATATTTGCCGGTCTCCCATAGCTGAAGCTGTTTTTAGAAAACTTGTAACTGAAGAAAACCTTGAAAACAAGGTAAACTTCATTTTAATTACTCAAGCCATTTTTCTGCTAGCATTATTTAAATAAATTGCTTTGTTTTTCTGTAGTGGAGGATAGACAGTGCAGCAACCTCTACATATGAAATAGGAAATCCTCCAGATTATCGAGGCCAGAATTGCATGAGAAAACATGGCATAAGTATGAATCATATTGCCAGGCAGGTACTGTACCCATATTCTTTTTAAATGTATGTCTGCCTATGTTCTTATTGTTTGCAGTGGAATATAGACAGTGGTGCTGTTTCTGACTGGAATGTGGGACGCTCTCCTGATCCAAGGGCTTTAAACTGTCTGAGAAATCATGAAATTGAAACAGCTCATAAAGCACGACAGGTAGAAAGAAGTGTCTGTGTGTGCGTGTGTGTACTTGGGTGCGTGTGTTTTCAGAAAACATGGGCATACCTGCATGCCACGACTGTTTTGTGTTCTGTGCAAGGGTGGATAAAGCATTATACATTGAATAATCAGTGCAACATCTTTGTAAAAAATGAAGCTATAGATACTGATAACACTGTAACCTGATTCACTTCTGAATGTGGGCTTTCGCTACAGATCCTTACTGGGAATGTCATTGGCCATTGGCCATTTCCTCAGTTTGGACACTTGGGCACGTCTTTGCTTGGGTTACACATGCTGAATAAGATGGCATCCAGGACAGATTAAAAATTAGTGTTTTTTTAAAAATGAATTTTAAAATTTTAAACGGGATTTTTTAAAATTAAATCTCAGATTTTAAATTGTATAAAATATATAATCATGAAAATTGTATTATATTCTACTTTATACAAAGTACTTTATACAAATAATTCTCAGCTTAGGATGGTGCTATATGAAAGGACAGTCGCATGAACAAAATTTGGGCACAGGAGCTTGCCTACAATTATGATCATAGGACCTCTGCAACTCCCCCATGATCTCCCCCGCATCTCAGCTGCCGACCTAGTCAACTCTTGAGCACAAGCCTACTACAGCCAGGGAGGCCTTGGCTGGTTATGGGATCCAGCAGCATGCGCAAAGCATCACAATTAAGTTCACTGTTTTTCTTCAGCTGCTGATAAGCATGCACATCCTACCTAAGGCATAGCCTTCCTACCGAAGCTGCCTTACACCATTCTCCAAATAGTATTAGTTAATACAGACAGGGAGGCTATTCTCATGGGGCTAGCCAGCACCATGGTTGCATGGCCCTCTGTGCTCAACCCCCCCCCTCCCCCAACAAGGCCACAGAGCTAAGTTTTGATCCCTTTGTGGAAAGCCAGGTGAATGGGGGTTGGCCTCTGTGGGCAAGGTGTTCCATAATGCGGGAGCACCGGCAGAGAAAGCTTTCTTCCTAGACCCCACCAGATTAAATTCTTTGACTTACCGTGGCTGCAGTACATCTCCCCTGCCTGATCAAGCGGGATGGGCTAATGTAATGGGGCAAAGCTGGTTCTATAGCAAACAGTGTCATCACACAGATGGCCTTATTTGCATATTGGAAATCTATTGGACATGAAGTCCATTATATCAAAGTCCACTGAATTGAGATGTCACTGTAATTACCATTAAAAAAGGTTTTCAGTTAGATTCTTTTCATAAAGATCTCGTGGTTAGGAACTGTGTTCAATTACTTTTTGTGGATGTTTGGAGGACATTATTTATTCTATTTGCCAAAAGAACAATAGCTACCAGTTTTTACATATCGTACTAGAATCTTTCTTTTTTTTCTTTCTGACTGGCATTCTTAAGCAAACAACAAAACATTGCTTCTTGTTAAAATAGCAATCAATTGCATTTTTAACTATAGATAAATAACCTTATTTTTTCCTCTTTAGTTAAAAATTAAATATATCTTTTGAATTTTAGATTACAAAAGATGATTTCCTGGCATTTGATTATATTCTTTGCATGGATGAAAGCAACTTACAGTAAGTGGTTAAAAGCTGTGAATTTTGCTAATAAATGTTTGCATATCCCAGCATACTCCCTTCACGTCACTTAAAGGAAAACCTTATGAAATTCAATGGTTCTTCCTTCTAAACAGACGTGTGTAAGATTATTTAAAATGGACAAACATATGAGAATGGAACATGAAGGTGTGAAAAACAGGGGGTCTTTCTTTACATCCGAAGCACTGACATACAGTATCTCAGCAACCACTTTTGTCTGCTGTCTCTAATGTTACCTTCATCTTGTTGGGATAGCTTCAAGTGGTCCTCAGGATTCCATTTTTAAGTAGTAGCATTTTCCTCACAAAGCAGGTTGCATACCGGGACAGTTTTACAATGGGTTCAGTTTCACTAGCCATTTCAGTGATGTGAAACCTAGCATCAATGAGCCACTTTAGCTGTCGCAAGTACACACTGCCCCCCCCCCCAATGTTTGAGCAATGTCAGATATTTTAATTTGAACAGCAGGTAAGTCCAGTGTATTCACGCAGGCTCTCCCCTTTACCTACTAATTCTCCAGGCATAGAGGCCTTGATTAGTTCAAACTAAGTTGACCACTACCAGTTCCCTCTCTACCACTTCACACGGCACCTCTCTTCTGCCATGCCTGTCAGCAACAACTGGTTTGGCACTCTGAGCTTTAAATCCACATCCAATAGAAACCTCTGTGAATGGACTTGTGCAATGCCCGTGCACAATGCCAGAGTGAATTTTAACAGATCGCTAAATCCACGAGCCCAGCCATCTGTTAGAACTCACTTCCTCCTCAGTCCCATTCCATATGAATAAGTGGTAAGTGTTTTCCTCATAGCTGGTGATGTTTGATGGATCAGGAAGGAAACAAAGTTGGGGGAATCTCCTTGTCCCTTTCCTTCACGTGCATAGGGCAAAATAAGGTCACAGCCATTTGGCAGAGTTGTCCTTGTAGTAGGATAGGTGAGCAAATAGTATGCTGGTTAAAGGACTGGGGGCTGTGGGAAAAAGTCATAATACAGCCCCATTGCTTCATCTCCAGAACTTTGATTGCAATTCCGTATTTGACAGACAGACTGATATCCCTTAATTGCAACTTCTGTGTACAATTCATACATTTCCCTTTGCTTTAGATTCTCTTTTACGTCAAGCCAAGGGCTGGATCACAAATTCATTAGGGCTTGCTTACTTTAAATGAGCCATTCTGACAATTATCCTTTATGGATAGTTGCAAGAGGTTAGACATTTCCTATCAGTAGGTACCTGAAGGAAGATGAAGCAACATTTTTACATGTGATTTTTCATCCCATTTTATTGGCTGAGAGTAAAACTAAGATATTTGTTCTTCCTAAATGAATTATTAACACATTTCCATTTCTATTTGGCAAAATGCTTGAAAGCTATATAAAATTCCTCACTGTGGAGCTCATTGTGAATAGATGCCTTTGTTGTTAGAGGAGTCTATTACACCATTCTAAGAGCAGGTGTTTCTTTCATATACAGCAAATAAAAATATATGCTTTACTTGATAATAATAATGAAAAGTTAATCTTTTTTAGTGACTTGAGAAGAAAATGCAATCAAATTAAAAATTGCAAAGCTAAAATTGAACTCCTTGGTAGTTATGATCCAGAGAAACAGCTTATTATTGAAGATCCATATTATGTAAGTATTTTGTCATTTAATCTATTTAATTATTGTTATTTGTGAAGAAAAAAATGTTTGTAATTTGGGATTCTGTATTTTCTCTCTCTTTTTTTTCTTTCCACCTCCAGGGAAATGATGAAGATTTTGAAACTGTTTATCAGCAATGTCTCAGATGCTGTAAAGAATTTTTGGAAAAGCCTCATTGATGTGGTTATGTTTCTGAATGTGAATAATTCTATGACATTAGTGCAAAATCTCAATTAACATTAAACTATGATAGTGTGCCTCTAAAATAGATACATTTGTGCATTCCTAATTTTAATTTTTGTAGTACACCGAATTGGTATACCATACATTATTTGAAAAGATTTTTTTTTTTCAAAATTCAATTGATCTTATCAAATATATGAGGAATGAATATTGTGCCAGTCATCTATGTAAGAAAAAAAAAACATGTTGGTACTAAACTAAATGAATAAATATGTGTTATTCCATATACAGATAGTCCTTGACTTGTGAACACAATTGAGCCTGGAAATTAAGTTATTAATTAAGTTCTTAAAAGTTGTTATGGTCATTAAGTGGATCACCGGGTGACCTGACTCAACTTTAGAACCATCATGGCTTTCCCAGGCATGGTTGTTAAGCAACCATGCAGGTTGTTAAGCCGAGTATGGGATGCCTCAGGAGGTGGGAAGGTCCCTGCGGGTGGCTCGGCACAGGCCACATGCAAGTTGTGGGGTGCTGTGGTGTGGCACAGACGCAGGGAGGCCAGGGAAAGAAGCTGTAGTTGGCCCTGCAATGCAGCGAAACAGTGCGACACTCAGAAAGAACAAAACATCTGGGAAGCTTCCATAGTGAGGCATAAAGCAGCCCTTCCATCATGAAACCTGAATGCTTGGGAAGATCCAACCCAGCTCCCTGCCCTGCCCTGCCCGTCCATGCCAGCTGACCCTCATCAGCCTGGCCCCTTAGGAAAAAGAAGAAAAATGCTAACCATCAAGCACACATTCCTAGAGGAGATCGGCTTCAGTGGAAATAGCTCCTTGGGGTGAGGGGGAACGCTTTACACCTTTGGAGTCTCCTGGGCATTTGGAACTTCTGATGGGACAGTTTGTTGCTGCTCTGTGGAGGTTTCCAGGGTGTTCAGCCCTGCAGAGGGCTGACTGCTTTCTCCTGCACCATTCGACTTCCCTGGCATTTAAAGTCATAGATGGGGGCAGGAGAGAGAGAGGCAAATGGAAAGAACTTGACTATTTAATCATGACTGCAAGGAGGCTGTGGTGGTTCTAACTTCAGGCACGGGTCATAAGTCCCTTCAGTGAGGTGGTAAGTCGAAGATGCCTGTATATAGATATATAACAGTTCATTTAGTGACCATTCAAAGTTACAGCAGCATTGAAAAAGTGATTTAACAATCATTTATCATATGTATGACCTTCAGCATCCCTATAGCCACGTGATCAAAATTCAGAAGCAGTGATTCATTTAACAACTTGGGTAAGGTTGTAAAATGGGGTAAAACTCACTTCACGGCCATCTCTTCAACATAAATGTTGGGCTCAGTTGTCATAAGTTGAGGACTAGCTGTAGATACATAAAAATTCTTAGATGTGTACGGTAAATATGGCACACGGGTCTGTTTCCTGTTGTTGTTATTAACTTTGGGGTTCTAAACATTTTTCTTTTCACATCGAAACTATATAAATATTTCCCTGTACATTTTTGTCAATTGCTAGATGTCTGAAAACTACTATATTTTGTTATCCTTTCATCACTATATGTTATACAAAATATAGATGTGGAGCTAAGCCAGAAGAAAAATAATAATATAGGAAAGATTTTGTGATATTCAACCATATGGAATGCTGTGTTGCAAATATTTGCAGTTCTGCATTAGCACTGACAAAAGAATTCCCTGGTAGTATAATCTTTTTAAAAGAATATAAATTGAAGTAAATAACTGCTTATTTATTTTTAAACTTTAAAAAACATAGTTTTAAAGGCTACTGATCGGATGTTTGAAAAAAGTACTACAGCATTCTGAAGTAAGACAATAATAGATTATGTGTTTCAAGTTCTGTTCAGTCCCTTACAGCAGTGCCCCCCAACCTTTTTATCGCCGCGGACCGGTAAACGTTTGATAATTTTTCAGCGGCCCACTTCCTCTGTG
>JAOYMU010000252.1:36694-50413 GCA_025802295.1 Psammodynastes pulverulentus | reverse complement strand
ATATTTTTAAGAAATTTTCTGTTCGTGAACCGAATTGTTCGTGAACCGGAGCGTTCGTGAACCGAGGTACCACTGTACATTAAAATTACTCTTTTGGACCACCAAATACACCTTGTGCATTTTCTATAGATACTAAGTTTGAAAGCATAATATAAATTTTGATCTTTTATTTATTTCTCAAATTTATTTACCACCCATCTTATGGTTCAAGGAGATTCTGGTCCTCTGACAGCAAGACAAGGCACACCAACATTCAACAATTATAAATTTAAAAACAGGTTTAAATTACAAAAAAATTAAAACAAATTTAATATTTTTCCAACCTCATAGACTAAATCATCTCACATTAAAAGGCTTAATGCTAATTAGCATCAGCACAGAAGAATTTTATAGCAGTTCTTTCAAGCTATGAAATGCTTGCTAGCATAGATCGTGTTTAGATATATAGTTTCTGGAAATAAAAAAAACACATTCTCTTCTCTGTGAAGATGTGAATGTTTATATACTGTATATTTATATAGCTAGTTATTCAAGGATTTTTTATATTTATGGTGAATTTCCAAAGAAATGTTATCACACAATGCTTTTGAGGGAATTAAATAAAAGATGCTTTGGATCTTGTGAAGTCTGCTATTAGCCGATCTGTATGTGTATGGCCCAGGACTGAAATATTTAACCTGAAAAGATTGGGAAAACCAGTTGAGTTATAGCTCTTTGCTGGCATCTAATGGTCATCTGGATTTTTGCAGCATTCCTTTCTAGAATGCTTAAGCAGACCCTTGGAGCGGAGGTGAAAAAATAAGGCTGGGATGTTTCAACCTTGTTTAAATTAATGTTTGACCTTCATTAATAACCTTCTTTGAGACCTTAATAATAAGTGAATTACCAATAGTGTTGGGGCAGTAGTAGCTATTTAGATGTTTAATGGTAAAGCTTCCACTGGTTACATTATAGTAGAAAGAGACTATTCCCAAAGTTTTCTGGATATATTATAATTTACAATATTATACATTCACTGCGTTTTAATACAATCATTTAACATAATCATTAATGCAAACATTTCCAGTGTGATATTTGTCAATTGATTCAGAATTTAATTTGTTGACATATATTGAAAAGTCTAGCATTTTTACCATTAAAGAATCCCTGAAACTCATTTTTTTATTCAAGCAAGTTTCACTGACATTATGATATCATTTTTTTCGTGTGTGTGTGTGTGTGTGTGTGTGTGTGTGTGTGTGTGTGTGTGTTCCAATTCCTTGGAAGTCACATTGCATAACAATTTGTAGAGCAGACATGTAGTTAGTATATATAAAGGTGGGTATGTGTATATTTATTACATGGGGTTATTTTTCTTTAAGGTCCCCCCCCCCATTCCTTGCTAACAATATATTTTTGTCACTGGAGAAAATTTTCCATTGTTGACTTTTACCCAAGGGTAAATTGAGGTGAAGAAATTAGCTTTCATTTAACCGGATTCCTTAGGTAGGAGTGCCAACTATTACTTAAACCAGATCTTCTCATTATTATGACCTGCTACTTTAGGAAAGACATGCTTTTAAATCAGCCTTTTCCAAGCTTTGCAGATACGTGAAATCCACACATCTGGAGAGGACCAGATTAATTTAAATAGTACATCACAGTATGATCTGCAATTTGAAGAAATAATGGAAGTGAGGTGGATGGCATTAGAGGGATAGATAGTTCTGAGTGATTTTTGTTATGGTAGAATTTCTCATTCAAGGAAATCTATGACAGTACCTGGTGAAATCATCTTCCACTTTTAATTGGTCCTTGGTTTTCCACTGCTTCTTCTACGTTTTTTCCCCTCATGCTTAGAAAAAGTTTAGGCAGCTGCTCAAAAACCAGCAGCTTGATGTGCTCTCTTTTAAATCTCCTTTTTGTGATCTCAGCGACCCTGGAGGAAATGGTTACCCACCATTATGAATTGAGGAACACATAGAAGTTGAAACATAGGCCTTAAAGTAGACACTGTGTTTTAAAAACCCGCAAATAAACCTTCCAGACCTCACATACCACCCCTCCAAATCTACCTTCCTTTTTTAATCGCCTCTAACTCCCCCAAATATTAATTTTTGCTCTTGGACTAAAAAAAGCTATCTCTTCCCATTCCAACGGGCATCTATCCAGAAATATCTTGTGGCTTAATTTCAGTCGGTTGGCATGAGGTGGAATCATGGCCATCATTCCTGCCTCCTAAGAACACCAAGTCTTTCTGAGGCATTTTAAAAAGAAATGCATTATTAGCTTAATTCAGCTCAGATTTGTTCACAACAGATGCACAGCCCTTTGCAAGGAAGGTTCCCATGACCTGTTTTCATCTTTTGCCCTTTGCTAGTACCCACCGGGAGAAGCAAACTTAGCCATTTAAAAAAAATGGAAATGTACGTTTCTTCTGTTCCCATCCATCAATCTTGTTTGAAGTGGTGTTTGCAATCTTCTCTCGTGGAACCAGACACAGGGAGGCTGTGAGGGCCCTCTTTCTAGAAGACTTTGGAGATCCACTTTGGAGAGCAGAATGAGCTACACTAAATTAGATGGTTTATTTCAGTCTAGAACTGTTCTGAGTCTTCAGTACAATCTAAATGACTCATCCAATGTGTACATTACATAAAGTTGGGAAAGCTTTCTAAATGATTCATCTTCTCTCCAATCATACCAATTTGTCAGGAATCTGGCAACCAAAAGACACATTTTTTGCTCTCTTGCAAAGGGTAAGCACATGGGTGACAGACAGTTTTGTGAGAAATCAAACAAGTGCACTCCTTGAATGGATAATTTAATATGGATATTTAGAATGTTTGTACATATGGTATAACAAGCCTGCCTTTTAGGAAGAACTTTTGGAACAGGTACACTTTCCTCAGAAGCCAAAATCATCGTTAGCTTTTGCTACCTGACAAAGATTCGCAAATGTAATCTGTAACTCTGAGAGGGATCTTGGAGTCCTAATGGACAGTCACTTAACTATGAGCCAGCAGTGTGCTATAGCTGCCAAAAAGCCAACCCAGTTAGCCTGCACTGACAGAGGAACAGAATCAAGTTCATGTGAAGTAATAGTACCACTTTATAATATCTTGGTAAGACCACACTTGGAATATTGTGTCCAGTTTTGGTTGCCATGATATAAAAAAGATGTAGAGCAGGGGTGTCAAACTTGATTTTATTGAGGGATGCATCAGGGTTGAGTTTGACCTTGGGTGTGTGTGTGTGTGTGTGGATATGGCCAGCTTGACATCACTTGTATCGAGGGCACCTGTGGTGGTCTAAGTGCTCTACCAGCAAAAACAGGCTCCCAAGCTCCCTTTTTGCTGGCAGAGACACCGCGGGCCAGTCCTTCGCTGTTTCCAGAGCAGTCCCGTGTGCCAGATCTAAGTATCCCTGATGTAGAGGCTCTGGAAAGAGTGCAGAGAAGAGCAACAAAGATGCTTAGGGAGCTAGAGGCTAAAACATATGAAGAAGGATTGCAGGAATTGGGTATGTCTACTTGAATGAAAAGAAGGACTAGGGGTGACATGATAGCCATGTTTCAATAGCTAAGGGGCTGCCACAAAGAAGAAGGGAAGTCAACCTATTCTCCAAAGCACCTGAGAGCAGGACAAGAAGCAATGGATGGAAACTAGTCAAGGAGAGAAGCAATCTGGAACTAAGGAGACATTTCCTGACAGTGAGAATTTGCCTTCGGAAGTTGTGAGTGCTCCGTCACTGGAGGTTGTTAAGAAGAGGTTGGACAACCACTTGTTTGAACTGTAACCTCAGCAATGTATAATGGAGCCATATCATTCCTAGTTAGTTTCATTTTCCTAGATGGTGTACTGGTGGTTTCTGGCAATAGTGAATTCAGCATTGATGGTGGGGTAGTCCTGCCAATATTGAGGAAGGTAATAATTTTTCCCCACTTCAAGAAGCCATTATTGGCTCCAACTATGTTGGACAACTTCTGTTGTATCTCCAGCTTTCTTTTGTGTGTGTGTGGGGGAGGTTGTTGAGAAGTGATCATGTTGCAGTTTCAGAGGACCCTGGAGGAAGCAAATTATCTGAGCATCTTCTCAGTCACATGTCAGAGCTGGGTATGGGACTGAAACAGCACTTATGTATGATGTCTAGTGGGGGCAGATTGGGAATGCTATGTCTATCCTGGCTCTCCATGATCACTTGTGCTTTCAGTACAAAGACATTTCCTCAAAGAAGCTAATCCCAAACTCTTTAAGCCCTCATGTATAGCTGGAACATGGCATAGAAGCTAATAGATTTACAATATAGTCTTAGGCTTAGAATAACTTTATTGTCACTTTGAATGTACACTAATCAGCATACATTAAAATGAAATTTTGTTGCATAAAGCTCTCAAAGGGTCTCCACCTCTAATATACACTACATAAACATGAGAAGATAAATAAATAAAATATCACATAAAGAGCTTAAGCACAAATATCACATAAAGAGCTGTCTTAAACAGCCTAGCCATAGACTTCTGCATTGGTTGCAGCTTTTCATATATAATCTGAAAGGTAACCCCACATAATATGCCTGAGATGACTAAATGGCTTACTATAACATCAACAAAATTTTAAACAGCTGGAACCAGTAGTAGGCACTATTATCCACTGAAAATTCTTGACCTTCTCCTATGTAAAAATAAATCTCCAGACTCCACTATTCCAAGAGCAATGCAAACAAACAATGGATATCTTGCATATGAAAATTACTAACAGAAGTTATTCACTTGAGCGGTAAAGCTATTGCTAGGTCTACATGAACTCATAAAACATTAGACCAACAGGAGAAGCTAGGAAGGAGATTGTGTGAACAGAGCCATGGTGGCACAATGGTTAGAATGCAGTATTGCAGATTAATTCCACTGAATGCCAGCAGTTTGATTTTGACTGGCTCAAGGTTGACTCAGCCTTCCATCCTTCTGAGGTCAATAAAATGAGAACCCGGATTGTTGTAAACTATTTAGGGCTGTAAAGCGCTGTGAAGTGGTATATAAGTCTAAGTGCTAAGTGTTTAGTTGTGACCAAAATACTTCCATGCAAAGATCTAACTGGGCTATGAAAAAAGCTACTTAACCAGCAAGATGTGAAGTGTAACTAGTTTTTCCTTTAGTATCACTGCCCTAGAAGAAGCAAAGGGTTAAATATCAAGATACATATTTAAAATTAAGTATGGAATATGAATGTGCAAAAAAAAAAAAAAAAAGAAGGTCGACGTAATTATTTCCCTAGAACTTATTAAATAAGCACGATCTTCTTTTTTGGTTCCTTCTATTTTCAGACTTATAAAGAACAAGAACACAACATGCTTATGTCTGTTTCTGTGAGAAGTTGGCAATCAAAGGACACAATTTTACTTCTTCATCTATCAAGCATTTCTGTTACTCCCTGATCTAAATATGCTTATAGGAGCTCTGCCTTTAAAGGAAAAGCTTCGATGCTCTAAAGTAATGTTGGCAGATCAAATCATAGGAAAGATGGATCACAATAGTACCTATTGCTATAACAGGCATAGTACCTTCCCTCTTTCCAAGGAAGGCCAGATTGCAGGAGAGCTCTCTTAAACAGTGTCTCTACTTCACAATATAAAAATAAAAAGGCATCACCACCAAGAAATAAAAAAGATAAAACTACACTAAAACTGGACCGTTGTACCAAATGAACGTTACAAATCCAGTAGTACTTGGAAGAAGAGTTGCCGTTCATTACAACTGCAAGCTCAGTTCAAGATAACAATTGGAACATGTTGCAGAGCTGGCTTCACATGAAACAATTCGTCAAGTAGTTTCACCCCCCTCCTTCCCTGCCGTGACTCTATGTATTTTAGCTGTTGGGTGCTCAGATCATTTCTGCAGTGTTCCTAACACTCTTATTTTGGCAGTGCATGCTACTCACAATTGCATCAGTGAAAGCTATTTTGGTCAACAAGTCACAAGCGTAAATGTGTAAATCCATTTTTTTCAGGAATGTTAGACCCGGGTTTTCAAGTTTTCCAATGGTGCACACATCCGCCACTCTTAACTATCTATCTTGCTGTTGGTCACCTTTTTCTCTTTCTTTCCTCCTTTCCTAGCAGCAGACCCTTTTCCAGAGAGCTGTGTCTTTGCAAAATGTGTCCAAAGTAGGATAATTTGAGCCTAATCATTAGGATCTCGAGTGAAAACTCTGAATTGATTCATTCAATATTCATTTATTTGTCGTCTTGGCTATCCATGGTATTCTCAGGGGTGTTCTCCAATACCAAAATTCAAAAGCATCAATACGTTTTCTATCCCATGTTTTCAAACTCCAATTTTCACTTTCCTACAGCGTCACAGGAAATATCATGGCTTGCACACATTTGATCTTCTTGGTTATGCACATATCATGGCATACCTTTTCTAAGGCTGAGCTACCAAGTGCTAGTCTGCAACATATTTCTTGACTGCTTGTTCCTTTACTGTTAATGGTTGATCTTAAAAGGCAGAAGCTATCAACCATTTCAATATCTTCATTGTCAGTTCTAAGATTGGTTGTTCTACCTGTTGTTATTAGTTTGTTATATTTCATTTTGTTACCATTTTCTCACTGTGCTCCTTGACTTTTTTTATTAGGACTTGAAGATCCTTCAAGGCAATGTCATCAGCTGTCAAGTAGCTACTGATATTTCTTCCTCCAATTTTAAAACCACATCATCTTCTTCCAATCCAGCTTCCTTTAATAACTATTCAGCATATATAAGAAAGAGTATATGGCCCTGTGTCACTTCTTTGCCAACCTGGAGCCAGTCTGTTTCACCATGTTCTGCCTGTGCAATGGTTTTCTGACCTATCTATGTTTTTCATGAGGAGCATGAGATGTTCTGGGATTTCCATTCTTCTGAGCATATTCCATAGCTTGATGTGATCAACACCATAGAAGGCCTTTTTATAATCAATGAAGCATATATTGACTTCTTTAGGGAATTTTTATATTTCTCAATTATTATTCAGCATGCACGTGCAAGTAATGTGTCATGTTCCTTGGCCTTTACTAAAGCAAGTTTGAATACCTGGCATCATTTATTTTCATGTAGAGCTCTAATCTGCAATGGATGATCCTAAGCGTAATTTTGCTGTCATGTGAACAGTATCCATACCTCATATGCTGGCTGGGGAATTCTGGGAGTTGAAGTCCACAAGTCTTAAAGCTGACAAGTTTGGACATCCCTGTTCTGTGGAATGTTAGAATTTAATAGGTTGCAGTTATAGAGGAGAGAGAGAGAGGGAGAGAGAGAGAGAGAGTTCAGTCAAGTTCACACTTGTGACTTCTAAGTAAACATTATAAGGATAAATTCTTATTCTGGTATATTTCCCCCCCCTACAAATTCTAAATCCTTTGAATATTATACATTCATCCAGATGCAGAGAAAGTTAGTCACAAAATGTTGCTTTAGAATTTTTACTATATTGTTAAATAATGACACAATATTAGTTCTGTATCAACCAACCATATAAATTATTCCCATGCAAGTAATAAAGGGATTTCTCTTTAATACCTTAGCTTTTAACAGCCAACGTGGGAAATATTTATTCCTTCCTAGAGTTCTGCCAGTGGAATGTTCCTTCTTAAGGAAAGTCTCCAAGTATTTATTTATTCTAGTTCCTTGTTTAACTAGGTTTATAGAAATAGATCTTAACCCTTGTGTAACAGCTAAGAGTAAGCAAGAGTTAATACAAATATTCACATCAGTCAAGATATTAACGAAGGTGCATAAAGAAAGAAGTGAAAAGAAAGGCAGTTTTGCTTATTAGTTATTTGTGACTTCATCCAGTTTCATGTTAGATTGGTTTAGATTAAACCAAAGGTTTTCTTTAAACTTAACGTGAGTTAATAATTCACTTCAATAATAATTACAAAACTCCAGTTTATCCCGACTTTTAATGCCCCAAGTTGGGATCTGATGGGACCTAAACTTCATTATCTGCCCTAAGCATTCATCCTTTCACCTTCATTCCTTGCTCTGTTTGCATCTAAATAGGTAATAGGACAATCAATCTCCATCTTTTCTATCCTCCCTCCCATTTACTAGTACAGAAATATCTGCCAAATGAATTGATATAGGAGGGTTTAAAGGATTGGAACATGAAAAAATATGAGAAGCAAGTTTGGTTGAACTTAGATTAACAGGAGGAGAAATGTAATTATTTTTGTCCCCAAACTTGGCATATTTGTTATGAGCTTAGTTCAATGCACTTGATTTATTTTTATTTTTAATTAATTTAATTTATATAGCACTTCAAGATGGCCACTGCTTACAAAAATGGAAAACATATAATAAAAATGTAAATATCTATGGTAAGCCCAAAAGCAGCTCACCAGCCCCCCCTCCCCCATAACAACAAGAATATGCAAACCAAGTTAAATAATAAAGTTTAACTGTTAATACAATGGCAATAATCATTCTCTGAAGTCCACTACAAAAGGTTGGGTTTCTGAAACCTTAGTGTCACAGATTTGAACCTCCATTTATTCTTGATTCATATGCTCAAATATGTGACACCCCCACACACAAACCACTGGAACACACTTGGCATAACTTATAGCCTGATAAATGAATGAAAGTGTTATTCAAGTGACACCAAAAGAGCAGTAACTTGATGCTAAGATGGAACCAATACATGGCTTGTTGATTGCACTGGCTGGTGTATTTATTAAATGTTTTTCCACTGAAAGAATTTTCTTATCTTTACATGTTCATGTATACCCATGGGAACGTTGTCTACTTTCCATACTATGATTCATTTTAAACAGTTAATTTATTAATGTCATTATTGGAATAGCACTTTGTATTTATCTCTTTCTAGGGTTACTAATTTGAATGAACTGCATTATGGAAGTTTTATTTTCTTCCCCTTGATGTCAGCTTTTCATAGTTTAATCTGCCTAAAGACCTTTGCCAGCAGCCTAATTGTTCTGTTAAGAATCAATGAGACAAATGTGTAGATTCTTTTCCAGCAGTAAACTAGCACGCCATTTTGATGGCAAATCAAACTGTTGGTCATAATTCTGTGTTTGTTTTTTGCAATGCTTTCCCTTGTTATATTATACTAAATAAATCTTAATTGTGTGTTAGAGCTTTGTTTGACTTAGTTTATCCAACAATCATGATGGGCCAAGTATTCAGGATTTACAAAACTTACTGTGCTATTTAAAAAAAAAGTAGCATTGCTAATCACGTGCTCTTTTCAGCTCATTGGAGGCAACCCTGATTAAGCCTAGTCTTCTTGTGATCATTCATAGCTATTTATGTGTGTGTGTGGATTAATATTAGAACGGTTGAAGAGTGGAGGTCCACATTCAGTTATGTCAGGATAGAAATATGATTGCAAATTTCTGTAACATATTATAGCAATAGCAGTTAGACTTATATACTGCTTTACAGTGCTTTACAGCCTTCTCTAAGCAATTTACAGTCAGCATATTGTTCCCAACAATCTGGGTCCTCATTTTACTGACCTCAAAAGGATGGAAGGGCTGAATCAACCTCAAGCCGATCAGAATCGAACTGCTGGCAGTCAGCAGAATTAGCCTGCAGTATTGTATTCTAACCACTATGCCACCACGGCTCTTATGGTTGCCTCATCAAGACCTGCATAATTTGATTTGTTTATAGTCCATCACAGGTATGGTCTGCAGCATCAGCAGTGCCCAGGGATTGGCTTGACCTTGACAGTTTCAACCACACTGTGATGGGCCATATGGCAACCTTGCTCAGATTATTGTATGTGGGTTTCTTTGACCCTTGCTGATGGCTTCTCACAATAGTTCTGAACTGATGACAAGACTTCAGTGTCACGTTGGCTAAATGACCTGATGGATCATTATTTGAGTGAGGGAATAAAGTTGTACGTCACTCGGGGAAGTGTTTGAAAAGCAAACAAATGAACATTTGCTATGGACAGGTAAGCGTCAAAGCTGCAACAGTTCATGAGGGTGGGAGAGGAGTGATGAAAACACACCAGAATTAACAGCCATTTGGAAAAGTTCCATGAAGCAAAATAGACCTCTGCTCAAAAATAGCAGCCACATTTTCTTCCCAAACGATCCATGTAATTCAATCTAAGAACATATCAATGTCCAAAGTTTCTTCCTTCAGTCCAAGGGGCAATTATGGACATTTCAACAGGCATTTCCCTTCAAGGCAGCATAAATCATGTTTTCCCTATATAGCTCACAAATCTTCTCAACCAAAGCTTTTAAGTATTTTTTAATAATGGTTGTAATAAGTTCATTTTCCACGTGAGGCCATTTACACATTCCTACAGAATTCATCCAAGTTGATGTCTACTCACCCATATGTTTCTTTGCCTTTTAGGGGCAACATACATTTTAATACATCCATTACTGAAATGCTCCCCTACTTTTAGTTCAGCTTTTAGTCACATCATTTCTCCAGAAAGATACTGGGAATAAGTATACCCAGCAGTTGGATCATGAAAGGAAAACGGATGTTTTTGGTGTGTATGGGAAAATTCTGGGAAAGGGAATCACATCCTTGCATTGGTATTGTGATATGATAAAAGTGATATCAATATTATAATCATCTTTAAGTCATTCCTAAATCATGTTTATAATGCCTTCATCAACCAAGGTTCATAGATTGTCTCTTGGCGGCATCTTCTTGCTTCTTTCCCCTCCATTACTTCTGAATCAGAATTCTGACAAATTGGGATAACAATCCAAACTCTGTAATGGAATAGTTATTCTAGCATGTTAACTATCATTAAATGAAAATAGGTTCATTCAATTATTGTGGAAAATTCCATGCCAGGTAAGATACCTGTGCTGAAACCAGCATGCGATGAGGAAGGAGAACAGACTTGAGATAAGGATGGTGTTTTGGAAGTCTTTAAAGAACTTCTCCAAGTTTTTAGGCTCTTTTGGATGAAGATTAAATGAAGAGTTGTTACGGAAGAAAGCAATTGTTGGGAATTATGTAAGTAAATTAAAAGAATTATTTGATATTGATTTAAATACAGGTACTAATTCGACAATGAGTACCTATATGAGGCAAGAGAAAAGAAAAAAACAAGGCAAGAGAAAAGATATGGATGAAAGTAAATTAAAATAATTTGGTGCATTAGCAATAAACAGTAGACAAAGTATAAAAATATGGAAATACAGTATCAGAATTGATTAATAAAATGAGTTTTCAACCTAAGAAGACAGTAAAATATTTCAGTATCACTATGACAAATATGAACTGTACGTTATTTCAAAACAACTATGTTAATATTTGAAAAGAAATTTTAAAAGGTATTAAAATCGGACAACTGTGATTGTATAATGTATAAACATTTGAGGAAATTTGAGATGGAAATGTTTGAGAACACTTCTTTGACAACTTCTCAAGATGGCTGCCATAAAAATTGGCTTGCTTATTCCCAAAATGGCTGTTACACTCAGCAAGGATAATTACATACCCCATCCCCATTGCTCTCCAACCTCCTTTGTACTACCAAGCTTAAGTTTACCCATTTTTTGGACAGGTGTGCATTGTATCAATAATATACACATAAACATACATACACACACATTCAGTTAAATTTTATTTGCAAGGATAAAGCATCAACGTATCGATACATGAAGGCACAATGAGTAGATTATTTTTTTTCCCACCATGTACACCTTTGCAAAGGAAGGACCCTTCAAATGAACCAATGCTGAACCTGCATTCGAATAGATCTACATCTTTATTTATTTGATTTTTTTATCCCACTTATTATTTTTATAAACAATTCAAGAAGGTGAACATACCTGACATTCCTTCGGCCTCTTATTTTCCCCACAACCACAACCCTGCGAGGTGGGTTAGGCTGAGAGAGAGTGACTGGTCCTAAGGCAGGACTAGAACTCGCAGCCTCCTGGTTTCTAGCCTGGTGCCTTCACCACTATGCCAAATTGGCTGTAGTGAAATAGATAATAGTTAAGAACTTTGTTTGAGATAGAAGAGGTTACTAGTTTGAAACAGGACAGAAATCATTTTGTATTAAATGGTATGCATAAATAAGTGGTATGCATATTCTTTCATAATTTGCCCTTCCAGTTTTTTGTCTTTTTTATCAACAAGACCAGATTTTTACCGAGTTTCTAGTCACCTGAGATGGAGGGGCGAAGTTTATTTGAGAGCTGGAGTGGAAACTTTCTATGCTAATGACAGGTAAAATAATAAACTGATAACCCATGGAGTTATTTATTTTTTTAAAAGATATACATCAGCTGAGGCATAGTAGACAGCTCATTAGATTCCATAAAGGCCAGTCCTTGCTCTGCAAAGAAGCCAATGAACTCCTGAGGTGGAGCTTCACCAACCTGGAGTACTCTAGCCCAAGAGGATAGAAGCCTTTGAGGAAGTACATGGAGGAAAATACTATGTTGAAGAGAAAGTTGAGTAGAAGCTGCTCTCAGGATGAGTGGAGGGCTCATGGAAGGCAAGGCCTGTTTGGGAGCTAGTTTGGTCTAGAGTAAGGGTGGACAACTTCAGGACTTCAATTCCCATGCTGGCTCAGGAATTTTGAGAGTGTAAGTCCACATGTCATAAAGTTGCCTGGTCTAGAGGTTAATGTACCAGGCTAGAAATCAGGAGACAGTGAGTTCTAGTCCCACTCTAGGCATGAAAGCCAGCTGGATGACCTTGGGGCAGTCAGTCTCTCTGCCCAACACACCTGCCCAACAATTTGTTGTTGTGGGACAAATAGTTACAGAGCCAGTTTGTTTTTTCACCTTCAGAAACATTTGCCAGTCATTAATGACAAGCAGTAAGTCCAGATCTGACTAGCGCCTGTGGTAGCAGAATTTAATCGTATCAGTTCGGAACAGAAGTGGGGGAATGGTATCTTCCAATATTCTCACACACTTGCATATACACACACCTGAGTAAATATCAGGCAGAAATATTTAAGAAAGCAAGAGAAAGCATGCATATCAGGGTGACTGAAAATATCATTCTTCACCTGGGTGATACAGTCCTGTCATTTAATGTTGCCATTTTATTCTGTCTATAGATTTGCCATGGGATGTGGGCTTTTAAGTTCTTGGTAAGTTCCTATTTACCTGAGCTTAGCTACATAATAGAGGAGGTACATTTTACAGGCCAATCCAATAAAAGCAACGTTATTTTAAAGAATTATAAAATACCGGTATGCGATTCTTCAATTTTCCATGCTGTAAACTGTATTGTAATAACAATAAAAACACCAAAAGGTCAAAGAGCAGCTGCAGGCAATTTGGAAAAAATCTTGGAAAAGTTGGGAAAGTTGGACATTGTGGACCAGAAACTTGACAAACTTGAAGACTTGCAAAGAGGACAATTGGAAATAAAAACCGAAATTGCAGCTATTAAAAAAGATTTAAATGCTGTCCAACAGTTGGCGGAGGAAAATAAGAAGAAGGTGGGAGGTTTGGAGGGAGAGGTGCGGGCAATCCAGAGGGGGGAGGAAATGAGAGGAAATACAATGTTAACTTTGCAATTGGAAAAAATGTCTTATTTCCTCAGGTTTCAAAACGTGGAAGAAACGGACCAAGAAGATTTGAGAGATCTGATGGTTAAACTATTGGGAGAATTTCTTGAAAGAAGTTTGGATTTTATGGGTTGGGACATGGATCAAGTTTACAGAGTTAACTCACAGTATGCAATTGTACATGGTGTCCCAAGAGAGGTTCATGTTAAATTTGTGAGAAG
>JAOYMU010000252.1:4555-17414 GCA_025802295.1 Psammodynastes pulverulentus | reverse complement strand
TTCGGGGAGTTGAAGTCCACAAGTCTTAAAGTTGCCAAGTTTGGGAATCCCTGGTGTATGGGGTTGAGAATATAACACAGTGGTCTAACAGATGTATTAGAGTTTGTTGCAGAAAATCAGCTAACTGATTTAGCAGGATTCATAAACTTCTCTTTATATATAAAATAACACATGAGATAAAGTTACAATACCAACAGCAGATTCTTCTAACGTGATAGCAGCTACAAGCAGAGACACAAGCAGAGGGGGGACAGCAGAGAACAGTTCAGCAGTCTAGTTTCAGTTTCAATTCAGCTCCCATTAGCTGGTCTGTTGCCATGCCTATTCATTGGCTGACTTTGTTACTAAGCTCTATCCCAGTTCATGAATATACTCTGACAAATTTGGCAACAGAGGAAGAGGTGCCATCTTACTTATTTGACAACGAAGCAATAAGATTCTACCCACTATCCTTACTGGTGGTGGTGCTAAATGGGTCATATATGAGTACCCCTGAAAGCTGAGGAGGCAGTATCAGTCATAGGAATGTTATAGCAGTTCCCCCCTCTTCTGCTGATAGTCTGGCCCTAAAAACAACTGTAGCAGAAGCTTTTCTGCTGAGTTACTGTTTTTAACTACAGAATAAGAGAGTTGGAAGGTCTTCTAGTTCAACACCCTGCTCAAGCAAGAGACCCTACACCATTTCAGACAAATGGTTGTCCATTCTCTTCTTAAAAAGAGTGATGGAGCATCCAAAACTTCTGAAGGCAAACTGTTCCACCGATCAATTGTTCGGTCAGAAAATTTGTTGTTTCTAGATTGGTTCTCTCCTTGATTTCCATCCATTGCTTCTTGTTCTGCCTTCAGGTGCTCTTCTTTGTGGCAGCCCACTTACTGCCAGAACAAAAATTAAATATGCATTTTAAATTTTAAACTACCAAACTTAATATACTGAAATATGTATGGAATGGAATGATGTCTTTCGTATAATGCTAAATAGATAGAGATATAATTTAAATGTTACTATTCAAAATGGGGTTATAGTTAGGGTTAGGGCATCTATGGGCATCTGCTACTCGACCATAATGCTATTGATAGAGAGTTGCTTTTGCCCTTCCTGGTATCTTTTCTGCAGGGGTGGGATCTAGCTGGGTCTGCCCGGATCGAGTGATCTGGTTGTTACCTGAAGCCTCCATTCTGCGGAGAGGAACAGGAAGCAAGCAATCTATGTTGGATCCTCCCACCCACCCTGATTCTTACCTGGGCTTTATCCGCGGAAGCTGATAGTTGAGGCAAGCCCCAGCTGGGGGCTGGGAAGCATCGCACGTGTGTTTTTCCAGTGCACACGTGCGATTCCGAACTGGTAGATGGCGCCGGTTACATCCCATTGCTGCCTTTCTGGGTAGCTTCTCCTAACCTGATGTCCTCCAGAAAGCTGGGATGCAAGCCCCCGCCTGATGAGGGCTGCAGATTAAACCATCAGGAGAGGAACAGAGTGGGAAAGGCTATTTTACAAGCTGGGGTATCTTTGGTGAGTTGGGGTGTACAACTAGGATTGTAGGACAATATGCGGTCACTGAAGCTTTGAGTACTGGCGAAGTTGTAATTAGCAGTAGGGCATAAGAGGAAATTTATTAAACAATTGTCATATTAAGAAAGTAAAATGTAGTGTGCAAATTAATTATATTTCACGAATTGAATGAAATTTAAGTACAAATTTAATTTTTGTTCTGGTCTCATTCATTTCTTAGTCTTGGCTTGGAATTCCTGTTGGCGATTCTGATGAACTTGTTCCAAAATAAGCTGCTTACCAATATATACTCTTGGAAAAAGACATTTGACATGTGGCCAAAAACAGAAAGTCTCTTAATATGTGGAACATTTGAATTGTATTGAATGAGATTTTCAAGATAACACTGAAATCATTATCATCATTGTCATTCTAGCCACTTGCAGGATGAAGGCCTCTTCTGTACGTTTCTAACCAATATGGTCTTGAGCTTTCTTTTGCCACTTGGACCCGCAATACTTGATGATGTCTGAAATAGTTTTCACAATCAGCCACACAAATGTTACCACTGTGAAAACACAATTCAAAAGGATTTTAATGTTGTAGTATGTTCATTACGTGGAAATTAGGGGTGATCCAGAAAAAAACATGCAATTCAAGCAATAATTTGCTCTGTGACTTAGATAATGTCAAAAGCAGTTATAACTTTTTTGGTTCTGATCATCCCATGCCCTCAAAATCACTCAAAATTTTAATTGTATCATGCCACAGTTATATAATATTTTATGATAGTCAATCATTTGGCACAATCGGCATGCAAGTTAATCCCAATATGTTTCTGTTATGATGCCCCCCTTTTAGAAAGTGCAATATTTTCCATTCCATGTTGTTTATAGTTTTATAACTTCTGTCACATAACCGATATATGAAGGGAAAAAACATTATTTTTTGCCTCAGATTGAATATACATCAACTCTGAAGAACTGTGTTGCAGTTTTTGGTATTGTCTTTAAGTCTGAAATGTCTCCCTCCCTTTTTTTTTAGTCCAGGCACAATAACCATAGTATTGGGTAAGTTTTCTTTAATACTTATTGAAAGAGGTTTTAAATACAAGTTTAAGTTAACCTTTTTTTAAATAAATGGTAAAAGAGTGATTATAGTATTGATTTTGTAAAGTTATAAACAATCTACGGATCCAGATGGACATGAAATAAGATTTTTGGACTTATTCATAAGACTCCTTTCCATGTAAAAATGCTGTTGCTTTGAATGCTTTAAAAAATGATAATTTGGGACTTTGAAGTTTAGACACTAGCAAGAACCAGGAGGAATTAAAAAATACAATTAAGGAAGAATATTTAACTTGGACATACTGAAGGATATTTGTGACAATGGACCCAGAAGTTAATTTTAAGAGTGTCTCCACTATAGACAGTGTATTTAAAAGATATTATGAAAGATGAATAAGTTTAGTGTGCAAGACTGAGTCTGAAAGTGGATTTTAAAAAAAACAGGCTACAAAATGACATGGAAAAAGATGATACATGGATATAAAATGAAACTGACAGATGTCTTGATAATGAAAAGGATATAGAAATAACAAACCAAATGCATGATCTGGATAACTTTCCTATATTGTATTTGCAAAAGAGATTTGTTAAAGGTTTTTTTTTAAATTGTGAGATGGAACAAAGGAGAAAAAATGAAAATTAAGTTCTAGGACATTATTTGGAGGGATTAAAGATCAAGGCTGTTAAATGAAAATATAACATTGGGGTATTTGACCAAGATTAAAATAGGTATGTTGTTATCTCTGGTAACCCTTAATGGATTTTTGCTGACCAGAAGTGAATGACAAGGATTTAAGATTTTTTTAAATAGATAAGAGATGAGATATGGACAGATGAAATCATTGGTTGTATTTTAAGAGAAGGGGATAAGTTATTTAAATTCTTTAGATTTGTTGTGATAAAGGCAGAAATAATTTATTTTCATATTTCTTTTTGTTTCCTATATTTTATTTTTCTTTCTTTTCTAGTTTTTTTTCCTTTCTGCACTTTCTATATTTATTTTTTAGTTTGTATCAATTTTTATCTTTTGAATTGCAATATACAGAAAATTAATACAAGTTATTGCCCTTGCTGTTTCTTTTTCACTTCCTTTCTAATAACTATTAGCACAGAAACTGCTTTCCTTTTTCCTGCTCCTTGTTTTCAATAGATGTGTGACTCACTGTCAACAAGTTTCAATGAACTTTTTTATTTGACTGCTTTCTGAGGGTTCACGTAAATATTCATAGAAGCGGCATGAGGATGTTTGTATCCTAGTTTATCATTTTCATTTCCTATTTTCTCAGCATGATCTCTTTTACGGCCAATGGGAAAACTTTTTACTGAGATATTCTGGTGGTTCTTTCTGCTCTTCAGACTTTTTTGTTTTCCTCTTAGATTTCTTACACTTCTTCAGATTTTGAGATTTCCACAAGCCCGTCAGAGGGAAGGAAGTAAGCATTCACAGGATGAATGTTCAAATGTTTATGATTTGTTCTAATGAAAATTTGTTTTGTCATTCTGAGGAAAGTACAGATTCCGAGGGATATCACTGCAGATGACCTATGACTGACTGATTAAATTTCTCAGAGAGGAGCTAACAGAGTCAACATCCTTAATGCAATTCAGTTTGCTCAGCTTATTTCCTATTTAAGAAACCAGATTAACCATGTATTGTGGAAATTGTAGACTTTATTTAGATGTTGGGACTGTAAAATATGGAGCCTGAGTTTCAGCCAATCTAAGCGGTCAAGGTGGCTTCCATCAGTAAAACATATGCAAAACATAAAACACAGCAATAATATCAATAGAATTAAAAATCAAATAAAAATTAAAACAAAGAGAATCAAAATCAGTTCAATTGTTAAGTTTGGCAAATGAAAGAGGCGAGAGAAGTTTTCTATTTATGAAATACTAGGAGGTGAGGGACCATGAAGTTAGAGCAGGGGTTTCCAACCGTGGCAACTTTAAGCCTGGCGGACTTCAACTCCCAGAATTCCCCAGCCAGCAAGCTGGCTGGGAAATTCTGGGAGTTGAAGTCTGCCAAGCTTAAAGTTGCCAAGGTTGGAGACCCCTGAGTTAGAGAGTTATAGGGGCACAAAGCCTTCCCCATCAGAAAGGCCAAGTTTCTAACCACAGGGGCATTTTCCAATGGCCTCTTCGGCTTCTCTGAATAACCAGGCAGCGTTGTATCAGAAAAGGTAAATCAGGACCAAAGCCACATTACAATTTACTTGACTGTTGCAGCATCCCCATGGTCATGTGATCAAAATGCAGATACTGATTTATATTCATGACGGCGGCAGTGTCCCAGGGTCATGTGATCCCCTTTTGTAACCTTCTGACAAGCAAAGTCAAAGGGGAAGCCAGATTCACTTAACAACCCGGGTACTAACTTATCAACTTCAGGGATTCACTTAACAACTTTGGCCAGAAAGGTCATAAAATAGGGCAAAACTCATTTAACAAACATCTCATTTAGCAACAGAAATTTGGGGCTCAGTTGTGATGGTAAGTCGAGGACAATCTGTATTTGGTTTTCATTGGAATAAGAGGGGAAGTTTCCCTTCTTGGTTTCAGCCCCACAAGACCTGAGCTCACCAATCATCGTTTTCAACCTCTTTTATGAAAAATAATATTTTTATGCTATAACTGCATCTGCCAGAAGGATTTTTGTGCATTAATCTAGTTGATTTCTACTTTCAATTGAGAAATTATGAGCAGCTCTTATTTTTTCTTCAATTTCACTCATGGGGTTTTTTTTTGGGGGGGGTGGTGGTTCATTTTAATTGGCATTTGTTATGTTTTGGTCTTTTTTTCCTGTTTTCCTTTCCTTCTCTGTCAGGCCTAATTTGTTGTTAAAATGGTGGTTAAGTGAATCTGGCTTCCCCATTGTCAGAAGGTTGAAAAAGGTGATCACATGACCCTGGGATACTGCAACCATCACAAATATGAATCAGTTGCCTGAAGCGTCTGAATTTTGAACACTTGGCCATGGAGATGCTGAAATGGTAATAAATGTGAAAAATGGCCATAAGTCACTTTTTTCATTGCTGTTGTAACTCTGAACGGTCACTAAATGAACTGTTGTAAGACCTGTATTGTACCCTAGGGATGCACGCCAGTTTTCAAAAAGTACATCAACAACAGCAACAATTAAATAAAAAGAAACCCTGAAATTGTCTTATGTTTTTCGGGTCACAATCTTCCACTGTTTTCCCTTGATTTAAGGAGCACAGCTTTGAACTGTGTCTTTTGTGACCAGCTTGACTAAAGTGAAAACAATCAATCACAAAGACCAGCCCATGTGGTGTTTCCCAAGCATCTGGGAGATCTCAAACTCATTTGTCAGAGAAATGGATGTGAGAAAATATATGGGGGAGGGTTCCCCTAGCAATCAGCTTAATCCTGTAACATTAGGCTTGCGTGTGAATATTTAATATGTGTTTTGACTAGCATTCATGCAGTGCTTTTGTTATTTGGGGCAGCAATTTTTCCAACCACTGGAACAAAACTAAGTAAAAACTTTTCCACGTTTAATTCAGAACATTTCTCTTCACCTGCATCCCCCCACCCTTTCTCACCCAGATAGTATCCTAGTTGCTCTGAAATCCCACTGCTTTCAGTAGGAAATACATGCCATTCACTTAACTTGGAATCTATATAATGTATGCTTTAAAAAAGATAGCTGTTCCCCAGAGAACTGTAAAATATTTTCCCAACAACTGAGGAACCACGATGACCAGAGTGAAAACAATTTTTACATTCAGAAAAGTGGCACTGGTGCAGGCACTCAGTTACTGCCTCCAGCCTCACACGGTAGGTGGCAAATAGGAGAAACACAGGTCTTGCCAAATGAAAAGATCTGGAGATCTTGAGAGCTTACAACTTTTGCAATCTCTGGGATGGCCTAAAAAAAAGTTTTAGACTAAAACAGGGGTCTCCAACCTTTCAGACCTCAGGGACCACCAAATTCAGAATTTTAAATCCCGTGGACCACTAATAGGAATCCAGCGCACCACTCGCTGAAGCGCCTGGACTCGCAGTGTCAGGATAGGATCCTTCAGGCACTTAGCTTGGCTGCCTGTTTCTGCAACCTTAAACACTCAGAGCAATTTGGACCCATTTCCCACAGAAAACAAAACACCAGGATTTGTAATCTCTCTCTCTTTCCCTCTTATCTCTCTCTCTCTCTGTGTATTTCTCTCATCTCTCTCTGTCTCTGTCTCTGTCTCTCTTTCACTCTCATCTCTCTCCCATATTCCAGAGCTCTAGTCACAGGACTGGCCCATTGGTCATCCTGAAGCAGCTCCTCCATCTGGGGGCATTGCAGACCACCAAGATTTTCTCGCGGACCACCAGTGGTCCCTGGACCACTGGTTGGAGACCTTTGGCCTAAAAGAGACATTGGACTCTAGAAATCAAGTTATGAACGCACCTAGGAACTAAAATAATTCCATTTCTTCTTTACAGTGTGAATTACCATATTTCCTGGCGTATACCGCACACCGCCGTATAACGCGCACCTTACTTTTAGTGCGACGTTCAGGAAACAAAATGGTGGCCGTGGCCGAACGGACCGGTAAGTACAGTGCTTTTGTCTATATCGGCGTATAACGTGCACATGCGATTTCCGCATGCTTTTCCAGGAGAAAAAGTGCACGTTATACACCGATAAATACGGTATATTCAAACCCTAGAAAATTTTCCTCCAACCAAGCTTGACTTCTAGCTCTCACTTCATGGAAGTGTCTATATATTGGCAACAATATGGGAATTGCTTGCCATTGCTTTCTTCCAGGGTATCTTTTTCCAACTTTCAATGTAGCCTGCTTTTAGCTGACTTTTCTAGCTAAATCCTTTCTGCCGATGAATGGATTTGGTTTTGTTTGTTTTTAGGGTAAGGGCTACTTCTGGAGTTTCTCTAAAGCTAAGGATGCTATTCAGATCCAACCATTGTGAATTGTCAGCCATGATTTGTTGTATGAACTCTACCAAGCATACGGCAATCAGTGAATCATATTTAACCATCCAATATGCTTGAATCAGAAATGCTTAATAATTCTTACCAAATTCTTATTGTACAGTGGAAGTGTCAGAGGTAGAAATCAAAACAGATAATCAAAAATTCTCACCAGTTCAGTGAGAAAGGAGCCAGTAAATGATTTCAGGATCTTTTAATTGAGATAGTGAAAAAATGGATTGCTCTGTGCTAGCTTTCTGTCTTGTTCATTCCTCACAAATTACTCGAAAAGTACATTAAGTTACTAGTAAACAGGTAGGAACGGTAGAGAACATAGAGAATGTGTCTTTGATTCCATCAATTATTTGAGTTTAAGATACTTTTGAATTTGAATAATGAATCCCAAAGATTAGCACCAAAGATTACGATAATAAATACCGCTGAATGATGGCATCTTTGTGACCTACCTCTGTTTAGGTAAAGCTTTCTTAAACTTACAGCTCAGCAATTTTCCCTTTTGTCTTTTTAAAAATAAAACTATTTAACTGATTTCATCTATTTAACAAACTATTTAACAAACATTAAATGCACTCTGCAAAATTACTACATTTCTTCCTTCTGAATTATGCCTTTAGCCTCCCATTCAGGTATGCAACAAGACTGTTGATTTTATGGTTAACAATACATCACAATATATCGGGGTATATTTTAACTGGAGAGGAAGTGTTTTAAGCATTGTCTTGCACTGGCGCTTCCAGGAAGCACAGCAAATTGAAGATGACTTGGCCACAGATTGGAGCCAATGACAACGGTGGAGCTGGTGAATGAATCCCACGATACAAAGTAGAAAGAAGTATTTTAACTCTGGAAGAATTCAAAGATATTTAGTGACGATGTACTCAGAACGGTCTTTTCAGATTGTCTTTAAAATGGGCTCAAAAGAGGACATTTGGATATGGATTTAATTGGCAGCATACAAGAATGATATTGACAAATATGTTATATAGGATTTACAAATGAAAGCAGTTGGTGTTTACATAGCTAGAAGGAGTATACCAATAAAAAACCCGAATGACTTGGCTATGTGGATTTCAACTCAGAAAAGTGATTTGGATAACTTTTATTTTTGATAGGTAACAAAAGTGATACCTATATGGATTTCCTGAGAAAAGACAGAGGGAATGAAATCAGCTTCTGAGACACTACTTAAAAGGAATAAATACCAAGGCTTTCAAAAATAAAAAGATTTATAAAATTGTTTTATTTGACCAAGGTTAAATCGTACATTTTTTTTTTCCCTAGCAACTTTTGAACACCCTTTTCTTGACCAGGACTGAATGATTTGCTTATAAATAAGTTATGGGAAGAAGAGATTGTTTTTGTGTGGTATTTTTTTGAGAGGATGTGATAAATATGTTATTAAAATTGAAAAGAAGTGTTAAACTTGTGAAGGAGTTTCTGAGATGAAGAGAAGCTGCTAATAAAATTATTTTGTGGATGTTATTTGATGGGATTAAATTTCAATATGTTGCTTTTGTCAATTCTTAATTAAATCTTTGTATGGTTAACTTTGACAAGGCTTTAAAGATCTGTTTATAAATATAAGACATAAAAAGGATTGTTTTTGGCCTTTTTAGAGAAAACAAGTCACATGTAAAGGAATATGAAATTTGTTTGAGGTGAATACACACAAAAAACCCCTAAAACCCCCATAACAGACCTGTTTTGAATGCAGACCAGGGGTTTAGCTATCAATGAACCCTAGCAGGCTCATTGTAGTTGAAATAAAAGCAATTTATTGAGATAGAAAAGTCTCAGTTCTATCGAAACCGCAGCTTGAAGAGGAGAGAAAGTAAGTTCTTTTACGTCTTAAAGGCTCATTTTACTCACAATGGGCTAGAATGGAAAAAGCCACAGGTGCCGTGGACCTTTCCATTTTCATAAGTACAAAGAGTTGATGAAATCTGTCACCTTTCAAAACTATTAGAGAGGGGAAGGAAACACAGAATTTTGAAAGGCAGGGCACTCAGATAAGGCACTGAATGAAACAGCAATTATTTAAGATGTTAATTAAACATCTTTGATATTTAACATTTTGGCTTAAGCCCATCTTCCCCAAATTTGGAACTCTCAGTGTTGAGGACTGTAATTCCCAGCCACTTTAGCTTCTGACCACACTGACTGGACATTCTGGGATTCACAGAGTTGATGAAGCTAGAGAAAGACAATCAAAGAAGGTTTGTCTTGAGCAATCCCATGAATGAGCCTTATGGCATTAGGCACTGACAGATTGTGTAGGAAGAAATGTCCAACTGGGTTCAGTTCCAAGTGGGGAGAAAGACACTGGAAACATGGAGGCTGCTTGGAAGGATGGTTTAATGGTGAAACAGAACCACCAAGTATGTGATTCTGCGTAGCTGACCACATGGAGTAGAGAGATGTTTATATCCTCTCTTGGGCCTTGCCCTAGAGCTTCCTGTTCCGGTGCAAGGGCAAGTATCCTATTGGTTGCTGTAGGGGGTCATGTGCAAATCCTGGGAGTTTGTCTAAGTTTAGTTGAACTGTGCTAGGTGATATAATATCCTCAGGTGCCATGTGGTAAGCTCTGCTGCTAGTTGAATAGAGGACTAATCCTATTATGTCCTGAGGGTGAAGGTCTTTTGTCTTGTAGATAAGATGGCCCAGTCTTTTGTCTTGTAGATAAGCTGGCACTCAAATATATGCTGGGGCAGGGAGCTGGTTTGTCTTTAAACACGTTTCTCCTTTTCTCATCCAGGGAAATGCCCTTTTAATATTCTGCCTTTTTAATATTTCCTAGAATGTTTCATTCTTCTAGGAGTGGGGTGGGTGCTAACTTTCTTCAATTGTAATGCAGTTTATTTTATAATCCATGTAAATTTAAAAAATTTGAATTTGTTTTACGTTTGTAAATCCAGTCAAGACAAAACATTCACGTAATATCTGTCTTTAGGGAATTCTCTGCCCTAGATTGGAAGCAGTAATGGTCAGCTGCTGGAGACCACATCACTATGGTCCTTTCTTTGGATTGGACTCTTTAGTCATAGCAATTTGTATCGGGCCAAACCCCCTGCTTTTTGGTGTTACTATTCTATTGTGTGATGTTGCCACATTTTCCTTCTTATGTGGCTATCTCAAAAAGCAGCATAAAACAGAAGATTCCCCTGCACCTTAGTCTCTCTGAATGGCCATGCTTAACTTATAGTTCCAGGATCCACCAAAATCTGTCAAACAGCAGCACCTGGTGGCAATTTTCATGCATTGCATTGTGCTCCAGCGAGGAGTGCATTTTTGTTCCATGGACTGCACTTTATTTACACCTTGAATTATAACATGTTAAAAAAGAGATAGCAGAAAACGCAAACATTTGGATAATTTCACTTTGTTTTCAAACTTCTCAAATGTCAGAATTATATTTTACTAGCCTTTTCTTGTGAGAGAGCTAATCTGCAGTCCTTCCTGGGTTAGACAGTTCTATCTTTTCTATCACTAAAATATTACCCCTTTTATTTATAAAATGTAAACACCACCCATCTCACTCTCAGTGTCAGAGTTTTGTATAGAGGTAGTCTTCGACTTACAAGGGTTCGTTTAATGACCATTTGAAGATACAACGGCAATGAAAAAAAATGACTGATTATTTTTCACACTTATGACTGTTGCAGCATCCCCATGGTGATGTGATCAAAATTCAGGTACTTAGCAAATGGCTCATATTTATGATGGTTGCAGTGTCCTGGGATCATGTGATCACCTTTTGCAACCTTCTGACAAAGTCAATGGGGAAGCAAGATTCACTTAACAACCATGTTACTATGGTAACTTAACAACTGCAATGATTCACTGTGGCAAGAAAGGTCGGAAAATGAGGAAAATTCACTTAACAAGTGTCTCATTTTAACGGCAGAAATTTTGGGCTCAATTGTGGTCGTACGTTGAGGACTGCCTATATAACCTTGTATTGCATAAATATTTTTCATTTATCTTGCCTTCTTTCTGAAAGCTTTTAACTCTAACTGAAGATCATGTACCAGGATCTTGAATAAATCTTTACCTTCTAAAGCTACCAACCTAATGAATTAGCTTTACTGAACTGAAATGGGAATTATTTTTAATAACCCTTGAAACAAATTTCAGGAATAGAAGAGATCTTTCTGCTTCTCTGACTTTGAATCCGAATTGCCCTGTTTAAAATGATTTTGTGGACAGGTGGCAAACCTCCCACTTTTTTTATTCTATAAGCAGTATGAGAATAATATCCTCGCTCACATCAACCTCTCAGAATTGGAAAGCAACAGTCTACAGCCCCATCAGATTGTAGGACAGGACAAGACAACTACTCCAAAGTGTCAGCTATTTTCAGTTTGCCTCTATGAACTGTTTTCCCTTCCAAAAGGATGATATGAAAATGTCTTCACATACACATGAAAATAATACCTGACACACTGGGTTTTTCCTGACTTCCTTTCTCCTATTTTGGATTTTATTTTGATAAGGCATACATGTTTGCTAGAACCTTGTAAACATTTTTTTAAAAATCAAAGTACATTTGAGGATTATAGGATTAAAACTAAGAGAACCAACAGCCTGTTGTTTCTTCTTTTTCTACATGTATAAATATTTCAACCTTTCCCCCCCCTTGTTTGAAGTAAACTTTTGGTTACTGTTTTGTCCAAAGCAGGACGTGAACATTCCTCTTACAACACAGGATTGAATCTGGTGGTATCACTAGCACCACATTTAAATTAATTCTATTTTAACCTCTGTATCCACTTCAGGTCCAGGAATTTGATTCCACTTGTGTGAGCTTCTCACATTTCATGATTTCCTGGTATTAGATTTTGCTTGCTTTTTGAACAGCAATTTGTTATATTACAACAACTCTGAGCTTGTAATTGCACAACGCAATCCTATTCACCTTTTCTTGAATGCAAGCTTACTTGTTAGTAAGTAAAACTGTTTCAGACTGAGTTCAGTAACTTACTCCTACATAAATATAGGAGTGCAATCCCAAAGTATTTACAAATGTGTGAAAAATGATAAGAGTCTAATGAACCCTTAAGCATTTAATTAAAAAACAGGAACAAGTTCATATGACAAACACAGCAACCCACACTATTAAATTACACTTCTCATATAAAAGTTTGAATACAACGCCCACAAAATCCAAGAAATTTACAACCAAGCAGACTTAGCATAGGCTTTCAGAACATCAGATATATAGTGGGGCAAAAAAGTATTTAGTCAGCCACGAATTGTGCACGTTCTCCCACTTAAAAAGATGAGAGAGGCCTGTAATTGGCATCATAGGTAGACTTCAACTATGAGAGACAAAATGAG
>JAOYMU010000245.1:53580-67713 GCA_025802295.1 Psammodynastes pulverulentus | reverse complement strand
ATCAGAGTTTCCCACCCACCCCCGGAGTCTTTTCCTCCCATCTTGCAGACGGATCAAACAGAAGCCCATTGTGTGGGGTTTTATGGGATGTCAAAGGTGGGGATTATAATAATAATAATAATAAAAGAAACCCAGGATCCGATCAGTGTTTCTCTTGAACTTTGCAAAAGGGAGCATCAGGACAGAAATCAGGGAATTTTAACAACAGAAAGCAGGGATTTATTTAAATGGCCCAGGGTCTCCTCCAAGACCCTTTCCAGCTTTATTCTGATCAACATGGAAGCGTTTTTCTTTTATTCCTGGCTTTTGTTGCTTCAGCTCAAGTGGCTCTTTGCTTTGAAATCTCTTTTCTTTCCAAACTTCCCTTCTTCGGATGACAGGTCTTAACCTGCATCCCAGCAAGGAACAATACATTCCTTAAGAGAGAGAAAAGACGTTTGTCTTCCTCTAAAATCGAGATTAAAATATGTATTTTTGAAGGGTGCGGGCGTTTGGAAGGGAGGGAATTGCGTTTTTTTTCCTGGAGGGAGTTCGTAAAGGTGAGTTTTATAAACAGGTATTCCCGAACCGATGAGTTGGTTTGTCGGCCTGGCACACACACACACACACAAAGCCTCAGCTTCCCAACAGGGGGGAAAAAAACCTTCATTTCTGGCTTAGAAAAAGATAAAGGAGCCCCATTTGCTTCACACCTTTTTGGGGGGCTTTCAAATGAGCCCAGAATTTGGGGGTGCTAGGAGTAGCAGGTAGAGGGGGCATCTTTCCTTACCTGAGGAAAGGAGGGTCCAAATGATAAAAGGGCTGCTTATGCCCAGCTCCTGACTATAGAGTCCACGTGCCGCAAGGGCCCATCCTGGACCATCTCTCTGGCCCGTCCACTTGCCCAGGTGAGCTGTAACGAGCCAATTTCTCTTCTATGGCTAGGCTCTTTTTGGGCAGGGGGGCAAAATGTGCCCCCAGGAGCTGGGATTCCCTCCTGGCCCAAAGCCACAAAGTTGTTTTGCAAACTAAGTGTTTGTATCTTGTGATTCTTGATGATTTTATTTTATTTTTTATTATGTACATGGAGAGCATATGCACCAAATTCCTTGTGTGTCCAATCACACTTGGCCAATATTCTATTCTATTCTAAACAGCCTTCCAAAATATCCATCAATCCATCCATCCACCCTTCTCCTTCCTCCTTTCCTTCCTTTTTTCATTTCCCTCTACAATATCCTTCTATCCATTTATTTTCCCCTACTTTCCTTCTTTTCCATCTACTCTCTAGCCCTCATCCACACAGCATCTGTTTCATCCGTTGGTGGTTCTCACTGTCAGAAAATTCCTCATTTCCAGGTTGAATCTCTCCTGGGTCAGTTTCCACTTGCATCTTTTCCATGCATGCAACATGCATCCTTGCATAAAATGCAACCTGCACCCTTTTCACCCATGCAAACTGCACCCCCTCCATGAATGCAACTTATAAACAGGACGTGCGGCTTCGCACATGCCGCTCTCCCCGTCAAAAAGCTGTCAAAGGGGAAAACAGCGGAAGGGACGGCGCCTGCGCACGGAAGCCGC
Source organism: Psammodynastes pulverulentus (assembly GCA_025802295.1). Lineage (NCBI taxonomy): Eukaryota > Metazoa > Chordata > Lepidosauria > Squamata > Psammodynastidae > Psammodynastes > Psammodynastes pulverulentus. Next base: position 66,150 of record JAOYMU010000245.1, on the reverse strand, counting down.
CAAAGCGGAGCCCTCTACATAGGCGGTCGCCTCTGTAAGCTCGCGTGAGTCTATGAACAAAGACAGAGACCCTCCTCCTCCTCCGCGCGCCGGCTCCGCCCACGCGGGCGTCGGTTGAGGCTCGGCGCTTGCGCAGAAAGGCGCTGCCAGGGCCGGGAAAAGGGAGAGAGGCCGCGGCCGGCCCCGGCGATGCTACAGCTGCGGGACTCGGAGGAGGGCGCCGGGCCGGCTCTGCTGGTGCCGGCGGCCGAGGCCGATGTGCCCTTCACGCCGCCGGGAGATCTGGAGGCCTCGCTGGGGGCGCCCCGGCAGACGCTGCACCCGCTCACCGTCCGCAACCCCACCCGGGGGGGCCGCCTGAAGGAGTACTTCGTCTTCCGGGTGGGTGCGAGGCGCGCATGCGCGGAGGGGGGAAAGAGGAGGGGAAGGAGGCCGCGCCCCCCCGGGAGGAGACTGCCTCGGGCTCTGGAGGCTCTACTAGTTGAATGACAGCATAAAGCGGGAAGTTTAAATATCTCCCCGTACGAAGTATACGTCAAGTCTACGTAATGACATCTATATAGCATCTATCTATAATATATGTTAATGTTAATAATTGCATATTTTTCTAAGAGAGAAAGAAACTCCCTCCCTGGCTGGGGAATTCTGGGAGTTGAAGTCCACCTGCCTTAAGAGTCCAGAAAACCTTAAGTCTTAATGTTTGTGAAGTCAGCGGTTCCAGATGGCTAATGCTTCTCTCTCCCTATTCAGCCGGGCACCATTGAACAGGCGGTCAATGAGATCCGGGTGGTTGTGATGCCCGTGGAGGACGGAGAAGTCCAAAGCGTCTGGTTGCTGACCGAGTAAGTCCCAGGCCCCGAAGCCTCCTTGCCTGGACGCAGATTAGCATACAAAGAAATAACTCTTTTTCCCTAAATGTTTAGCCACGCTGGTGTCTTTGCTTCCCTTGGCAGAATCGACCACTGGAACAACGAAAAGGAACGCCTGGTTCTGATTACCGACCGCTCCCTTTTGATCTGTAAATACGACTTTATCAGCCTTCAGTGCCTGCAAGTGACCAGAATCTCACTTAATGCTGTCGATACCATTTCCACCGGCCAGTTCGAATTTCCTCCCAAGTCGCTCAACAAGTACGTTCGAACAGAGTCGGAAGGGGATTGGGAGACCCTGTCCCATTTCAGACCAATGTCTGTCTAGGCCTCCCTGCAGCCCCCTGGGAGTGAAAATCAGCTGCGGGGAGGCTCCTGGAAGGGGTGGGGTGGACAGGGCCAGCCAGAGGCGACATTTGCCGGTTCTCCCAACTACTCAAAATTTCCGTATACCGGTTCACTAGAACCGCTGTGAACCGTCTGAATACGATCTCTGGTTGCGTGAGCAAAGGGTGCGCTTTCTCCGTCCTCCAGGCGGGAAGGCGTCGGGATCCGAATTCAGTGGGACAAGCAGAGCCGGGCTTCGTTCATCAACCGGTGGAACCCCTGGTCCAGCAACGTGCCCTACGCCACCTTCACCGAACACCCCATGGCGGACGCCGACGAGAAGATCGCCTCTCTGTGTCAGGTGAGCGATCCGTTGTAAGTCGAGAACTCTCTGTAATCCACATGCAACCAACCCTCTAGCCGTTTGGACTGTCGGGGGTCCCAGAGTCAATTCTCTTGGGGCAGGAGTGTCGAACTCAAGGCCCGCCAGCCCACCACAAACGGTGTAGTCGGACATCCGCAGCCGGAAGCCCGTCGCTTCCCTCGCCGATTTCCGAGGTTCTGCGGGGATGACATCGCAATCCTTCAGCGTCTTCCCCCTCTTTTCCTTTCCTTCTGCAGCTGGAGAACTTCCAGACCCAGCTAGTCCAGGCCGTCAAAAAGGCCCACAGGGAGTGTCCCCTCCCGGGACGGGCCAACGGCGTCCTTCTCCTCGAGCGGCCGCTTCTGATCGAAACCTACGTGGGGCTGATGTCCTTCATCAACAACGAAGCCAAGCTGGGCTATTCCATGACCAGAGGGAAAATCGGATTCTGAAAAAAAACAGCGGAGGTCGTCGCCCCCCCTGGAAAAGTAGAGGGGAGAGAAAACAACGCCGGTCAAGTTTTAGTTTTAGTTTTTTCCTCAGCTCGTCGAAAATCTTGCCGATCCCTCCCGACGGGTCGAGACGAGAGGCGGCCGTCGAGAGCCGTTAACCAATCACAACCGGGATCACAATCTTTCTCCACTCCTTCCGCTGTGTCTCGGATAAGATAACTGTTACGTTTTCACGCATGCTCTGGAGTTTTCCCCTCCCCGTGTCGACATTTAACCTGCCTTTCCTTCATGCGGGGTGGCTAATTCTTTCCCGTAATTTCTCTTGAGAGTCGCTGATTTAAAGGGGTAGCTTGAGAGCCTCCGGCGGCTTGTACGTATCTTTCGCGTGGCAACAGATTCTTCTGTCCCGGCGAGCGAGCACACCTTACGAGTTGTCACGGCCGGTTTTATAGTGTTTCTGGTGTTTTAGAGAACTTTCCCGCAGTCGAAATAAATAAAAGTTGGCGCAGAGAACCGCTTCTCCCCACGCAGTGAAATTCCACACAACAGGCGCTCGTTTTCTGGGAATTTCACGCCGCACAGAATCACGTTTTTCGCATCGAGCAGGGTTTTTTTTTTAAAAAAAGGGAATTTTCAATCTGCTTTAAAGAAAAGACGGTGTTTCAATCCAAAGCAGGGTACTAAAAAAAAAATTCTACCAAAGCAGGGGTGTCGAAGCAAGAAGGTGTAGTTTTAGTTCGAATGGTCCAATTTTCTCTCTCGGTTTCAAATCCACCCGTGCTTAACGTGGGGTGAGACCCCGAGGTGGACATTCAAAAAGGTGAAAATTAAAAATATTGCTTCGTCCAGGCCAAAAAAAGTCTTCGGACGAGAGATAAGATATTGGAGGAAAATGTCTACTGCTACATGGGGAACAATCATTTTAGAAGCATGGATTTTGGTTTCCAGTTTAATTTTTGCATTCCTCAAACCGGTGTTTCTCAAACGGGGACTCTTTTCAGACATCTGGACTCCCAGGATTCCCCAGCCCACATGGCTGACTGAGGAATCCTGGGAGTTGTAGTCCAGACATCTCAAAGTGGAGAAACACTGCCTTAAAAACTATCCAGAACTGAAATTCTGCTTCCCATACGCTGGTCCTCTTGATACCTCTTTGTAATTCGGCGTGGTCTCTGTTCACAGCGCACAAAAGGTTGTTCCTGGGATGACGCCAAATATATGTCCTTGTTTGTGTTATAAAGTTGTGTATAACGACGCTTAATAAAAACTGAAGTCCATATGAATCGTAGAAGCGTTAGCTCACAAATCCTTTCGGTCTGCCTTCGTTTCTCAGGTCCATGGAGTGTTTTTATCCGCCTTGGAGAAAGGCCAATAGAAGGAAAGATGGTGTTCCCCATTTTTCCTCATCTACCTACCTCTTTCCTTCCTTCCTTCTCTTCATCTCCTTTTGCTCTTTTCCTTCCTTCTTTCCCCTTCCCTTCCTTTCACTTTTCCTCCTTTTGCCACCCTCTTTCTCCTTCCTTCCTTCTCCCTCTTTTCCTTTCCTTCTTCCCATCCATTTCTCCCCTATTTTGGGGGACCTGGCTTTCACACATCTCACGCACCCGCCCACATTCAAACAAAAGCAAAATAGAAATTGCTCTGCTTTATCCTCCACGCAGAATGCAAAATTCCTGCCTTTTCACTTCAACCACACTCTTCATAACAAACACGTTTATTGAAAATTGGAGAAAACAGGTCACACATCATAAAATCTACATCCTTTCTGTTCCACCACCAGTTTCCTACTGTTGGTGGGCTTCAACCTTTCCTGGAAAGGAAATTCTAAAACCAGGTCTCTGGCCCATGTGAGTTTTATATACTGATTTAAATTACGTGTACGTGTGCGCGCCCCTAGAAAACCAGGCAGGAGGGAACAAATCGAGACTGGCTCGCTTACGTTTTTCTCCCAAATTCGGAGAAGTGAAAAGTGTTAAAAACAACGGACGATTCGTTTTTCACTTAGCTTCGCTTCTGGTCCGTCTGCTTGGCAGCTTCCCCTTCGCTTTCTAAGTAACACAGGCAGAAATTGTCCTTGCTGGCCAGAATCAGGGAGTCCCCGCTGGGGTGCCAGCAAAACGAAGTCACCTTGAAGTCACCTGCGTGCAAAACATTTTTTTCTTAAATTTAATCCTTTTTTCCCCTTTGGTGATCATTTTCAGCCTTTCAAACAGTATCTGGCACCTCAAAAAGTACCGTGTTTCCCCGAAAATAAATTCCTGTCTTAGAATTTTTGGCCGGCAAAAAAGGCCCCAGGTCTTATTTTGGGGGGATGTCATCCACTGATTAACCTCATTTGCCTGTGTCGCCTCTGGCCTCCTTTTCACTGTCAGAGGCCTTCAGGAATTTCTGTGGCCGGCAAAGCTTTCCGGAAGGCCTCTGCAGCCGATCACAGAGCTCTGGATCGATCAGCTACGGAGGGTATATGTCATATTTTCGGGGAAACAGGACACCCAACCACCCAAGTTTTTCAGTTTAAATTCCAATGCAAAATAAATGCCAGAATGATCACAAAGTACGGCAATTATATATATATATATTTTACCTTCCGTCGGGATTTGCACGGAGGTGCATCCTGCGGAAGACCAGAGATACACTTTTGTGTTGCCGGTGCACAGAGCAAGCCGAGACTGTTTGGGGTCCCACTGGAAATGCTGAACAGGGCCCAAATGCTCCAGGACCCCGCAGAGCTTCATCTTCTGAACGTCCCAGATCCAGACGGTGTTCGGGAGGCTGTCTGTTAAAAAAAAAACACCGAGCCATGAAAGAAATGCAGCCTAACCCACAGCCGAACGTATTAATGGCGTTCATACCCAATAGGATGTTGAGCTGGGATTAAAAAAATGTAGGAAGTCCTCAATTTACAACGGTTGCCTTAGTGACCGAAGTTACAACAGCATTAAAAACAGAAGATAAAATGTGTGCCATGTAGGATGAACGCAACTGTATAATGTTAAGTGGGAAAGGTCCATTCTGACTGCTATCGACCATCCAACGTTCAGAAAGATTAGCCAAGGGGATGATTTTTTTAAATTTTCATCTGTTTAAAATTCTCATAGCAGACGATGGAAAGGAAGGCTCGGTTCTGAATCCCCTTGTCCAAAAAGCTCGTTTCCTCGACAGGACACGAAGGGAAAGTCGGTTCTTAAGTTTGCCCTCAAAATACTCACCGTTTTTGGTTGCCAGGAAACTGTTATCCGCACTGAAAGCTAACATTGCGACGCCAATCCTAGGATTGGCTCGGTCGGTGGGCGGCTTGACGTGGTGCAAAGAAAAGGGGGTTTGGAAAACTTCGTCTGAAATTGGAACAAACAAAACAAGATTTACACAGAGAGGTGATCTTCTCATCGTTAAGTTAGTAACATGGTTGTTAAGTGGATCCAGCTCCCCCATTGACTTTGCTTGTCAGGTCGCAAAAGCCCGGGACGCTGCAACTGTCATAAATATGAGTTGACAAGGGTCTGAATTTTGATCCCCTGACCACGGGGATGTTGCAATAGTCCTAAGTCTGAAAAATGGTCCTAAGTCAGGGTTTTTTTTTTTCAGTGCCGTTCTAACTTTGATCGGTCGCTAAATAAACCATTGTTAAGCCACTGATCTGCTGTACTTGCCCAGGCAAACACACCAGGCTACCTGAACGTACATTTTGTCTTCCGGCTGAAGAGCGCGCTGGCCATCCTCTTGCTGGGTGGGAAGGTCAGCTTCTCCAAGTCCACGGCGGGCGTTTTCTCCACTTCCTTGTAGACCACCTAGGCAGGAAGTCAGACCAGGCTGGGGTCATTCACAGAAGCCCAGGGCGAACCAGCGTGGCTCTTACAGAGTGACAGAGCCAGAAGGGGCCTCGGAGATCTTTTAGTCCATCCCCCTCTGATCAAGCAGGAGACCCTAGACCGTTTCAGACAAATGGCTGCCCGGTCTCTGCTTGAAAACTTCCAACGTAAATCCCAGATTCAGTTGCAGTCGTAAGTCGGAGGACTTACTTGTAATGGCCTTCCCTCGCGAAATCTCGATGCTTACCGTTTTGGGATCAGTGACGTTGACCGGATGGTCAAATTCCGCGATCTTCGTCCAGGTCACGTGGTTTAAGATCCGTACCTGGTTAAAAGGAATAAGACACTAATATTTCTGACCGTCCATCAACGATTGAGGGGGAACCCGCAGTAAAAACAAAACAAAACACACACACACAAAACACCACGAGGAAATTGATTAAATGTGGCCTCGCAGTTGGCCATCAACTGCGCAACGGGAAATGGGGGGATTTTGGGGAGGGGCAGGTTTGGCCAAACTCACCTTTCCGTCGTAGCTGCCGATGGCCAAGAACTGACTGCTGCGGCTCCAGGTGAGAGATTTCACGCCCAACGACCATTCGTAAGCGCTGTAGGTCGAGAGGAGACGCCCGTCGAGAGAGAAAAGCAGCACTTTGTACTGAGGAAAAAAAAGAATCATTTCTATTCTATTCTATTCTTCATTTATTCTCTTCTCTATTCTCTTCTCTTTTATTCTCTATTCTCTTTTATTCTATTCTATTCTTCATTTATTCTATTCTATATTTTTTTCTGCATTCTGTTCTGCTCAAATTCTAGCTCATTCCATTCCATTCTATTTTCTTCTGCTTTTTTTCTTTTCTAGTCAAACTAACCACCTAAGATGATAAGCTTAGGTGATAAACTTAAGATAAGCAACTAAGATAGAGACTAAGACGTCTTCCAGTATTTCAGGGGCTGCCCCAAGGAAGAGGGGGACAATTTATTCTCCAAAGCATCAGAAAGGCAGGACAAGAAGGAACAGATGGAAACTAAGCAAGGAGAGAAGCAACCTGGAATGAAGGAAAAACTCCCTAACAGTGAGGACAATTAACCAGTGGAACTCCTTGCCACCAGAAGTCGTGGTGGGAGGTTTTTAAGAAGAGACTGGATTTTGCTCACCTCGAGGCAGCTATCCCACACGGCCAACACGCAGCCGTTTGGGGCCCAGTCGATTCCCGCAGCATCCTGGGTGTCGGTCTCAAAATGCTTGGGACAGAAAAGAGAGGGAAATAAGGAAAACTTAGAAGACACAGTTCGAAATCTCACCTGGCAAAAAAACACCTCAGGTGAGACCGGACCGGTGCCCTTTTCTCCACTCAACCTACCTCCCAACCCAGAGGAAAAATATCAAACAAGGGGAAGCCCCAAAGCAGGCTGGGAATCCCTCAAACCGCCATCAAAAGTCCAGAAAATGGGGGTTTCCTACCCTTAAAAGCTGCCAGTCGCTGCAGACGAAGAGGCTCACGTAATCTTTGCAGTCCCTTCGCTCAACCAGGGCCAGGTAGTGTCCGTCTTTCGTGAAAGCCAGGCCTGCAAGAATGAAAAAAAGAAAATATTAAACAATGCATGGAATATAAAACAAAACATAGAATAAAACTAAATAAAAATATTTTGTTTAAAAAAAAATATAAGATATAAAATCAAATCATAAAATATAAAATAAAATAATCCTCCAGTCACTGAATATAATTTTAAAGAGACTGCATCTTTAATTAAACACCTATAAACGTGGGTGGGAAATTGTGCTGACACTTCATCATCATTGTGGGATGCAGAAGAGCCACATAAGTTGATTAAAAAAAATAATAATCTGAATTTAATTCACTTCACTCACCCTGCTGACAAGCTTTGGGGTATTTGATGTAGGACACCGATTTTGTACACAGGGACCAGACGGTGATACGCAGCTGTTAAAAAAGAAGACAGATTTAATTTTTGCGGATGTGATGAAGGAAGAAGAGAAATTTCCTAGAGATTTTTCCTTTCCTGGCCCTCCCTCCGTTCCACTCTTCGAATTTGTCTTTATTTTTGTTTGGTTTTTAATCAGCCAGGATTGCTGCCACATTAATTATAACTTGATTTTTATTTATTTAATAGACAGACCAGGACAAAGTATAATGATTTTAGAACAGGATTTTTTTTCCTGGAAGAAAAAGTGGAGAAGAAGTGATAACAGCCTTGAAAAAAACGGAGTTACGACCATTTTTCACCCTTCCTTACGACCATCGCATGATCCAAATTTGGACGCTTGGAAACTGGTTCATACCTACGACGATTTGCAACGGGATGGGATGAGTTTCCTAGCATTATTTTGGGAGACATAAACTAAAAACTTGACTTTCCAGGCGTGTCTGTTTTAAACCCGTCTTTTTTTTTTCCAAAATAGATCCCCCTCTGCTTTGTTATCCAAACCCACATTGCTGGCTTAACGCACACGCGGCCGGCCTCACCTCTCCCGCGATCGGGTGTCCGGCGCAGCTGCTCTTCGGAAGGGAGAAAACGGCAGCGTGGTTGAAATGCCAACAACAGAAGCAGCTGAGAAAGCAGCGTTTAGATGGGTCTCATCCAGGGTGAGGGGTTGCACCCGGGGTTTTTTTTTTGACAAGGCAGGGCAGGTGGCAAGGCGCCCCCCTCCTCCGTCCCCAGGGAAAACCCCACGCTCCCACCGCCCGGCGTTCCTGACGGATCTCGACTCTTATCCCAGACTTGATGGGGTCAAATTATCCAGAAGGGGCTGCGTCTGTTAGCACAGGAATTTGGGGAGAGCGGGGGTTGGACTGGATAAATTTTTGGAGAGAAACAGAAGAGATTAAGATAGAGATTAAGCGGATCTGAAAAACACCCAGCCGTCTTCGCTCCCGAAAACAGCAGGATGAGAACTGGAAGAAAAGTCTAAATTAACGCCTTCCTTCCTTCCTTCCTTCTTCGCGGCCTTGAATGGATGCGCCGGCTTTGCGAGAGATGATTTGCAAAAGCAAAAAACAGAAAGGGAAAAAAAAGGCCTTTTAAAGGCGATTTAGGAGCAGCAAGTTACGACAAGCCCTGATGAGATTGGTGGCAAACATCAATTTTCACCCAAGCTGGAAGCTTCAAGGGCAGATTTGATTTCTGGGACCCCGCGTGGCTTCCAAGCCGGATTGAAATGCCTGATTTCTGTCCGTGTGGCTCCATCTAACCACTAGGACGCAAACCACAATAAAAAAACATGATGGGAGAGGCTCAATTGCGGTCGTAATTCGAGGACTGCCTGCCAATGTATACATTTTATTTTTGCGACAACGCCTCTGCAAACCCTAATCCTCTGCCAGAGTCTCTGACGGATGACAGGTCCGGGGTGTCCATCAGCCACCGGTTCAAATCCCGGGTTATCCCAGCCAGCTGTCGGTCAAAGTTATTATAGCCCCTTGTTTACAGTCCCAAAGTAAGTCTACCCACGCGGCGCGGCAGCTGGCTGGATGCGAGACCCCCGGGGTCACCGCCAGTGCTCCAGCCTGAGAAGAAATATTTCCCCGTCCGCCCCCGTCCCCATCTGCCACTGGGACGCAGACCCTCAACTGCTTCCCAAGACTCTGGAAAGAGGGCGGAGAAAGAGCCACAAAGCGAGACATTTGTTAAGTCAGTTTTGCTCCGTTTTATGACTTTTCTTGAAAAAGAGTTATTCAAGGAATTGCTGCAGGTGTCAAGTTAGTCCCATGGTTGGTTAAGTGAATCTGGCTTCCCCTTGACTTTGCTTGTCAGAAGGTCATGGGACCGTCATAACTATGAATCAACTGCCAAGCGTCCTCAATTTTGATCACGCGACCACGGCGTCGTAAGCGTGAAAAAAAGTTCCTTTTTTTCAGGGCCCTTCCCACCGTCACTAAATGAAGTGCTGTAGGTCAAGGATTGCCTGTAGATATTTGGACCAATCTGAATTTCATTTTGATCCTTTACATTTCTGGGTTTGTTTGTTTGTTACATTTATCCCCGTAGAGAGATCAAAACACCTTTAAGCCTGTACTTTGATAAACCCAAAACAGAACTGAAAAATGCAAAGGATGAAAAATTAAAGGGAAGGACCGTAACTTTTAAATCGTTTCCTTGGTCAGTTTTAATTTAATTTTGAATTAGTTTTCATCGAATTTCATTTTCTTTTTCTTTTTTAGATTTAGAGGTTCTGCGAGACTTACACCATTTTAAGGAGCTTTGGAAGAGGGGAGATGCTCCCTTTCCGAAGACCAAATTTGGCGGCTTAATTAACTTTAGGGAATGTTTTCCTACAACTCCCCCAATCCTAGATTGCCAGGGTTAAGTGTCAGCTGTTCCTCTCTCTCTCTTTTATTAAAAAAAAAGAAGACCCAGACAAGCTATTTAGGGGGCTCAGAGGCAGATGGGTCGGAGCTCTTGGGAGGGAAGACACCCCCCCCCCCAGAGTTCACACACTCACGTGAAACTCGGTGGTGTTCAGGATGTGACGCCCGTCGGGACTCCAGGACGAGGCCACCAACCCGGCCGAGCCTTCATCGATTTTGCAGTGCCACTCGGGCTGTTCCAAGGACCAGACCTAAAGGAGGCGAGAGAAGGTAGCCAAGTCAGTCCTGCAAAACATCCAACTTCTAATAACTCTGCCCCGGATAGGGGAGGGTTGGACTAGAGAACCTCCGAGGCTCCCCTTCCGGCCCTAGGATCCTACGATTTTCAAGTCTGCAGCCGAGAGATAATCCCACGCGATCATGAAGGACTGTTGCTGGATCCCACTCCAAAAGTAAGTTTTCTTTCTCTTCTGTAGAAAGCCATGTACAGATAAAGGATTACCTGTGCCTTTGGGCCTTTCCAGCCAGGTATCTCCCCTTCGAAAAGGCACACCTGCTCTTTCCAAATTTGCAAAATTGCTGACTTTTTCCAATTCAAAAAAAAAGCAGTCCATTTCCAATTCAGCCTCTTTCCACGAGAGGGCCCTCCCTAGCTGCCTTTCCTCCTTGAAAGCGACTCCAAAAATTGATATTCCCCCCCCCACCTGTTTTTCTTTTCTTTAAATCCTTTTGGTTCTGCTTTCCAATGCAAGCTTTATTTTTATTTCTTTTTGTAAATCCATTGCAAAACCCGAGCGACGCACCTGCACAATCCCGCGTTTATACATGGCGCAAAAAATAAACAGGGAATCGGAAGACCACTCGATGTGCTGGATTTGATCCAGGCAGGTAAAGAGTTGCAAAATTTGAAGCGTGCTGACATCTCGGATCACCAAGCGGTATTGTACCCCGGAAGCCTGAAAATTATAATTTTAAACACAGCTTAATCGTGAATTACTAGAAAGACAGATGCCCTGCTTGTCTTAAAATCCCAGCTATTTCTAGCATTAAATTCTCAAGACATACAGAATTGTGCTCCATCCAGTCTCAATTTGCAAGGTTGACACCAAGGGCATCGTAGGGTTTGGCATAAATCATGATTTTTTGACTTAGCCGTATTGCACAAACCTCACTCAACAAGGCCAGCTTATCTAACAACTCAGCGTTAAGCAAACCAGGATTGAATGCAACGCCTCAACCAAACGCACAACCCAGCATAAACTGGCAGAAAGAGGCATATTATAAGGATCTCCCGAGCAAAAAAGACATACAACCAAATCAACACCGCACAATTTGAACCCACCAATGTCTGCTTACCACGTATTTCCCATCCGGGGAAAATTTGCACAAGTGGTTGGAGGCTTTAAAGAGTTCAGAAAAATTCACCATGGTCCAACTTCAGAGAGGAACAGACCCTGTTACAGGAACTAAAATACAGTTTTTTAAAAAAACAATGTTTATTTACAAAGGAAAAACAAAGACGTATAGCGAGCTGCATTAGATACAGTCCTATCTCAAAAAAATCTCCTTTCTTTAAATAAATAAGGGTATTATTCAAAAGACAAGATGCTTTTCTTCCAAATTAAACAGCGAGGGGACAACAGAAGCTGACAAAATAATTACAAGGACCCCTCAAATATTTCAGCTCGCCCCCCCAAATTAGAAAATACGGCAATCTCTGCTCCCCCAGGTTCCAATTTTGCAAAGCACAAATGCAGAATAACGAGAGCTTAAAAAATTGAGTGTATTCAATGCAGATTATAAAAGTTCTCCTCCAAAATGACTGAAGCACCCACAGGCTCTAATTCTGCAGAGCAAGAAGGGGCACCCCTAAAATAAACTACTAAATAGTATACTAAATGGCATCATAAAAAATATGCATTAAAAAGGAAATTTGGAGACAAGAGGAAGGAAGGAGTAATGGGGGTCCCAAAAACAGGATGAGCAAAAATATATAAGGATAATTTTTAAACGTCTCCTTCTTTTAAGAGGAAGTGTTGCATTTCAAAAGGGGGGAAGGGGATGTTTAAATTTCACACTGATCTTGAGGAGCTGCTCCCCCCTTAAAATATGTATAAGGGCACCCACCCACCCCCAATTTTTTCTCCCCTTAAAAATCCCTTTTAAAAGGATGCTTTCCAGACCCCTGCAAGGAAGCTGGACAGTTGCAAATAGCCAAGATTTAACGTCTTATAAACAACACAGTTATCATTTAATAAGCGTTGGAATCATGAATTCCAATTAATTGGCAGGAATTATGGGGGGAAATGCTAATTATTTCCAAACCAGGCGAGGGAGGGGGGGGCTTTAAAATAAAGGGGAAGAGTTCCTAATTTTGGGATGGAAAAGGAATATAAAGTTGGGGAGACGCCCCTGGGG
>JAOYMU010000245.1:39811-52184 GCA_025802295.1 Psammodynastes pulverulentus | reverse complement strand
ACCCCAACAAACACTGCACGACACCACAAACAGTCAAAAGTATAGCAAAAACCCACTGCACAGAGAGAGAGAGAGAAAGAGAGAGAGAGAGAGAGAGAGAAAGAAAACCCATTTTAGTATTACTTGCAGGTCAGCATGTCAGATACAATCATCATGCAAATACAATTGAGAGAGAAAGAGAAGAGGAGAGGAAGGAGGGAGGGAGAAAAGAGAAATAAGATTGTACAGTCTTTTTCATTTAGATATAAAAATCCTACCGATTTCTTTTTCAATTATTCCTCCCCGTTTTTATTATTATTATTGTTATTGTTACTCTAAGCAAAGCTACCACGGCATGTCGGAGTGACCTACTCATAGAGCTGTTTAAAGAGCCAGCAACCCTGAAGCACACTTTCACGGGTCTATTTTCACGTTTCCGCAGCAGCCGCACCCAAATTTATTTATTTTTAAAAAAGCAGTTTCTAATCCCTTCCCAACCCTCAAAGCTAATACAGAGTTTGCTCTAAAGACATTTAAGTAAAAGACACGGCTTCTTTCGTTCAGGATTGGTTTTTATTGGTGGTGGCGGCGGCGGCGATGTTGTTTTCCAACCAACTTTCTACAGCAGGAGAGAGGAAGCAGCAACAAGAAAGGAGGAAAGGAAAAGAAAAGAAAAAAAGAAAAGAAAAAAAGAAAAGAAAAGAGGAAACGGTTTAGAATATACAGCATTTCCTTTTGGGCTGAGTTTCCGGGGGTTCGAGAGCGGCTAGGATAGCTTCATCAAATACATTCTTCAGACCTCTCTATAAGACAGAGGGGGGAGGAGAGAAAGATAGCAGCTTTGTTAGAGGGTTAGAGAAAGAGACACACACACACAGACACACACACACACACAAAGGAGAAACAAAAGAGCATTCAGGAACAAAGGTGTTCAGCGAAAGGAGATTTACTTTGGGCACAAAGTAGATCCTTTGGAGGAGGAAAGGAGAGGCAAGCGGAGCGAAGGGGGTCGCGTGCCGGTTTCCATATAAACAGAAGGTCTTTACTTAAGGAGGGGTGAGGTTGGCCTAGAGGCGGAGCTCTTTCGCCTCACAATCAGGAGGCTGGGAGGCTGGGAGTATCTTATTGTATATCAACTGTCTTCGGTTTAGTTTGTACCCCGCCCCGAGTCCCTTTGGGGAGAGGGAGCGGGCCATAAGTATGAATAAATGAAATGAAAATGAAAATGAGCCTAGGGAGGGGCAGATATTTCTCTCTCTGGGCAGAATGAGAATTTCATCTGCCGAACAAAACTCCGCACTGGCGACAGGACGGACATCCGGCCAGGAAATGTTCTGCTCCATTCAGTTGCCCAGACTCCACCCGGCAAACACGACGGATGAATAAATAATCTGCCCTCTGGTTTTAATATTTCAGCCGGCCACAGGCAGAGTAAAATTAGAGAAGGGCATCAGCTTTCCAACAGCTGTTCCCACACAACTGGACCTGAGTTTGCTACCAAGAAACCCGTTAATACTTCAACAGGAAACTAATCGTGTTTCGAATAGCTCCCTCCCCATTTTCTGGACCGAGGGAAAAATACTCGGCGGTTCCAGCATGAGAAATTCAACCTGTAGGATTCTCAGTCAACTCTAAGCAGAAGTGGGAGGGGAGGGGATTGCAAATAAAATGCCCTCCATCTGCCTGGAATAGTCCCACCAGTATGCAAAGTCCTGCTCTGCAGCAGCAGATTATTTTCTAAGAAAAGAAAGCACCACCACCACCGTAGCCAACTGGAATGCTTGGCATTCAAAACTGAACCTGTCTTAAACCTACTCTGAGATATGAAATTATCTATCAGCACGAGCTGAGGGTCTTCTATGAACTGTACATTCACAAAGCTCTTTTCCCTAGCACAACGGTCTCCACAAACAACTTATGGTTCAGGTGCACTATATTTATAAAAAGGCTAGTTGTCTTAGGAAAAAAAATGGGAATTTGGGGGTTTCAGGACTAACCACCTTCTGCTAGGGAGCCCCTCTGACATGAAACAAGCAACTGAATCAGGTTTCCTGTTTACCTACCAGATATTTCCTAGCAAATATAGATATATATATATAGTTCCTCTATTAGAAACACTGCAATGGGTTCTAAATTGTTTATAATTGACACTGTGCTACATTTTAATATCAGGATCTCAACATTATTGCAAATCTTTACATAGTTTCAGAAAAGTGTTCACATAGTTTCAGAATAAATGGAGTGCTGCAGACTAGACTAGAGGTGTTTTTCCTATAGCATGTTTCTTTTTTATATACAGGAGATAAAAATCTAAAACAGACTCCTCCATGTTCAAGAGACACATAATTAGTTCTAAACATGGTCCCCATTTCATATGCATTTGCTTATTTTGATCTGCCTTTTTGCACAGAAGCATTCTTCAGATTAAGAATAGTATTTAATTAATGGCAATTTTTAAAAAGTGATCCTTTCTTTAAAAAACAAGCAGGAACATTAGGATTTATTCTTGGCTGTGTGCAGCCACAACACTAGGAATGAAGGAAGACTAGACAATTGGAAGTTTATTTTAAAACTAGGCTGAGTGACTTCTTGCATCTTCTGTTCCTTTTTACTTCTGCTTGGTTTGTGTTCTTCTTTTTTATTTCCTCTTATGTTCATTAAAACAGTAACGACTTTTTTTTAAAAAGCTAACCACATTTTGCTAAGGCTTTCCTTCCGAGTTTCTCTGTACGTACCTCGATTTCTGTTGCTTATTTGACGCTTTGCACTCCAGAATGCCCACCTCCCTCTCAAAAAATATTGCTTAAGTAGGGGAGAAACATTCCTTACCTTCATCCCCCTAGAAGAAAATGCTTCCAAAGCTTTCCCTCCCTGACGCTTGAATGTGGTTCAGGTAAAATTTCAGTTACAGGTAGTCCTTGATTTACAACAAGGCACACTTTGTAACTCAGGCAATTGAACCCCTTCTGCCCGACCACCAAATTCATTTGCCATCGCCTCCCTCCCTGCCTCGTGCCATCATCCCTGACCCTTTTCTCTCTGGGCCTGTGGGAGGAGGGCGCACTTATCAGGCCACAAACTCTAACACACCATCCATTAAAAAGCCCTTTCTATTTTGCATCCACAGACCACAAAAATTGTATCATCCGAGTTAAAAAACTTTGCTGGGCCGCCCAACAAGCCTAACCCGCTCATTTTGACCGGCACCTCCTCTTCCTCCTCCTCCTGCCTTTTGCAATTATCCAATTTATTACCCAAAGGATATTGAGACACTGGCTCTCCTTGCAATTAAGGTTTTCAAATCAATGGGAAATTAAATACGAAGGGTTGGGAGTTGCTCTTTGGGAGTGCCCTGATGGTGATTTAACGGGGACGCCGTCTTCGTTTGCTTTACCGCAATCCAATTTGCTGGGTTTTTTTAAACAACGCATGCAAAAATTGTCCCGAGAGATTCGTGGGGGTTTTCCCCGATCCTACGTTCTGAATTTCTACAGCTGCACAAACCGACGGTGAGACCCTTTCCAAGAGGAACTTACCTGCCGGAAGCCCCTTCGCCCTCTGAGGTTGCCCCCCCCTCCCCTCTTTCAAAAGCCCCGCAAAAGGATTTAAACGGGGGGGTGGAGGGGGGCTTACTTGTGTGAGCGCGGAGCATTCCACGTATTTGACGGCTTTCAAGTCCCGCGCCAGTTTCTCTGCGGCCTCGGGAGTGATGGGCTTCTGCTTGTTCTTGGCGAGCTTCTCGATCGTCGAAGGGTCGTCTCGGAGGTCAATCTGGGTCCCGACGAGCAGAAACGGAGTCTTCGGACAATGGTGAGTGATTTCGGGGACCCACTGGAGAGAGAGAGAGAGAGAGAGAAACCACGACCGGCGGTTAGGTTAAAAAAAAAATCACCCCGCGAAGCAACGCGCGGCTGTTACTGTTGAGGGTTGAAAGCCCCCCACAGAAGAGAATATCTGAAGCTCAGGATAGATAATTCTATTCTTATTCTAACTATTCTACTCCCTCTTCTATCTTATTCCATTCCCTGTTCTATTCCGACATGTTGGCTCAGTGGTTAGAGTGCAGGATCGCAGGCTACCCACCGCCAGGAGTTCGATCCTGACCGGCTCAAGGATGATTCAGCCTTCCGTTCCTCCGAGGTCAGTAAAACGAGGACCCAGATTGTTGGAGGCGATGTAAGGAGCCTGCCAACCGCTTAGAGAAGTCTGAAAAGCACTATGAAGCGGCATATAAAGTCTAAAGGCTCTTGCTGCTGCTATGGCTCGCCGTCTGATGATATTGCATAGTTTGGTTAACGAAACGTCTGCAAGGAAGCAACCAAAGGCTCAGAGAGCACCAAGGACCCCTCGGATTAAAAGCTGCAGACCCTCACCTTTTCCTTAACATTTTCAAACGAAGAGGGCGAGACCACCGAGAAGCAGACCAGAAACACATCTGTCTGTGGGTAGCTGAGGGGCCGTAATCTGTCATAATCTTCCTGTCCTGGGGGGAGAAAAATGAAGGAGGCGGACATTAGAAACCGGGTCTCGGGATGAAGGAAAGGGCACAAGAACAACATCCCACACAGATATGCAAGGAAGTCCTCGGCTTAAGACCACAACTGAACCCAGCATTTACGTTGCTAAGGGAGAAATGTGCTAAGTGAATTTTGCCCCGTTTTACAACCTTCCTGGACACAGCTGTTAAGGGAACTGCTACAGTTGTTAAGTTAGTCCCATGGTCGTTAAGTGAACCCGACTTCCCCATTTGCTGGGCAGCAGGTCATAAAAGGGGATCGCATGACCTCGGGCGACTGCAAGAGTCATAAATACGAGTCAGTCGCCAAGCGTCCGAATGTAAATCACGTGACCATGCAATGGTCGTAAGTGTGAAAATGATGCTAAGTTGTTTTTTTCAATGCCACTGTAACTTCAAACAGTCACTAAGCGAACTGCTGTAAGTCAAGGACCCCTGTACATCTGTCAGTGGCTTTAGAATTTTAGCTCTATCAGAAGGAGAAAGGAATATCACTGAAGAGATTCAAGCAAAACTGCCCTCTTCTCTTCCAGGTGGCTCAAACTTATTCCAAAGGGAAGAATCCCTCCCTTTCCATCTGTGACTCAGAAGCCCAAGTGATAACATGTAAATTAGCGGGACGTAATTCCCAGAATAAAATTCAGTCGCGCTTTCAGACTGCTGCTTCTAACAGGAAGAATGGCACACGGTATCTATCCCATACCCTTGAGGAGAAAAGTCAAGGCTTACTCTAAGGCCAGACACAAAAGACTGTAATTCTCCACTTTCTGCAGCGACGCTCGGTAAAATAAATGTAAGAGTGCAGATAGCTAGCCGTTCTGCTTCTGAGGAAGCTGTACCTAAAAGCTTCCTTTCTATCTGAGATATGCAAAGCAGGAAATGACAGCTGTAAGTCCTCCCGTCTGTTGTTTCCCAACCAAGAAATTCTGACAGATTCAACTCAGTGCGTTCACAGAATAGGAGGGCTGGAAGGGACTTGAAAGAGGAGAAAAGCAAGAACTACCCACCAAGGAACATTTGATTCCTTCCCTCTGCTGGAGAGGCATCCAAAGCAGCTTACAAATTAATAAACAAACCGTCCCGCAGAAGGAAAAGGGGGGTGGATCACAAAACAAACTAGGATTCTTTATGTTACGTTGCTTTGGGCAGATATAATACTGCTCTGGTTTTCGGCATACTTATACATTGAAGTTTTATCAACAGTCTAGTCAAGCTGTGCCATAGCAACTACGAACTCCTCTTCGCCTCCTTCCTCAAAGGACGAGCAGACTTTAAAAGCAGTTACCTGCGGTATCAAACAGGCCTAAGGTGTATGGCTCCCCGCCAATCATCACTGTTACAGCATAGTTATCGAACACCTGGAGAGTTAAAAGACAAGGAACAGCTTTCAGCATCAATCATCCAACTTCCAAACATAAAGCATACCTGGGGCTTAAATCAACTATTTATATAGAAATATGAACCTGTAAGAAACCAGCAGAACAAGTCCATCCATCAGAAGTGGGTTCCAGTCACAGTCTAATCTAGCTGGGAGAGGAAACCCCTTGCGAAGTTTGCTATCGCTAATTTCATCAGCAAAATATATCCTTAAACAACAGGCAGCAACAAAAACAACGATAATAGGACCCAACCTGTTCTACTCAGAACCCTTATTTTTAACCAAACAATTAAATTAACGTATCATTACAAATATGTTAAGTTTCCCGCCTACAAAACAAAGGCCTTTCTTTTTTAAGAGGAATTAGCAGACTGACATTTGAACCTAAGCGGACATTTTAAAATACAACGTTGTTGCGGATTAAATGTCTTGATTTAAATCATCTTCCAAGCAGTGAAACGTTCGTGAATATGCTGGCTTAAAAACCAGGAAACTGGAGTGCTAGGTTTTCTTTAGGCCTGAAAACCAGTCACTCACTCTTGCCTAATCCACTTCCCAAGGTGGTGGTTGTGGGGAAAACTGGGAGGCAGGAGTATTAGGTATGTTCACTGCCTTGAGTTGTGTATAAAAAAGGCAGGAATAAAAATTTAACCTCATCGGTACTATAAAACTAAGCATGTACCAAGGTCATATTCACATATGTACACAGCTAGTCTTATGTGGTGGGGGGAGGATTTTGTGGTGCATTTAGAAACAATTACAAAACAATAAACACAACTTAGGATGCATCAGTGCCTATAAACACACCTTTTCACTGTTGCTCAACCCAGGGAAAGATATATTAATTTAATGCTGGTTAAATGTACTGCAAACAGTTATTAACTTACCTTTGTTTACATAAAGGAGTTAAGGTTTACATATGATCTTGAAGGGGCACTGATTTGGAAAGGTACAACTGGCTTCCATTTATTTATCTACTTCATCTGAAGTTTGGGTCAAAATCTCCAGTAGCGGTTAAGCAAATTTTAAATACTACCTCTAAGTATTTGAATCTAAACACCTTGCTTTTAGTGCTAGGCCAAACACTTTAAAAAGTTTGCTAAGCACGTCAACCCCGTTGGAAGCATTAAGCCACCTTTGGAAGGCCTGAAAAATTATTTAGCAAGCTGTCCCCACCCAGACAGTATTTGTAGCTCAGGGTTGAACCGTGGGGTCCTTGGCACGCTGATGATGTTACCTAGTTTGGTAACGAAATGTCTGCAAGAATATAACCAAGCTCAGAGAGCACCAAGGGTACCCAAGCTGTCACCAGTTGCTTGCACATGTGTGTGCTGAAGGCTACACTCCTCTGGCAGTCTGAGTTAATTCATTGTCTAGGTGTGCAAATGCAGACAGCCAAGCCTTGAAAAGGATGTGGCTCCTTTAATGCTCACTCATCCGTGTTGCTAAACACTCCTTCAAATGCTTTGCCGGACCTGCTAGCCATGGTCTCCTGACCATCACTATGACACCTCGGCTGCTCAGTGCAAAGGGTAAATCTATGGGCTGATCCTATGAGGTTTGGCCTTCAGTTTTCACTTCCTGTATTCAGGGTGACTTCTGGATCCCATCATAAAGCAGTTCGACAGTGGGCATTGATTTTCTGAAAGCTTGGCAAGATGGCACACGCTCGCGTTATCCATGCCGATGTATAATGTTCATAGGAGCAATTCCCAAAGCAAAAATTCCAAAAAGTAGGCCTTAAACTAAAGTGCTGTTGTTGCATCACACTGTCAGTTTTGTACACATGCACAGGTTTTATTTCATACATGTATGTCTAATTAGCAGTGCTGTAATTCTGTTCTTTAAGCTTTGTTCAAGAAAAGGAAAAAAAGAAAGAGAAAGTACCACCTTTTACTCACCGTTGGTACATATTCAGAGGGGAATTTATTTGTTGTATAAGAAATTAGAAGACATGTTTTACCAACAGCGCCATCTCCCACAACCACACATTTAATTGTCTGCATAGTTCCAATTTGTTGCTATATCAGGTCCAAAATTAATCTGGAAAAATTAAAAAAACAGACAAACAGGAAGTCAGGTAATTATGTGAAGTACAGAAAACGTGTTACCATTGTTATTGCACTTTCAGCACAGGCCTCTATTCAGCTACAGTGAGTAGAAACCACCACCGCCCCAAGCAGATCAAAGAAAATGAAAGGGAGATTAAAACCAATTTCCCCCCACATAATCTAGCCGATTATAAGATTCTGAATTAAACTTTAGTTTTGTCCCCTCGCAAGGAAAGTTCCAGGAAATCCCATGAAAAATTTGCTGTTCTCAAGGGATTCTGGGTGGTAGAAACATTAGATGAAAAATCATGACTAACAAAAGAAGCTGAAACCTCTCTTCTTTTTCTCCAAACAGAAAATGCCAGCTTTTGCATAACATGTCCTGTACAGGTTTTTCTGTAAAGCAGGAATATGAAACAAGAAGTTGTGTAGTGCAACGTAAGGCCTTACATTAACATTACACATCGTGCAACACCATGTAAAACTTTTATTATTCATACTGGTGCTAAACTTTCCTTCCTGTTTTGCAAGTAGGCCCTTGAAGGTAACAATCGCACCCCAGCTTATTTCTATCATTTGTACGTCACACCAAAGAAATATGCCTTTTCAGGATGCTATTCCCTCAATAGCAGCCTTTCTAAGAAATTCACAAGTTCTCGGAAGTTGGCTGGTTCATCATCTAAATGTGAATTCTTTTGAGCAGCACAGATTGATACCAAATAATGACAATACTGTACGGCCCCTCCTATTAGTGGGAGTGTTTCTCTGTATCACTGAACTTTGACTGGTTTCTTTTCATGTTTCACTCAATATCAACGGCCCACCAACAAAGAAGCAGAGCTGAAAAAGTACTGGGGACGCTTGATGTAGGGTTTTAGGGAATTGGAGTAAATAATAACCATAATAAAAGCTTGTTAAGACTTATTAGAGTCTCATCAAGACACATCTCTGGAGAATATATAATTATTTTCTTCTGCAGAAGGTCTGTTATGCAGCCACAGTAAACCTGGTCTCTGTGTTTGTACACAAACGTTATTCTCCACTGAGATACAATATCTATTCTATACACTTCTGATTATTTTTCATTCACATTTGTTACATTTCATCTAAATTGGAAAATGTTTTTTTCGAAGAGTCTAAACAAAAATGAGTAACTTAGTAGTCCACCACACCAAGAACAAATATCTGGATCTCCACTCTGTCAGAAAAGGTTACAATGAGCATCTTTTAAAATTTAACACAAAGAAGCTAAAGTGCTGGAAGACTTTAGAATTCAAACAGAGAACCCACCGGCTGCATAACACCCCAGATGTAACAACTATTGATAAGACAAAACAAAAATCTGGATTGTGGACAATAGCTGGAGACAAAAGAATAGAAGAGGAAGAACTGGAGAAAGTGATAAAATAATAAATATCTGCAAACAGAAGGAGAACAACTGTGGCAAAAGAAATGCAAAGACAGTACCAAGAGTAACAGGCACCTTGGGTGCAATCCAAAACATCTGGAGCACCACTGGAACACTGTCAGCATTGACAAAATTCCCATCAGTCAATTGCAAAACAAATCTTGAAATTATAAGGCTCCTTTCTCCCACAAAGTACAGTATATATATAGCATACAATATGGTAGGGATTGGACATCTTACATCCAGCATGAAGCGATACCTAATTCTTAGCACATGTACAATCCCAGTAACTGCCAAATTAGCAAATTTAATTATTGCTATCCATTTCTTGGCATTTAAGCTGGGACTGAAGAACTGTTTATTGCATATTCTGCACAGAAGTTGAACAATCCTGGAGAGGTTTTTAGCACGACACGTTTGAACACATTTTTCCAAAACAGGGGGGAATACCTAAGTGGCATTGTCAAAATGACCGATCAGAGACCAATCAACACAAAGGACTATGATGTCCGAGGTCAAATCAACACGCTCATCTTCCACTTGCCAACACAAACCGATGGGCAGAAATTTTCCAGCTGTCTGTGCAAGTGCATACAAAAAGGAAATTTTAAAGCGTAAGCAGCCACGAACAAAAGTCAATTTGCAATCCCTTCAAGTTATTTGCTCTCCTGCTTCGTGCCTGTCTTGCAACCACGCAATAAAGGGGCTGGGAGAGGCAAGCAGAAACTCTGCAGGCACTTAAGCCCACCCACTCCTTCGCCTCTCTGAGGTCAGCATTCAAATCAGCAAAGTCAACATGAAGGGCTCCAGTGCCATCTCAGGCCAGGCTTACATTCAAAACCTCTCTCCCTCTCTTTCCTTCACACAATTCAGCCCACCGAGCCCCCAATCTGGACTGGTAATAAAACCTAAGTCTTTCTTATCAACCTGAGGTGGGGAAGGTTTCTTTGTAGATTCTTCTGCATTCCCAGAAGGCCAACAAAATGGGGACTTTCTAATTCACCTTTTTTTTTCTACATTAGGAGAACTTTGCAGCTTAAAAACAAGACATAAACTTGATGTTATACAGAGAGCTTCTTCAAATTCAATTTACAGAGAATAGCAGTTTAACTCAAGACAAGGCAAACTTCCATAGTGACTTTTTTCAGAACGTCCAAATTCCATGTATCATTCAGGGGACACAATTTTAGATTGAAAATAAAATGTAAAAAATATTGACCGAAACAAAGCATGAGACAGAGCATTATGAGACATATTATATACTGAGTTCACTGGAGACTGCTCTCCACAAATATGATATACATCTAAGCAATCATTAAAGGACTATCATTTCCACATTACAGGTGAGCCAATCTCCACTTGAATGTGTAGAAAAACTAATTGTTTAAAAAATGCTCCGATTCAACGCTCACTATATCATTATATAAGAGAATCCACTTTTATGATTCCCATAACTGCTTGCTTAAATACTAGCTACTGATATAGAACTGTATAATCTGTATTTATGCTGTTGGCTCCCCTGAATTATTTCTAGATTAAAGGCATGAATTATTCTTTATCCTAGACCCAGGAAACAAATGGACATTTAAACTGTAAAAATTCTATTGGATTAAGATGGGGGGAAATCTTCTCTATCGTAGCGCATAGTGCTATTTAAATCAGAGATGGTCTAACTAGCTTTCATAATTCCTTTGCTTCTGATCTTGGGAAATAGCGTGCAAGGTGTTCAAGTTAGTGATGACACAGTATAACCCTGCCCTTTTCACCTATGAAATTCAATGCTATACACACCCATCCTTGAAACAGTGGGGTTCAAAAGCTGCAGAAGCCTCCTCTACAGTGATGAGGAGACCTCCCAGAGGTAATTTGAATGGGGAAGAGAAGCAAAGCTTCCCACCTCAAATGCTGCCATTTTGCCTGCTGCCATCCAGATAAAAAATATGTCAAAAACCTATCAGGGATCTCCCATGGGGCAGACCAGGGGGTCTCCAAACTTAGCAATTTTTTAACCCTTGTGGATTTGGCTGCATGAGAATTCTGGGAGTTGAAATCCACAAGTCTTAAAATTGCCAAGTTTGGAGAGACCCCTGAGGTAGAACATTACAGCACTGTACTGGCCAGGTTATTTCCAGCCTAAATTAACTGGAGTTTAGCCCCAGTGCAAAAAAACTCTCATGACTAACCTTCTCAGTCAAGGCAAGAGAGCCCTGAACCAGATTCCCAGCAGTCTGTGCATGTTTAAACCTGTTGAGATTTTAATGGGGAGACTTTGAGCTGGGTTGCCTTCGGCCCCAGCAGAAAGGGGGGAAATTCCCCCAACCTGACCCCTTTCCGAAACATCCTCAACCAGCCCCGTCTCTCCAAGCTTTGGTGGCCAGTTTTCCGCCTTAGAATTTTAAGACCTCGGAGGTCTTCTTCTGGACTTCAACTCCCAGAATTCCCCAGCCAGCCTTAACTGCTTTAAGGTGAATTGAAATCATTGAATCACAGAAAAGTGGAAAAGGAAGGAAGGAAGGAAGGGAAAGGGCAGAAGGAATGGAGAAAGAAAGAGAGAATATCGGGAAGTAAGGGAAGAGAGGAAGGAATGGGGGAGGAGAAGGAAGGAAGGAAGGAAGGGAAAGAACGAAGGAGAAGGAGGGAGAGAAGGAAGGGGAAGGGAGGGAAGAAAGGCAGGAAGGAATGAAAGAATAAAGGAAGAATGCGGGAGGAGAAAGAAGGGAAGGGAGGAATAGAAGGGAACGAAGAAGGAATGAAAGAATCAAGGGAGGAGGGAGGCCTCTCTTCCCATCTGCCCCCCTTCTCCGCCAGGAACGCTGGGAAGGCAGCTGGGAGGACCCCTCCCACAATCCCCCCCCCTTATCCTCCCCTCCCCCAGCGCCGGAAGGGGCCGATCCCTCCCGCGGCCCGGCTCTCTTTGGTCTTCCGGGCCTCTTCGCCCCCTTCCTGGAACGATGGGGGGGGAGGTGAAGGGGAAAAAAAGGGGGGGACAGGCAGACCCCCCCCTCCCTCCCCACCCCCGAGACCCCCAAGTTGGAGGGCGT
>JAOYMU010000244.1:11598-25298 GCA_025802295.1 Psammodynastes pulverulentus | reverse complement strand
CGGTATATAAGTCTGACAAATAAATAAATAAATAAATAAATAAATAAATAAATAAATAAATAAATAAATAAATAAACTGCATCTTTTTTTTTAAAAAAAGTCTATTTCTGAATATTTGCATGCAAACACCTGTAATTATATATAATTTTAAACAACAGCTTACATTAGAAGGATTTGCAATTAAAAAAATCCTCCAACAAAGAATCAAAGATTATTGGCTGAGTTGCACAAATGTACAAAAGATGCATGCAAACCTTATTTTTATTTATTTTATTTTATTTATTTGTCAAGCATATATAAGAAAAACAAGTTTAAGTATGAACATAACATATAAACCTCTAAGTATAAGTACGAATAAAAAGCATATTAGGACAGGGACTTATTATTTATATAATTATTTATTAATTATTTATATTCAGATATCTTGTGCAAGGGTATTGATCAACGGTGATTTCCTACCGGCACTGTCACCAAACCAGCGCAGCTCGGGCAAGCCCTAGCCAAAGTGCCTCCCAGCTGTTCTAGCAGGGAAATCCGCTCAACCGCGTCATTTAGCTAAGCGGATAAAGGTAAAGAAAAAGGGTGGGCGGGCCCAAAAAACCGCCCAAACGCCGATCGTCAGAGCTACTGCTCACCAGTGCTGCCGGCTTGCGCGATTAGGCGCGAACCGGCAGAATACTACCACTGGTATTGATCCTTGCAAAGTGTCCAAATGTTTTGTTGTGGAAAAAATGCTATGCAGGAACTGTTGCTCCACTAATGTGATATAAGCTTTATGCATCTAGTAACACATTCCCCTCCCTTGGACTCGAGAGAAAACCGGCTCCATGTATCCAGTAATTTTTTTCTCAGCTCCCCAGATCTCCCACTTCTGATGGCAATTGAGTGATGGGCAAGTTGATGTTCTGCAGACAAACCTTTGATCTTCAGCTCTTTAGAAATTATTTGATGTCCTTTTCAGAGCAAGCCGCCTGGGAGAGAACATGGGCAAAGCATAAGGATTTTTAAAGTCTATATTCTGCTTTTTTGAATAGGGGAATTTTGGCTCGGCCTCCGAAAGATTTTCCACATAGCAAACCAGAAAGCCACCAGTTTCATGCTTTACATAGACTTGGAGTCTGAAGATGACATGTATGCGTACGCATCGTATGATAGCTTTTGGCTAGAGGACGAAGCGTGCTCCTTCAAAATACATCTGGGGCGTTATTCTGGAAATGCTGGTAAGATTTGGAGCCTCAACCGGTTGGTTTTTCAAAGCAAGTATGGGAAAATAAGGCGACGAATGTCTGTAGCTGTACTGGATAGTCTAGAATAGGGGTATCAAACTCGATTTCATTGAGGGCTGCATCAGGGTTGTGTTTGATCTTGAGGGGCTGGGGTGGACATGGCCAGGTGGGCATGGCCAGCTCAACGTCACTCGGGTAGGGGAAATCAAGTTTGACACCCCTGTTGCTGAGTGTCTGATTTGCGAATGGTTAAGGCTCTCCTTAATTCCAAATACTCACAGAAGAAGCAAATTGAATGATCTTTGATGACCTTTGTTCCCTCCTTATTTGTTTGTTCCTGCTTAGGTGACGCATTTCGGGGATATAGAAAAGAAGATAATCAGAACACGTTACCTTTCAGTACCTTTGATATGGATAATGATGGTTGCAACCCAGCCTGCTCTCTCCAGGAACCGTCTATCAAGAGCTGCAGTAACTTCAGTGAGAACACAGGCTGGTGGTTCAACCAATGCGGTCTTGCAAATCTGAACGGTGTCCACCGGTTCACAAGGAAGATGCTGGTATCAGGTATCCAGTGGGACACCTGGAAGGTTGATAACAAGCCAGTTAAAATTAAATCTGTGTCAATGAAGATCAGAAGAACATACTTCAGATAACAGGATAATGTCATCACCATCCAGAAATTAGGCTGTCTAATCGCACTTCTCAGTCTAATATGCATAACATTTTAGTGTAACAATTTATTGAAAGGTTGGAGGTTCCTTGCACACTGCATTATTTTGCAATTACACCCTTCAGGACAATTTAACTACATTTTCACCATAAATGCATTTGTGATTATTTTACTGCACTGCTGAATGCATCAATGACTTACTGTATTAGCATGCTGTTACTGAATTGGAAAGCTAAAAGCACGATAATTCCAATTCCCCTCCTTTGCTATTGCTGATCATCTCTTCTTTAGAATGGTCAGCAGTATTGCAGACCTGCAAATTGAAAATATCAGCGTTACTTTAAGAGAAAGTATATGAAAGGAACATCCTTGCATAAGCAATTGTAATAAATCAGTGAAGGTAGTAAATAAGGCCGGATGAGATATGCTTTTTATTTTTTAGTGAATGATGAAAACGGGGGAATAATCCTCAACATGGTTAAATATCTGACTGTGCAGAGATAACATTCAGACTGTGGTTAAATCTTTTTTTTTTTAGAGAAAAGAGAAGAATATAGATAGCCCTCCTTTAACAATTGTTCATAGTTAGGACAGAGATGAACAAGTTTGGGGCTGACCCTTGCATTTATGGCCTCTGCAGGTCTGTAAAGCAAAGGAAAGTTGAAGTAAGATCATAAGCACAGTTGGGGGGTTCACCTAGTGACTATTTGCTTAACAAACAAGTTGCTGGTCCCAGCTGAGGTCATTAAATGAGGACTATCTGCCCTGGGAAAAAGGCCTTCTATCTTATTTGAGGCTGGTTATTTGCAAAACATAGCTTCTTTGTAATACATATTCTGTTTACATCGTTAATATCTGGAATGCATTCTGTTCTCTTTAACAAATGCTTTCTTACATCCTTTTGAAATAAATACTATCACTTGGAATTTCTATCATGTGGCATTGTTGAGAGAAAAAAGCACAGCTGTGATCATATTACAACCCTACTGTTAACAATCGTGACTTATTGAAATCGGTTGCCTGAGTAGGTACACCACACTCTACATAACATAACTATACAAGGACTGGATTCATGCAACATACATACCTGGCTTCCAGGTGGAGTGAGGAATGGGTATAAAAATGTCTATCTGCTTTCTAATATGCTATTTGGAATTTTTCAACTTCTTGTAGAAATGAGATAAGACCTCTCAGAATTCCCAAAAACCTGGAGTTCTTTTATTAGAATATTTGGAGAGGTCATGTTAGGGGCAGTTATAACATAATGGACATTATTTTTTAATTTCCCTATTTGGTTCCTTTTCTCCATGCTAACCTTTAATTTTAATGACAGCTATTATTTAAAATGATGCTTAGTATTACTGAGCAGCTGAGAAAAAGATGTTTTCTGCATTAAGTGAGGAAATCACACAGCCAGACTCTAACTGACGTGGCAGTAGATGCAGACCGCTTTAAACATCTGGACAGAACTGAGCAATTTAGTCCAAGATTTTTGCTTTTTCTCTGAAAAGCTTATGGTCTGGGTTGCATAGCCTCTGAAATGCACGTTGATGGCAAGCCTTTAGTGTCTCTGTCTTTCTAAATGCAGTTAGCTGAATGCTCAGGAAAGTGCATTTATTTACACATTACTGATTGCTCCTGGATCTGCAAAGTTTCTCAGTGAGAAGCACATATTTAGTGCAGGGAACTGGAATAGTGCAGAGAGTGGTTTGAAAAGACTAAGAGGACAGTTTATAGCATTCTTTGGGAAATACAGGGGTGGGATCTAGCCAGGTCTGCCCTGATCAGGCAATCTGGTTGTTAACAGAAGCCTCCGTTCCTCCGAGAGGAACAGGAAGCAAAAAAGTTACGCTGGGCCCTCCCACCCACCTTGATTTTTACCTGTCCTTTATCCGCTGAAGCTGTTCATTACTGCAAACCCCAGCTGGGGCTTGGAAGCGGCACATGTGCATTTTCCCAGCACTCATGCGCATTCCCGAACTGGTAGCCGCGCTGGTTACATCCCATTTCTGGGGAGATACCCTTACAAATGTCTGAAGGTCTCCAAACTGGAGAGCCAATTTGGTATAGTGGTCAAGGTGTTGACTTAGAAACCAGATGACTATGAGTTCTAGTCCAATCTTAGGCCCAAAACCAGCTGAGTGACTTTGGGCCAGTCACTTTCTCTCAGTCCAACTCACCTCACAGGGTTGTTGCTGCAGGGAAGGGTGAGGAAAAGGGAAGGAGAAAGGAATATTATGTATGTTTGTCACCTTTTATCAGAACTGCCATCATTGGCTTGAGCTTTGCCTTCGCTAGCGGCCAGTCTGCCATGAATTATGGGGGTGAGGGAGCAGGTTGGGAGGGGGGAAGACTAACTATCCATCATGTCTTCCAGAGACACCATTTCAAGATCAAAGTGCTGGGAATGGAACGCCATGACTCACCAATGAGACTGCCGTTGAAGAGACAGTTCCCTAAACCTTTTATTCAAATATCATTGGACAATAAGGGTCTAGCAAAGGGCAGGAACTGAACGGGAAAGTTAACAGAGAAAGTTTGGTGTGCGAACTTCAGTTCTGGCTCTGCTATACTGTAAACCACTTGGCTTTTAGTAAAGTATATTTTTCACTACAAATGGAGTAGAGGGTCTTTCTTGCCTAAAAGACCAAGTCGGGGTAGATCTGGCACTGAGTTGTTCTGACCAGTTATGAGAACCGGTAATCGAAATTTTGAGAGTTGGCAAATCCCACCTCTGACTAGCCCCGCCCCCATCTATTCTCTACCTCCCGAGTCCCAGCTGATTGGCTGGGTCTTCTTTTGTTGCCCTGTACAGGAAAATGGAGCTGGAAAGCAGGTTAGTGGGGTGGGGAGGGAATGGAGATTTTATAGTATCCTTCCCTTGCCATACACCCCCAAGCCACACCATGCCCAAGCCACGCCCACAGAACCAGTAGTAAAAAAAATTGAATCCCACCACTGATTTTATTCCCTGTCGATATTTATTTATTTACTTACATATATTAAGAATTTTACATGGGGTAAAGAACAAATCTAAAAAAAAAGGAATGAAAGAAAAAAGTAAAATGTTCAGGGGGGAAAAAAAGAAAAGGAGGAAACCAAATTTATGAAATACAATGACTTCCAACCTTCTCTTCAACAGATAATTACATTCCTATAATCGTCTTTTCCTCTTAGATGTTATCCTTTCAGCCCCTCACTTATTCCACGTCTGTTTTACTCCCTCATTGTCTTAATCTTTAGAGGAGCAAGCAAAGCACATCTGTTTTATCCCTAAATTAAACTGAATTTTCAGAGATGGTATTTTTATTTGTCTTTTGATGTCTGCTTTTCAGCTTTTCTCAACAGATTTGGAAAGGCACGATTTAAATCAAATCAGTTTGTTAAATACACACAGACTGTATGCCATGGGTTGAAAGACCAACACGGAAAGATACTCAAAAAAGTGTCTAATAGAAGTGCCTCCCAAGAACATGAGGGAAATTAAAGCAGTATTTTTCAAGTAGGGTAATTTGAAGTCAGAGGTGGGGAACGATGGCCCCTTTATGACTGTGGACTTCGACTCCCAGAATTCCTGAGCCAGCCAGCATGGAAGGAATTGTGGGAGTTGAAATCCACAGGTCATAAAGGGGCCATCTTCCACACCCCTGCTCTAAGGTGTGTGAACATCAATTCCCAGAATTCCTCAGTCAGTCAGCATACTGGCTGCAGAATACTGGGATTAAAGTCCACACATTTTAACAGTTGTCAAATTTGAAAAACACGGCTAAAGAGCTGCTTTGATGAGCCAGAGGAAAGATGCACCATAAAGAACAGAAGTGAAGGTCTATGTTTCTTCTTAAATTAAATTTGATCTTGCCCTCCCTCCCAACTCTAATTTTTGATTTCAGCCCTGCTCATATTTTAGGAGTGTGGCCTCTGTTTCGGGTCACTTAATCCTGCATTAGACATTTGAAGTTGTACATCAAGATAAACAATGCCATGTGTGGGAATGCAATTTGAAGAAGTGTTATGGAAGATTTAGCTCCCCTATCCTCCCAGTATCTTTCAGATCTTGAGTTTTATTGCCATTGTGGTCGGGTGTCCTAATTGAATAAGAATTGTAAATATTGTAAATGTAATTTCATAAGACATGCAGATGTTTGCACGTTTGCTTATTAGATGCCCATCTAACCACAGGGTAAGTCTGAGCGAGTTACAATCATAACAGATAAAACAAATATAGATACTAAAGTTAATACAAGCCAAACACTATGATCCAATTAAAGATGGGGAGGACGGGAGCAGTTGAGGGGGAAGTGGGATCTGTTTTTAATCTACCAACCATCTCCACTGTGATGCTCCCCCATTGGAACCCCAAACTAACTTTAGGCTCTTACAGAAGATTGGGAAAGTTGGAGTCGAACTTACTCCATGGGGCAAGATGTTCCAGAGGGTAGGCATTTGTTCTGTAGCATAAGGTTACAGCCCTTCTATTCATCCGATGACAGATATTTTCTTTAGCTACATTTGCATTGTAGTAAAGCAACATTTTAGCTTTAAATTATTATGGCTGCAGACTATAGAACCTGAAGTCTCATACATATTTTTTCCAGGAATATACAGTTCAGTGAGTGAATATTATCTGGATTGGAAGAGAATAATTGTCACTCCGGCTGAACTACTGAATCAGCAGGTGGCAGTACAAGCAAGGAAACAGAGTTATATTTTCTTGCATTTATTGTGATTATTGGACAAAATTGTCCCTTTTTCCTTTCCTTCTGTCTTTTCCCTCTCTGTTACACATAGATTAATTCAAATGAAAGATAAAACAAGGATAATGTTTTACCAGTACAACATCAAGAAAATTACAGTTAAAATAGCATTTCTTTAATTGTTATTAAGAAGGGATGTTTTTCAGAACATCAAAGAATAGTTTAACCATTCAGTCAATTCAATGTCATCATTCATACTGACTGAGTTTGTAGAATACAGATAGTCCTTGACTTATGACCACAATTGAGCCCAAAAATTTCTGTCGCGAAGCGAGATAGTTGTTAAGTGAATTTTTCCCATTTAATTACCTTTCTTGCCACAAGCTGTTAAGTGAATCACTGCAGTTATTAAGTTAGTAATATGGTTGTTAAGTGAATCCAACTTCCTCATTGACTTTGTTTAACAGAAGGCGAAAAACGTAATGACATAACCCCAGGACATTGCAACCGTCATAGTATGAGCCAGTTGCCCAAGCGTCTGAATTTTGATCACATGATCATGGGGATACTGCAAGGGTTGTTAAATGAGAAAAATGGTCATAAGTTACTTTTTTTGGTGACACTATGTCTTCAAATGGTTTGTAAAGGAACTGTTGTAAGTCAAAGACTACCTGAACATTTAATCAAGTCAGATAAATACTGAATGGATCTACTGCATATGTGAAACTGGTTACTCCTCACTCTCGTTCAGAAAGGTTTTTTTTTCCTTTGTGAGAAAGCATAATATATTCATTCATTCATTCATTCATTCATTCATTCATTCATTCATTCATTCTTCCCAGAGGTGGTATTCAGCAGGTTGTGACCAGTTCTGGAGAACTGGTAGTGGAAATTTTGAGTAGTTTAGAGAACTGGCAAATACCACCTCTGACTGGCCCCGCTCCCATCTATTCTCTGCCTCCCTGAGTCCCAGATGATCAGGTAGATCTTCTTTTATTGCCCTGCACAGGAGAACTTAGCTGGAAAGCAGATTAGTGGGGTGGGGAGGGAATGAGATTTTTGCAATAACCTTCCCCTGGAGTGGGGAGGGAATGGAGATTTTACAGTATCCTTCCCCTGCCACACCCACCAAGCCATGCCCACCAAGCCACGCCCACAGAACCGGTAGTAAAAAAATTTGAATCCCACCACTGTTCCAGCCCACAACTACTTTTGACACTCAAGGAGCAGAAATCCCATTATGCTTTTGCCAAGTTCAATGTAACTGCCATGTTGAGTTATTTTTTTAATGGTTAAAAATACATTCATTCACTTTGGCTAGCATGTGATCATTATGATTCCTTCTCACCATTCTTTCATTCATTTGTCCAGATCAACAGGGATAACATGGAAAGAGCCCTGACCCCTGAAATGTTGTCTACGGATCTTGCTTACTATTTGGTGCGCAAAGGAGTAAGTATCCAAGCTTGTAGGGAACAGAATCACTTCTATCCATGTGCAAAGACCATGACTCCAATGGCACAGGATGTATTGGCTGGGCATCCTTTCTTACCACCCTGAACAAATATTGGAGAAAACTTTGAGCTTGAGGAATTGCTGGTTATACTGACAAGTCCGTACCTTCCTCCTGTGTCTGTTATTTTATCTAATGGATTTATAGGGCTCCCCAACTCTAAAGACTATCCCAGCAGGGATCCAAGAGCCTTCATAAATGATGCTGCCATTGGGTTTTGCATTTCATGTCTGTGCTACATTCTCTAGTCCAGAAATAATTGGAAATGTCAGCACTGAAATGTCAGCTTCAGAACGCCTGGGAACTTTTGAGGGTAAAAATTAGACAGAAAAATATTTAAGCCTCCTGATTTTGTTCTCCTTGTGTTCCAGGTGCCGTTCAGACAAGCCCACACTGTTGTGGGGAAGGCAGTCCGTTTAGCTGAGAGCAAAGGAGTGACTCTTAATCATTTATCCATGGAGGACCTGAAGGGAATTCAGTATGTATTGGGTTATGGCAGCTTTTTAAGGTTTTCCCATAGTAAGATACTGCTTTTAAGAGCTTGGTGTGGTACAGTGGATAGAAGGCAGTATTGCAGGCAAATTCTGCCCGCTGCCAGGAGTTCGATCCTGACTGGCTCAAGGTTGACTCAGCCTTCCATCCTCCTTCCGAGGTCGGTAAAATGAGAACCCAGATTGTTGGGGTCAATATGCTGACTCGGTAAACCACTTAGAGGGGATTGTAAAGTCTATGTAGAGTCTATATAAGTCTAACTCTTGAAAACAAGGAAGTCATATTTCTACCTCTAGAAGCAGTGGATATCGAGATAAGTCACATTTATGGAATGCTAAAGACTTATGCAATTATTATTATTTATTCAGTGACCCTCTGGAACCTCACAATTCTATATCTTTTTTTCCAGGGATGAAAATTATCTCCTAAATAGTAACACAACCTAATTATGTAATGATGAAAACTATTTGATTACAATCATAAAGGGGATAAAGTAAGCAATCTTTCGTAGTGAATGCTAAAGGGGTAGAGAGTTAAGATTAACTATCAGGATCCATGTTCAAATCCCTACTTAACCAGAAAGTTCACAGAAAGGCCCATTGTCTATCAGCCTAACCTACCTCACAGGATTGTACTGAGGAGTCACAAATTGTGTTCCAGACTAAGGGCCACATTTGGCTTTTTAGTTGCATGCTTGAGGGTTGCAGTCTCTAAAACAACAGTGGAACCAGGCCAGTAATCTGACTTCGGTTTCATCTTATTTGCTCTGAAACTTGGGCAAAGTTAAAAATTACAAATTAGTTACCACTTTGGTATGAGCTGAGAAGACTGTACTCCAAACCTTGAGAGGCAGCAGCAGATTCTAGGACATGTTTTTTAAATTTGGCAACTTTCAGATGCGTAGACTCCAACTCCCAGAATTCCCCAGCCCGCATGGGGAAAACTCTGTTCTAGAATGTGAAGTTGTATCTCTGATTTACAGGTAAGCTAGGCTGTGTAATCCACCTGCCTTGCTAACAATGATCTGCTTATCCTATTACAGGGGTAGGGAACAATGGCCCCCTTTACAACGTGTGGACTTCGAGTCCCAGAATCCCATGGCTGGCTCAAAAATTCTAGGAGTCGAAGTCCACATGCCGTAAAGGGGCCATCGTTCCCCACCCCTGCCCTAGTAGGAGCCATTGAAGGTGAAAGCTGTTCCTATTTGCAAAGCTCCTGCATTCTGTTTCTCAGCTAGTTAAAATGTGTGAAAAAGAGAAGCTTTTAGGTTTTAAAAGGCTTGTCTTTCTCTGACTGAAGCTATTTCCTGTTGCTCCTTCCAGCCCCATGATGGGAAGTGATATCTCACAAATCTTCAACCATCAGCATAGCGTGGAGCAGTACACCTCCCCTGGGGGCACCGCCAGGAGCTGCGTGAGTGCCCAGATTGAATATCTGAAGGAGATGCTGAAGAGACAGAAGGATTAAGTTTTGAGTGTGGGGAAATACTGTCCCGTTGCTGCAGGTTTCTGCTTAGCATGTTTAATCACAAGATAATAAATACAGTGGCATATTGGATTTCAGGAAAAACTGTGTATGCTTCTTTTTTGGGTCACATGTTTCAACCAGGAAAAAAATACTCAGTTATTATTTCAAAGGTGTTTCCACTGGGAAAGATTTATGGAGTTGTTGATTTCAATCAACTTATATAGCTGTCCATCTCAACAGGGACTCTGGGTAGCTAACATAAAATTAAAACTCAATTACAAAACAAATCAATAACAAATATATACATAAATATATACATACATACATATTTATACATAAATAAAAAAGTATCCCCATGGTGGAGATAGGTGGCAAATAATACCAATGATAGCTCCTTGGGTGCAATCCCCAAGTCATTGGAGCACCACTTGGACACCATGACAGCACTGACTAATTCGCCATCAGTCAGTTGCAAAAGGCAGCTCTACTTGGAACAGCTGACGACATCCTCTTTTAATGACCCCATAATTCCTTGCGAGGTGGAGTCTGGGCAACTAAATGGAGCTGAGTGTTTCCTGGCTAGATGCCCTTCCTGTCACCAATGCAGAGGGTTTTTTTTTCACCAGATATATTCTCAGCGTGTCCAGAGAGAGAATTATCTGCCTCTACTTAGGATTGAACTCATAGTCTCCTGAGGCAAGAGCTCCACCTCTAGGCCACTACACCACTCAATTGGAACAGCTGACATCCTACAACAATATCTGCAATATCATCAAACATCCATATCTGCCTATCCCAGGTCCCAGGGAAGAACTTTATAGGCAGACAAAAATGCCAAATCCAGTCTGAACATCTGGCTGACTGTGCGATGTCCCATAATAATAATAATTATAATTATAATAGTGAGAAGGGAGATCATGACTATAAACCGAACAATGAGTTGGGTTGTTACAATATTGTAAAATAAACGGAGAAGATACAATATGAGTCCAATCTTGGCTCATAAAAATACAAAAAGACATACATGGAGTTCAATACTGAGAACCACCAGCAGCAATATCCTGTTGGACAAAGCTATCCTGTTCATAGGAGACAAAGCATTTATTACCAGCGGTCAAAGTTCAAAGGGCAAAGGGGTCAGCATCTTCAAGATCAAGGTTTCCAGTTCAAAGCAAGTCAGCTCTGATTCCGAAAACCAAGGATGTCTCCTGTCAGGTGTTTCCCGACACAACTACCATTTCTCCATTTTTCTACCTTGAAATGTCAACCAACGTTCTATATGTTGTTAGTTAGAACTCTGGTTCAGGGTTGGTGGCTTTGGGTGTAGAATCAGTGATGGAGAGTTCCTGATTTTGCTTTTGTTTGGTAGATGTACCCAAAAACTCCCATTCCTCCCCCAGACTGCCAATCTGCCCAACTCCAGACAGCCCTTTCAGGAGTAATTCTGTGACTTTCCAGAGGTGAATCCACCAAGCCAAATTGATGGTCTGGATTGGGTTCAGTCCAAAATTGGTGGTCTGGATTGGGTCCGGTCCAAAAACTGTATGGTTTCATCTCTATTGCCCCACTGTGGGCAATATGCTGATTCTGTAAACCGCTTAGAGAGGGCTGTAAAAAGCACTATAAAGCGGTATATAAATCTAAGTGCTATTGCTATGGCTATTCTCTATATCACTATATTCTCCTGGTTTTCTTTTTCATTGCTTATTCTATTGTTCCATTACTTTGCTATTGTTATGTTTATACTTCTGTTCATGTCTACATTTTCATTGTTGAAAGCTGCCTAAAGTAGCCCTATAGCGAGAGAGGCAGCAAATAAATTTAACAGATAATAACCCACTTATTTATTTATGTATCATGAACCCATTCATTCTTTCCTTAACAAGTTAGTAATAATATAGTAATAGTTCTCTTTGACGCCCCATCATAACAACTCCCCAAGAGCAAATTTTGTGTTACATCCAAAATCCATTATTTTTTCATTTTCTAAAGAAGTACAGTAAAAACCCATAGAGTCCATGGATCTCCCTTGAATTAAGGTTTTACAGTATTGCATTTGGAAACAGTGGAATACCTGTCAACTGTTTTGCAAATATGTAAAAGAAGAAGCTTTGAAACCTTCCTTCTACCAATCCTCTTCGTTAGCCATTACCTGAGTTCCTAAGGATCATATATAATTCAGGATAATTTAGAACAGGGGTGTCAAACTTATGGTGTCATGTGGTCACGTGACATATCGTGACTCCCCCCCCCCTTTGCTAAAATGCATAGACGTGGCCAACATGTGATGCATCAGGCCTGTGGGCCACGAGCTTGACACCCTTGATTTAGAAGGCCAGTTTTTCTAAGTCTTTCTTAGATATTGAGTATGAATGGAATCTGTTTGGCTCTCCTACTTGGTTTGGAGTCAGGGGTGGGATCCTCCTGGTTTGGCCTGGTGTGGGCGTCCCAGTAGCAAAATGAAGCCTCTGCTCGGCAGAGAGGAAAAGGAAGTGAAAAATCCATGTTGGGCCCTCCCACCTGCCCTGGTTCTTACCTCGTCTTTATTCGCTCATCTGATTGACACTGCAGGCCTCAGCTGGCGGCTGGAAAGCAGCGCAAGCATGTGTTTCTGGTGCGCACGCATGATTACCAAACCGGTAGCGGCACCGGTAAGATCCCACTGCTGGTTGGAGTTATACAACTTATTATACAGAGTCTTGATGGCGCAGAGGAGTGCAGTAATTGCAGGCTTCTGCTTACAGCCAGCTGCCTGCAATTTGGCAGATCGAATCTCTCCAGGCTCAAAGTTGACTCAGCCTTCCATCCTTCTGAGGTGGGTAAAATGAGGACCCAGATTGTGGGGGCAATAGGCAGATTCTGTAAACCGCTTAAAGAGGGCTGTAAAGTACTATAAAGTGGTATATAAGTCTTAAGTGCTATTGCTAATAGTGACTCCTTTTTTTTAGCAAGCAAAGATTTCAAATCAAGTCTGTTATCGGGTTTCCTCTCTTAAGAACCGATCGATCTTGACTCTCAAATTTGCATTTTTCCACTGCAGTGTTTTGCCACCCTTCTACGAAACCTGTGATTACTAGATCTGGAATTTCAAGTCGTAGTGAGAACTGTGTGGTGTCATTTGTTGGTTTCTTTTTACTTTGGAGCATTTCTCAGCTACTTCCTGGTGCTGATCAAAAGCTGCAAATGCAGAGAAACTTTTAGAAAACTGGAATTTCAATTCTCCCTCCACATATAAACCACAAACCTGCAGTGGGGCAGGTTGTGAGCCAAATAGCATTTTTTGCTGGACTAGCGACATTTTGCAAGTGTTTTTGGAATACAGAAGTGCCTTCGTTTTGCTGACCTTTTGAAAGCCTTTGAGATAAAACCATCTCCCAAAGAAGGCAAACTTGTCTGTAGCGCCAGGGTTCCTTAGGCTACACCAGGTGTCAGCAACCTGCAGCTCTGGAGCCGCATGTGGCCCTTTCATCCCTCTGCTGCAGCTCCCTGTCTCTCAAAATATGCATCACAAGTGCCAATGTGCGACACCCACCAGCACATGATTTATTGAGCTTTTCAACCCCTGGTAGGCCAACCATGGATAAATCCAAGAAAATAAAAGTTTCAGAAGAAAACAGAATCTTTAATTCAACTAT
>JAOYMU010000242.1:33453-44558 GCA_025802295.1 Psammodynastes pulverulentus | reverse complement strand
AGGAGCCAATTTAGTGACTTTCCTTTCACTCTACCTGTAGTTCCAGAGGTATAAATGTACATGGCGGCGCTTTTGAAAGTGACATCTGATCTCCAAGACTCTGGGACAGGCTCATCTGAAGCAGCTTCCATCTTGTCCAGGAAGCTGTCCACCCCTACAGTGTCGGACGTTCTACTTAAGAAATAAACAAGCACATTGTCTTGCTTCAGGGCGGGCAGTATGTCTTCAATGGATGCTTTTAAGTCTTTGAAGAGAAGAAGAGAAGTTATCGTGTTAAGAAGGAAGTAGGGAGTTGATTCATGGGCACCTGTGCTTTCTTACTTTAGATCAGAGGTCAGCAACCTGCGGCTCTGGAGCCACATGTGGCTCTTTCATCCCTCTGCTGCAGCTCCCTGTCACCGGTTGGCTCCACCATTGATAGGGAAATTGATCCAGGAAAAAGGACGCCGCGCTAGGAGGAGACTCTATGGTGGGGGAACCGGACTTCCAGTTGGCTCCAGAATTGAATTGGGGGGGGGGGGCTTCCGGTTAGGACCTTTGTGGCTCTTTGAGTGTTTAAGGTTGCTGACCCCTGTTTTAGATGGTTCTCCCAAAGGTGCTTTTTTTTTCAAGAGGCAACTGGGCTTTCTGGTTTTTCTTTGAAGACGTTTCGCTTCTCATCCATTCTTATCTTATTTTGACCATACATTTGGAGCAGTATTAGCCATTGAAGTTGCATAACGCCTTGCCTTCGTTGTACTGAAAGGGCCCTTGTGTGCCAGTTCATTCTGGAGAGGGAGGGCTCCTCTGCTCCCCCCCCTCCTTCCCCATCTCTAAGTGAGCTAAGCTATTTCCTAGGTGAGGGTGATTCAATATCCCAGGAAATTTCCTTGTACTTTCTTGCACTGTTTTTTTTCTTTTTTAAAGACTCCTAACAATGACACGAACAATAATTCTGCGGATTATTTCTGCGTTTCTGTTTTACGGCTCGTGAAACGTTGCCAAAGAGAGCCACGGTGGCATTGTTCTCTTTTTGGAAA
The DNA here is from genome assembly GCA_025802295.1 of Psammodynastes pulverulentus. Classification (NCBI taxonomy): domain Eukaryota; kingdom Metazoa; phylum Chordata; class Lepidosauria; order Squamata; family Psammodynastidae; genus Psammodynastes; species Psammodynastes pulverulentus. The sequence continues at coordinate 43,539 of JAOYMU010000242.1, read as the reverse complement.
GCTTTATCAAGAGAATAAGTCATTAATACTCTACTGCAGCTTGTGTAAATCAATCAGCGCAAGAAGTTGGCAAGGCAGACGGATCTCTGGTTATATCCTGCAGGTTCTGATCTGATGGAATATGGGGGAAAGGGCAGGTTTCCTCTTGAGTGCCATGGAGGGCTAGATCGAGGGTAATCCGCTGCCCTCCAGATTTGGGGACTACAGTTCCTATAAACCCAGTGGTGGGATTCAAATAATTGAACAACCGGTTCTCTGCCCTGCTGACCAGCTGGGTAGGCGTGGTTGGGTGATCATGTGACTGGGTGGAGCTCAGGTGACAGAAAGTCTGGGCGTCCTGCCAAGAACCTTTAACTCTTCCATGGGTTAACCAAGAGACAGTTTCTGTAAGCAAGGCAATCAAGATTAGGCTAGAAACAACCCCAGAATGTTTCCTTCTTGCCTTCCTTACAGGATTAGCCCTGTAAAGTGGGAAAAAAACCCAAAAGATTTCTTCCAACAACCGGCTCTCCGAATTGCTTAGAAAGTTACCGTATTTATCGGCGTATAACGCGCACCGTAAGTTTAGGAGAAGTTCCGGAAACAAAATGGTGGCCGCGGACGTACGGACCGGTATGTACAATGCGTTTATTTATTTTTATGTATATCGGCGTATAACGTGCACATGCAATTTCCACATTTGTTTCAAGACGAAAAAGTGCGTGTTATACACCAATAAATACGGTAACAACCGGTTCTCGCGAATAGGTGCGAACCGGTTGAATCCCACCACTGGATGGAAGGCCGAGTCAACCACGAGCCGGTGAGATTCGAATCCCCGACCGTTGGCAAAATTAGCTTGCAATAGTGCGTTTTAACCATTGGATCACCCTGGCTCATTTCGTGTGGTGACACAGAAATTTGTATTTACCGGCCTAAAGTCCAGGAAACCAGTGTTACAATATATTCGGGATGACACTCTTTTATCATCTTAATGGGGTCCCGGCAGTACCATTATTCCAGGCACACCCCCTTCCACCACAGGACCGTTAAAACGACCGGTTTAGCTAGCTCTTAAAATCCCACCGGGCTAGGTTTTGAAGGATGAAGCCCGTTCTAATAAACCTGGCTGATGCTTGCCGTTAATTCCATAAATCAAAATATTGGGCAGCTGTTTTTTTTAAAAAAGATCAATTTAATCCCTTTTTGTTTTGTGTTAGTACCTCAATGCTTGGATCAGAACAGAGTCCACCAACTTTGGCGACTTTAGTAAGACTTGGGGATTTGAACTGCTAGAACTCCGCAGCCAGCCAGCCATGTTGGCTGAGAAACTCAGGGAGTTAAAAAGCGCACAAATCTTTTTAAAATCACCAAAATCCCTACTATGGAGATAAAATAGGTAGTCCTTGACTTACAACCTCATTTGAGCCCAACATTTCTGCTTCCAAGTGAAGTATTTGCTAAAAGTGAACTTTGTCCCGTTTTACGACCTTTCTGGGCCACTGTTAAGTGAATCGCTGCAGCTGTTAAGTCAGTTATGCAATTGTGAAGTAAATCTGGCTTCCCTGTTGGTTTTGCTCTTGAAGGAAGTCGCAAAAGCTGATCACATGACCCTGGGACAATGTAAACGTCGTAAATACGAGTCAGTTGCCAAGCCTTCGAATTTTGACCGCGTGACTGAGGGAAAATATTCCCAATGGCCATTGCATAAGTCACTGTTTCAGTGCCGTTATAACTTTGAACGGCCACTAAATGAATTAAATCGAGGACTACCTGTCCTTGGACTTACGACCTCTGCTAAGCAAGACATTGGTTAACTGAGTTTTGCCCAATTTTACCTTTTCGTTATTAAGTTACTAAGTGAATCCGGCTTCCTCATCGATTTGGCTTGTCAGAAGGTCGCAAAAGGGTATCGCACAACCGTCATAAATATAAGTCTGCGGACAAGTGTTTGAATTTCAATCACTCGACCAAGAGGATGCCGCCATGGTTGTGTGAAAAACATCCATTAAGTGCCGTTTGAACGGCCAGTAAAGGAGCGATTGTAAGTCGAGGACTACCTGCGTTGGACTAGTCCAGGGGTCAGCAACCTGCGGCTCAGGAGCCACGTGTGGCTCTTTCAGCCCTTTGCTCCGTCTCCGTCTCTCAAAATATGCATCACAACTGCCAATGTGCGACACCCGCTAGCATGCAATTTATTGAGCTTTTCGACTCCCGCTAGGCCCACCATGGATAAATCCAAGAAAAGTTTCAGAAGAAAACAGAATCATTACTTCAACTATATATGCTAGTTTTGTGGCCGCTAAGGAAGTCAGTCAGGCACAGGAAGGGTTTTGTGGCTCCCGGTGTTTTCTTTTCTGTGGGAAATGGGTCCAAATGGCTCTTTTGAGTGTTTAAGGTTGCCGACCCCTGTCCTAAACCAAAGCTAGGCAAAACAGTCTAACATGGAACGATCCAACTTGGAAAAGTGTTGTTTTGAAGGTCACAGTGACGATGGGTCTAAACTGGTTCTTGGATCACCCCAAAGAGCCGATTCTAAAGTTAGAACGGTACATTTTAAGGTGGAGGGTTTGTATTTCTGGTGTCAATCACGTATTGATTGTTCGTGCTTTAGTCTCCAGGAAAGTATAAAGCCTTAGCAGATTGCAAGAAGAGAGACTCAGATGAACTTCTGGTGAAGAACGGGGATGCCATTCAGCTCTTGCACGAAGACGGAGAGGGTCAGTGGTAGGTGCCTCCAGAGGTCGAGATTCTGGTCTACGCAAAGTGAGCGTGTTCTACAGCTTTACAAAGAGCATTTTTCTGGCTTCTTTCACCTTCACCATCTCCTCCCTTCCCCTTTATCTGAAAGGTTGGTTAGAAACCTCAACCGAAGTAAAGAAGGCTGGCTGCCCACCAACAGCCTGCAGATAATCCTCGGGGACTGTAGGGTTCGGAGCGCCGGAGTCACAGGTATTCCTGTGAGGACGAGTGACTTGCTCACCTGAACTGTTTCGGCCTTGGCATGCGCAGCAGGAGTTTGGAGTTTGGAGGCCTGGGCACTGCTTTGCTTGCTTGCTTAGAAGAAACCTGACTTTTGCTCAGATATAGCAGAGGATGCCGAGAGATTAATAATCTTAATATGTTTCAGGAAGTTATATTTAGCAATAGTATTAGGCACTCTTTCTTCTCTTTTCTCCTCTTTTCTCTTCTCTTCCTCCTCCTCTTTCTCTCCCTTCCTTTCTTCTCCTTCTAATCTCCCTTCCATCCTTCTCCTTCTTGTCTCCCGTCAATTTTTCTCATCTCCCTTTCATCTTTCACCCTTCTATCCTTCTCATCTCCCTTCCATCCTTCTTCACTTTCTTTCCAGTCCTTCAATTCTTCTCCTTCTCATTTCCCTTCCATCCTTCTCCTTCTTGTCTCCCATCAATTCTTCTCATCTCCCTTTCATCCTTTGACCTTCTTTCCTTATCTCCCATCCATCCTTCTCCTTTTCCTTCTCCTTCTCCTTCTTCTCCCTCCTAATGTACTCCAAAAAATTAGCACTTAGCAATAGTATTAAACACTTAACGTACTCTCCTCTCTCCCTTCTTCTTCCTCCTCTTTCTTCCTCCTCCTCCTCCTTCTCTTATGAATGTATTTGGAGGAGAACCACCGAACTGATCAAGACTTGAAAGAGAAACCTACTTGAATGAGAGGACATAACTCCAGCCCAAGCAAGCCGTATCTATGACTTGCCACTGGGTGTAGCAGATGTGCCTATCAGAATTGCTCCCTTTTTTGCCAAGTCTGGATGCATGAATTATGTTTTGGTCTGTAAGTTATGAGGATTAGAAGCATGCTTGCTTGTTCAGACTGGGAATGAAGATGGTTTGCTAAGATCCTGTGCCAAGAAGCTGAACCTGCATTTTTTTAAAATTAAAGAAATGGCGGGGAGGATATTGTATTTTATCACCTCCATTGTTGTCATGGCCATAAATATCCCTAAAGGGAGTATCGGACTCAACAAGAGAAACATCAATTTAATCGTAAGAATCAGGGCTGATAGAAACCAAATCTTGGATGTTATATGGAAAGAGACTAGCTCTATTATTCTGTGAGACAACTCCGGTGACATCCATCATTCATTGTTCAAATTTTTTAAGAATCATTTCTACATGTATTCGGTTTTTCACCGTGTCGCAATCCTTTATGACTCTCAATGGTGTACAAAACCATTGATTTGCTTCCATGTTAGTTCATGTAAGATGGTTATATTCCTGGGATTTTTTTCTTCATTGATATGGAGATATTTCTCCCTCCCTCCTCCTTTACTTCTGGAAAATAGCATTCAAGCAACAAATCTCACCAATAAGATACTCTCTTTATAATTCTCCTAACTAGGGGATTCTTGATGTCCACGGTGGCTAAGGTTGAGAAACAGTGTCCTAAAAAAGCACCTGGTTTTGCCAAATCTTGCCAAACCATCTTCCGTTTCCCCACCGAAAATGTTTGATTAAACTACTGATGGGAACTAGATTGCGCAATGCTTGAGGTTCACCTTCTCCATTCTTGGTGTGGAGCACCTCAGATAGAAGGCATTGACGGAAGCATCTCTTCCAGTGGGAGAACACTTCCTTTGAGAATGGTTATTATGGCATGATTTTTCCAATCGGGGTAACTTCAGGGTAAAGGTTGATAGGCCATGGTCTAATCTGGTCTTCTGGTAACTTCTTTAGTATCATCCCAAAGACGGCCAATCAAAAACAAGCTCCTTGGAAACATCTCCAAATGAGACCAATTACGAACCCACCTGGATGAAGACCCCATCCGAAATGTCCCAAAGATGCTTTTTCAACAGGCAACTGGCCCTTCTGGGGGTTTTTTGAAGATGTTTCGCTTCTCATCCAGAAGAAGTTTTCTATTTTTATTTTTTGTTTTATTCAGTTTCTCAAGCGTATATGAGAAAAAAAGAAAAGTCATCCAAGTATGAATATATCATATAAACATTATAAGTATAAACAAGTACGAATAAAATGAACATTAGGACAGGGATGGTAGGCATGTTGGTGCGCTTATGCGCACCCCTTACAGACCTCTTAGGAATGGGGTGAGGTCAACAGTAGACAGTCTAAGGTTAAAGCTTTGGGGGTTTGGGGAAGAGATGACAGAGTCAGGTAATGCATTCCAGGCATTGATAACTCGGTTGCTGAAGTCATATTTTCTGCAGTCAAGTTTGGATCGATTTACCTTGAGTTTGAATCTATTGTGTACTTGCATATTGTTGCAGTTGAAGCTGAAGAAGTCATTACATTGCAATAGATAATTTTATGTACTACGCTTAGGTCAGACTGAAGGCAGTGTAATTCTAAGTTGTCTAAGCCCCAAATTTCAAGTCTGGTGGTATATGGAATATTGTTTCTTGGATGAGAAGCAAACATCTTCAAGAGAAAAACCAGAAAATCCAGTTGGTCTCTTGAAAAAGCATCTTTGGGGCAACCATGACCTGGATGACTGATAATTCTCCAAAGACAACTCATCAGAAACTGACTTTTCAGAACTGACAAGGTCCCATTAGAGATTAACTCATTACAATTACGTGAGCTCAAGTCAGTTGATGCTTGCTGGCCCGTGAGCTGCTAAGAAATGTCTTTGAGAACGTCTCATTGTGTCTCTGAAAATGCCAGCCACTGTCGCTGGCAAAATGTCAGGATACCACATCATTAGACCATGGCCGATTAGCCCAGAAGCTAATCACGGTTTGATTGACACTGACCATGAAAGCCTGCACCAGTAGAAATCAAGCTTTTATTCATTTGCACTGGAGGTGGTGGTGGTGGGGGGATGATCTGAGTTTCTACTTTTTGCAGGCTTGTTTGATAAAATTGTGTGGGTACTAGAGGGGAGGGAGGGGGAGGGGAGAGGGAGGGTGTTATTGTTCCAAAAATTGATCCGTAGCCTTGCCAAGTTGCACTTCCTATGCACTTTAAAGATTTTTCGTTGTGAGCTTGTGTGCAAATAGCCTTAATTTAGGTCCTGTCTATTGTTCGCCAAAGAGGCAGGTAGCTTTGAAGGAACCACCCCTGTGTTTACGATTCATTCATCCCTTAGCTAGGAATTTCAGGAGAAGCCATGCGTTCTGGGATCCGTGCCTTCTGACATTTAATGCTGCTCTCCGTTGCTTTTTTAGACGCTGCCCAGGATAGGCTGAGGAAGTTAAGCTCCCCCTGAATTTAAATGAATTAAGGCCCAGCCCTTTGTGGATACTCCAGTGGAGGCCCTGGAATGGTAACAAGGGATAGAGAGGCCAATTAGAACTTATTCGGTCATCTATCGTCCTAACTAAGGGACAGCCCTTGGCTGTTCTGGTCTGGGCTCAGAAGCTAAGCAGGATCAAGCCTGGTTAGTCCTTGGCTGGGAGTATATCAAGGGGCTAGGATAGAGGGGAAGTTGGAAAACCTTCCAGAAGAAGACGATGGCAATGTTGTTGAGGAAACTCTATGGACGTATATCCCTGTAAGCATCACAAGTTGACCTCAGCTTGAAAGAAACTTGTTCCTTTTCTATCATCAAAACATCACATCCTCACCAAGTGGGACCATGACTGGGAGCCATTCTTTCCTCCTCTTCTTCTTTTTTTTTCATTTTCCTTCCTTCCCCTACTTCTGGGAAAGCTCCATTATTTTTGACCCAAGGACGAGACCTCATCTTCCTCTCTACAGCATCTCCTGGGTTTCCTTTGAGAAGGCATTTGACAGTTTGATGGCTTTGGGGAAGGTTGAAGGATGAGTTTCCGGTTTTTCCAACCACCCCTTTGCTGGGATTGGCTGGTCTTGACTTAAGATCTTGTGGGGTCTCAAGGAAGCCAACTTCAGTAGGTTTTGCAGAAACTTGGAGATCAGTAAAATGTCCTTCTGGTTTTGCTATCGAGAGTCTAAATAAACCTTGGGTTGTGTCTCAAGACTTGATCATTTGGCAGTTCCAGATTGTAGACATCTCACTGTGGATTCCTCTACACTGGCCAAGCCAAGGGTCTAACAAAGTTTGCATGGGGATTTTTTAAGGGGATGGGGGAAACATATGTGCCATAACTAAGTCCAGGATCCATTTGCACTATGTGTATTAAGATTGTTTGTGTTAGTAGTGAGACTATATGTTTTGGCTCTTTAAGAGCCCACTTGTGCTTAGGCAAGGATTGAAGGCTTTTTAAAAGTGACTTTCCATCCTTTATTTTTTGTGCACTTTCAGGATTTTTACATTTTGCTTTGTAGGCTCAGGTAATTCGGTGTCTACGGACAACGGTTACAAATTTAACCTCCCAAAGCATTTCTAATCACAGGGTAACTATTGTGATAGGCTACTACTACTCACAACCACTCAGGGCAGTGAACGGTGTGCATCAAGGCAAAAAAATAATTCACTGTCAATGTAAGTTGTCATCGATCTGTTTTCTTTGAAGTGTCTCATCCAGTTTTGGGACAGGCGTAGATCATTTTGTTTTAAAAAGGGCCAGATTCACCTGGACCTCTGAAAATGTTGCTGTACATTTCTTCTCTTAATTTCCATTTCTACGTACTTTCCTTAGTCTGCTGGAGACCACGCTGTTGCTGGAATTCCTTGCAAGAATTCCCAAACGAGCCATTTTTCACCCCCTTCTCCTTGTATGTGAAACATCCTTAAAATCACCCTACTACACTTTTAATACGAGGATACGTTCCTTACGGCGGGACGGCCTGGGTAACCCAAAGGTTATTTTTAAGTGTTCCTCCTCATGTGTACAGCACAGTTCGACCTTTTTAACTTTTGTCTACCAGGTTCTCAACTGTACATGCTTCGGTTTACCTATGTAGCAAGTCTGAATCTAATGTTTTAGGCTGCGCTCAAGAGATTTACCGCGTATAGGATTGCACTTCTAAACTTCGAAAACTTTGCACAAACCGTTGAGGGCCTCTTAAAAATAGCTGTGGCGTTAAAATGTCGAGGCCGCCCCGAGCTGTGGGAATAATATATGCCTTCCCTGTCCCAATTATTTAACGGATTCTGTAAATGCCATTGTAAGAACGAGCTAACTCTATATTTAAAAAAGAATGATGAACCTTGTTAAATAAAGAAATATATCTGAAGACTGTTTTTTCGTCTGGTGTCGGGAGTTTTGTGTCTGCTTCCTGGATTCAGGAAAAAAGAGGTGTCTTTTTGTCATGTTGCGATTCAATTGCTGGTTTTATTGTGGTCCATCACAAAGCATTTGCACCCAGGGTTAATTTAGCGTTGTAATGCACATGCCTGTTGTTAATTTTCCTGTATGCTTTTCAATTCTGTATTTAGCTCTGTTAGCAACCTTGTTGCTAGGTTGTTAGCAACTCCAAAAGATAGCAGAGGACAGGAAGGCCTGCAGGAACGTTGTCCATGGGTCGCGATGGGTCGGACTCGACTTCGCAACTAACAACAACAACAAAGCAACTTTGTGAAACTCATTTTTTAAAAAAACAAATGGTAGGAAACTTAGGAAAAACCGCCCAGCCTTGCTTCTAAAATTTCAAACTTAATTATCCAAATTGGGTACCCATTGGGTACATCAACCACTGAAAATGTTGCTGTATTTTTCTTCTCTTACGCTCCATTTCTACACACTTCGCTGTCAATGTAAGTTGTCGTCGTTCTGTTTTCTTTGACGTGTCACAACCAGTTTTGGGACAGGGGTAGATCATTTTGTTTTAAAAAGACCTCTGAAAATGTTGCTGTGTTTTTCTCCTCTTCATCTCCATGTCTGCACACTTTCCTAGTCTGCTGGAGATCACGCTGTCGTTGCTGCTGGAATTCCTTGCAAGAATTCCCAAACAAGCCATTTTCACCCCCTTCCCTCCCCTTGTATGTGATCCCGGTACTATACTTTGAAAATGAGGATAAATTCATTATGGTGGGATGGCCTGGATCACCAAAATTAACCCACTGGGCTGTTGTGCCATGAATTTTCTTTGCTTGTGCAACTAGAGCCTTGGTGGCGCAGTGGTCAGAGTGCAGTACTGCAGGCTATTTCTGCTGACTGCCAGCTGCCTGTAATTTGGCAGTTCGAATCTCACCAGGCTCAAAGTTGACTCAGCCTTCCATCCTTCCGAAGTGGGTCAAATGAGGACCTAGATTGTTGGGGGCAACAGGCTGACTCTTGAAAGCATTTAGAGAGGGCTGTAAAGCACTATAAAGCAGTATATAAGTCTAAGTGCTATTGCTATTGCTAGTATTTCCCTTACAATTTGTTTTTCCTCTTTCTGATAGACAGGATTCCAGCACTGAGCAAAAGGAGGGACTAGCGGATCTCTGAGGTCCTTTCTGATTCTTTTATACAATTGTTCTATGATTTTCATTCCCTCAATCTATTTCTGTGACGCCGTTACAGTTCTGTATGGATACCCTGCTCCGTAATTGTATGGTTCTTGAGAAAGGAAGAGGCACTCTAGTTGGGTTTTGGATTAATTCGTTTATGTAGGTTTGGTGCTTTCTCTGATCCACTTAACGTATCTGGAAACGCGGGTGTAGATTCCATATTTACCCTTCTTGGCGCATTCTTCCCCCCAACTGGTGATGCCTGTCAGAAACCACACGCGTTCGATGTCCGTGGTATATGGGCCACCACTGTCCCCTTGGCAAGTATCCTTGGCTTCATTGGGGTGACCCGCACAGAACATATTCGGCAAGATGGGGAAACTGCTGCTCCTCAGACAGGTGGGTCGGTCAATGAACCGGATTTGCAGCACCTGGAGGATGCTAGCCTGCAAGCTTTGGTAAGCCAGCATCCCCCATCCACTCACGGTGCCCTTCCCGAACTTCAGGAGGCTGTTGGTGAACTCTTTGTCGCCAATGCAAATGGGGATGACGTAGTGGTTGAACTCCAGAGGGGTGTCCAACTCAAGGAGGGCGATGTCGTTGTGGTACTTGTTAGTGGTGTTGTATGTAGGGTGAGGGATTGCTCTCACCACGTTGCGGTATTGTTCGGTGTTGTCCACGGTGTAGATGTTGTGTTCGCCTGGAGGAGGGAGGAGTCGAAAGAGAAAGGAGGGAGGGAGGGAGGAAGCAAAGAAGGAAGGAAGGAGAGGAGAAGGAGGAGAAGAAAAGGAAGAGGAGAAGAGAAGGAGGAGGAGGAAGAGAAGAAGA
>JAOYMU010000240.1:16090-34044 GCA_025802295.1 Psammodynastes pulverulentus | reverse complement strand
GCCATGGGTCGCTTTAAAGGTCATAACCAGAACCTTAAAGCGAACCCGGAAAATCACCGGCAGCCAGTGCAGCTCACACAGGAGGGGGGCTATGGGGGCAAACCGTGATGCCCCCGTGACCACCCGCGCATTCTGCACTAGCTGGAGTCTCCGGGTCCTCTTCAGAGGGAGCCTCATGTAGAGAGCATTGCAGTAGTCCAGGTGGGAGGTGACTATGGCATGAGTGACCGTCCGTAAGGCTTTCAATGATGCTTTCAATTTTTCTTGAACTGCTTGGCAAGCTGTTTCAAAGAGGGGGAGTTGAGTATCTACTCAGCAAGAAAATAGATATCAAAGTATTATGCCATATATAGTCAAAGACCGAAGTCAATGTTTATCACAGTATACCATATACAAAACAAGCCCTAGGGAACTAGATACCAAAATACAGTGTATTATTTCCCTTTTTATGTGTGCAGCACACATCTGATCACTATATGAATGTAAGGTATGCATATCGTAATGTGATGAATAGCAACATCTCTGCTATAAGCGCTACAGAAAACTGAAAATATAAACTGGCGTTTTAAGACAGTCATTCTAACCGGTAGTGATGGGAACCGTAGTCTAACATATCTGCCAAATATTAGTTTGGACAAAGCAGTTCTATAATATGAAGCTAAGACATATCTGACTTTGGCAAGACTAGGTGTCTAGCCATTTGGCAAATCTTTAGAATACTAAGCATTACCATTAATGCTAATGTTGTCAGAAGTATGACTTCAAATACTGGGCTGCATAATTTAGGAAACTATCTTCATCAAATATTTTCTTTTTTTTTTCTGGGACAAGTAGACAGTTTTCATCTTATTAAAAAAATAGGTTTTTGTTTTAGTGCCACTTTGGTATGTGAATACTGAAAACCATCAGGAAGAACGGGTGGGGAAGATCTCAAAATGCCAAGGGTTTTATAAAGTTCATTAGAGAAAAAGTAATAAAACCAGGAAATGAGTCAGAGTCCCCTAGAAACCAATGCTGTCATGTTTCCAGGATGCCTAATTTGGCACCATGTGAATTCCTTGTCATGCACTCTATAATTTGTGTCACCTGCAGTGGGAATTATTTAGACCATCAAATGTTTTTAATCTATTTTACAATAATGCCTTCAAAGGTTCTGCAGGGGATATTCTTCTAATATTTTTATTTATTCAATTTGTCAGTTAACCTCCAAGCCAAAGGTTGTGTTGCTATTTTAAAAGCTGGAGCTCATTTTGGTCTGCTTAGATTGGCTCAGTGTATACCAGCGTTGAATTCTTACAAGGCGCAGGAAAGACTCATTTTGGTTATGGATTTGCTATGTTCCAATACACCCACAACTTAACCTGTAATTAGTAACAAAAACAACACCATTAAAATATTGGGAAATTTGATTTTGATGCCCCTGTTGGGTCCTGAAATGTCTTGGTTCTGACTCAAAGAGATTTCCATCTGAGGCCATCCTGGTGGTAATGCTTTAATTCAGCTCCTGAGGATCCGCACTAGCTTTTTAAATTTTAAATCCAAGTCTATGGCAGCAATGCTTATCAACAGCCCAAGGCCCTTTGCCTTTATAAGCATTTATTTAGTAAGCATATTTAGTAAGCCACTTTACTTAGAAAACAACTTGATTTAGTAAGCATATGCGGGGCTTTTTGAAGTGGAACTGATGGTATTTATTGATTCATATTATTTGACAATGGATGCAGTAGTGCCACTTTGAACATTTGAAAGTTGGTGATCCTTTATCATTATGAAATTGCATATATGATGAATGCCTGTTGGGATCAAAACATTTAAGAGCTGCCTGGAAGCTAAAGCCATCTGCAATGGAATCCTGCAATAGAATTTCACAATTGCAATTTTTGAGAAAATAGTACATTTCATTATATAGTTTAAAATAAGAGAGGGGGGAGAGAGAGGGGGGGAGAGAGAGATGGTTTTAGTGTGATGTAGTAGTCAAAATACTAGACTAGGAGTACAGAGACCCAGATCCTATATAGTTCAATGCTCCGTTAGTCATGGATAAGGGAAGTGACTATTTCTCAGCCTTATTCTGGGAAATCAAAATATATCTGTCTACCAGCCTGCAATGGACCAGTATGGAATATTATGGTCGATAACCTTCAAAAAGAGACATTTTCTTCTTGAAATGGATTGATTGGGGATGATGATGATGATGATCACACACACACACACACACACACACACACACACACATTATATTCACATATGCATACAAACATTACAGGCCAAACGATTTAAACTGTCAGCCAACAGAAAGCTCTGTGTTTTCCATCTCTCTAAAAGCAGTGCATTTGTCAAACTGATTTTAAGCTATCGAAATACTTTTTGGTTCACTTTTTCATTCTCCAGTATAAAGAAGTGCATGTGGATCTTCTTCCAGGTTCATAAAAATTGAAAATATATCAAATTTTTGAGTTTTGTAACAAAAAAAAAACAATAAACCATACGGATACTATCTAAGCCATTTTCAGTACTTGGGGCATCCTGGGTCAGTGGAAAAACCCAACAAGTACAATTCATGCCTTTCACTGAACTTTTTAAGGCTTGAAATAGAAATGGAAACACTATACAAGTCCCTGAGGAATGTCAGAGAGATGGACTCCCCCTCAAAGTCTCTCTGTGTTGAAGGGGAACTGAGGACGACCACAAACCATTCGCCAAATTGTTGCTTTCTTTGCATTTTGCATATAACCTGCTAGTTTTGCCTTATCTATACTGAGTGTATACTTTGATTTGTTTTCTGTAAGAAGTTAAAGCCTTTTAAAAGATCTAATCCTAACAATATCTATGTTACTGGCGAAAAGTCATAAATTCTACAGTTCAAGATGAAATATACTGGAAGAATTTTGTTTTCACAGCATTCTGCCCTGTTGTAAATAATCATGGAGCAGAGGATTGCATATTCTGAAGATAACTTCAGCATTTCAACAACCTGGTTCCCTCCTACGATTCTCTGGGATATTCTGTGTCTTAATTTCAGGATTTGTTCTTGCTTTCATGGATTCATGGAATAGGACCTTTAGAGTTCTACAGTTCTCTTATTTTTAAACACACCTTACTAATTGCCATAGTTTTCTTATTGATTACTCATACTTACAGTTCATTTAATTATATATCCTTACATTAGTCATCCCAAAGATGCCCATGCCACTGGGGAACATGGAAGCTGTAATGTAATGAATTTAAACGACATCAGATTGGAGAACACTGGGTACTAGGGCTGACAATGGCTTACACAAACTAACCCTCCACCACCACCCCACACATACCTTACACATAGCACACACAAACACATCCAATATAGGCAAATCCATAATTACATTAATATATTATATTCTTCATATGCTCTTAACAATTAGAAATCTTTAGACTATCCCCTATGACCTGCTAGGCATGAACTTGGGAACCTCAGTAATTGCATTTAGAAGATCTAAACAGAGTTTGGGACAGTCTTGAGCCAAGAAAAATTGCAGGTCAAACTCATCTATTCCTGCCCTAGTCCTAAAGTGGCTTTCTCCAGCTTCCTCTGGCACAAGCCGTGCCATCCAGTCCATTGAAAGTGCATCATACCACGAGTGACCTGGAAGTTAGGCACAAAAGACCAGAGCCACACATTAAGTTCCAATTAAACTGATGTATTGCTCAGACCCATGCACAGGAATTTAGTTGACTAATGGTTAGCATATTTTGGCACTAGAAAAGGCTTGGCAGAACTGAAGCGGAATTGGACTTAGCTGTTTGTGGCTATGTAATGACTCTAGGCTGATTCCTCTTTTGACTCCATCCTCAGTCTCTTCCTCTCCTTCTCCTACATAGCCAGTCCTTTTCCTGTGGATCATCTAACGCCACTGCAGGAACATAACCCCCCCACTAGTTCCTGGCCACTGATTTGCAAGGCTTTCTTTCATCTTTTGGCAATGGGAGACTCAGAGCTTTCCCATTATTCCAAAAAGTATAATCTTTTTCATTACTATTAGCAAAGTATAAGTGAAAAGAGAAGAGGGGGAGAAAACTTGAAAGTGGATCTTTGAGGTGCCATTTGTTCTGGCACCATAAAGATCCACTTCTTATGAAATAGTGGCTGCACAACTACATTCTATACTATAGCCCTATAATAAATGTAGGTTTTGGATTCATGACTTTGGTGTTCATCTGGTCTACCTTGAAGGCTTTAGCCTGCCTTTACCCCACAGAGGGAGTCTCCAGTCTGAGACACTTTTCTCAAATTCCGTTAGTGCTTGGGCTGAGATTTCTCTTGTCTGATCACTGACTGGGATGCAGCATTTCTTCCTCGAGGTTGTTCTCATAGCTCATTGCATCTGCAAGACTAATGGTTCGTTTTGAGAAGTCAGTATACTCTTTGCTGGCTCCCACAATGAATGATAGAATTTTACTGCTGATGTGCAAAACAGCATTTATCACCAAACCTAACTCCTTACCTCTATTTTAAAATGTCTGCAGGACACATCACTCTTTTTGGCTATTACGTTGATTGAAGGTTTAGGCAAGTCACTGACTGTGTTCACAGATCAGACTAACTTATAAATTTAAACATACTTTGTTCAGCGAGCTGTAAAGAAGATTTTGCAAGCCACAGAGGGTGGGTTCATACATTGCACTTAACCAAAATTAAACAAATCCACGTTTTAGCTTTGTGCAGTATGCAGATGCTGCTATTTCCTCTTTATAAAATGGCCTGAGACTCCAGTTAAACCAACATGGCCTAGTTTATTTACAACAGCTAAATTTATTAACGTCAGCAGCCCTTAATCTATTTTTCCTAGTAGTAAATTCAATCTCCATCTAATCTTTCTAAATTCTTTTTCATAAGATATTGGCTCTTCCTTCTCCTGGTCACTGATTAGACTTGCATATCACTTTATTTCTCTGAATCATAAATTCACAAATACACAGTAAACAAACTTTTTATTCTCCTGACTCTGAGATGCTGAGTAGTTTATTAGTCGTTTATTATCTTGAACAGCACTTGGAAATTATTCCTCCCAATTATGATTGCTATATCTATTTGCACAATCTAGTCCTTATCTTATAACTTTATCCTATGTTATAGTTCCAGCTATCTCTCAGGTAGAATAACAATTGTCTCATCACATAAATTAATCTTTCTGGATACTCACTGCAAAAAAAAATGGCTTGGGTGTGGTAGGTAAGCTACAGTCCTACACTGGCTAACCATTTGGTATAATGTTACCAATGGTACTGTATTGTTCAGGGCCAGAAACATATATTATGGGTTCTATGCTGGTGAAATCAATCAGAAATTAATTAATGAAATATTGAGTTTTATTTTTTTTCTCTAAAAGTTAATTTGGGACTTATAAGAGGATTTCAGCAAGTATTGGATAAGTACATTATCTACAAGTATTTGGCTAGGATGATATTCATCATCAGGGTTATATTCCATTGGTATTTAGTCCTAATCGTTGAATTTTATTGAAGAAGCAATGGCTTGTGGTCTGTATATTATGATAAACTTCCAGCCCATAAGAGTACTTTGAGTCTGGTTCACGCTGCTATGAGCACTCTTTCTCCAATGGGACATTCTGGTTTTTTCTATTGCTGTTCTAAAATAATAGGCTCTTGGTTTCAGTTCTCCTTTCTTCTCTGAAATCTTGAAGGAATATCCCTACTATTTCATTGCTGCTACTATTGGCATCCAAACGAGCAGAGCAGTTGATATTACAGACTAACTGGATCTTTGATTAAGACTTGCATAAAATTCCTGAAAGTTTTATCTACTCATTGCCAAATGCATGTTTTGAATAATTAATTTAAACGCTGCAAGTTGTCTGCCAATCATTTTACAGATCCTTCAAGATATTGTAGCAGGCCCCAAAGTGTTTTTAATTCAGCTCCTGGATCTTAGGGGAAGGGAGTGGAGATTAGTTCCCAAACCAGCCTTTAAAAAAAAAAAAATCTGGCTTCACTCTAAATTCAATTATGAGATGTCCAGGATAAATAAGTTTCTTCAGGAATAGAAGCCATTTCCTTTTGTTCAGTTTCAGATATGTGGTTGTTAGTGTTGCTAAAACTTTAAATGAATTCTGGTGATGTTAATTCTCAAGGAAACTTTGCACAAGGAGTGCCCATGAATACTGAAACATCTTCCCAGTATTTACACAAATATTGCTCTGGAGAATAGCTTATTTTATTTGTGCATTGACTTTATAAGGTCACTTAAATTGATCTGAAGATATATAAGTACAGGTAGTCCTTGACTTACAACAGTTCGCTTAATGACTGTTCGAAATTACAACGGCACTGAAAAAACTGACTTATGACCATTTTTCACACTTATGACCATTACAGCATCCCCATGGTCACATGATTTACATTCAGATGCTTGACAACTGACTCATATTTATGACGGTTGCAGCATTCCGGGGTCATATGATCCCCTTTTCTGACGTTCTGACAAGCAAAGTAAATGAAGAAGCCAGATTCACTTAACAACCGTGTTATTAATTCAACAGCTGCAGCAATTTCACTTAACAAATGTGACAAGAAAAGTCGTAAAATGGGCAAAACTCACTTAACAAATTTCTCACTTAGCAGCAAAAATTTCAGGCTCAATTGTGGTCGCAAGTTGAGAACTACCTATAGATGTAAATAAATGAACTGAAGTCATTTTTAAAGAGAAATCTAATTCAGGATAATTTGGGTCTAGCTGGATTTGCCCAAATCCTCGGACAGCTATTAGGATTTTCCATGATAGTAATAAGAAATAATAGAAATAGAAATAATTTCATGTATAGTAGGAAGGACATATTTCTCTCCTTCCATAGCTTTGTTCAGTTGTTTCAGTCCTCACAGATGCTAGACATGCCATCACTCTGTAGCAATCTATTGGTTCAATGAATCATCCCAAGGATCTATTACTTTCATTAAGGAGAGTCATATTGTCTTGGCTGGTTGTACTACAAGGAATAGCACTTTCCTTAAGTTTTGTCTTTATCAGAGGGAACTTTAAATGTCATATTGTAGCTTCAAGTTAGCCTCTGTGAAGAGTTCTCGATATATGGTATATAAACATATATTTAACATGTACATGCACATGCACACATAAATCATATTCACAGCAATGTCACGCTGCTAGAGTCTGGAAAGAATATAATAATGTATGAGACATGAAAATTCTGGAATTTTTAAAAAAAGATTTTGAAATCCGTTCCCTTATTCCTGTTTCACTTTCAGAGCATATTAGAACAGCCTTTTCTTTGCACAGAAATTTACTCAGAGGTGGTATTCAGCAGGTTCTGACCAGTTCTGGAGAACCAGTAGTGAACATTTTGAGTAGTTCGGAGAACCGGCAAATACCACCTCTGGCTAGCCCTGCCCCCATCTATTCTCTGCCTCCCGAGTCCCACCTGATCGGCTGGGTCTTCTTTTGTTGCCCTGCACAGGAGAACGGAGCTGGAAACAGGTTAGTGGGGTGGAGAGGGAATGGGAATTTTGCAGTAACCTTCCCCTGGAATGGGATGGGAATGGAGATTTTGCAGTATCCTTCCCCTGCCACACCCACCACACCACGTCCACCAAGCCACACCCACAGAACCAGTAGTAAAAATTTTTGAATCCCACTACTGCATTTACTTTGATCTGGCAGAATCAACAGAACATGCAAGCAATTGATTCCAAAGAGAAATGTCCATGAATAACTCCAAGTTGTTCAAGTTCTCCCACTTCTCAAGCATGATAGACGGTTACAAAGGAAGCTGTAGAATTCAGTAGTTTGATCAGGACTTCTAGACCTGAGTGCAAGACTTTTAACCACTGCACCATCACAGAGCCATGGTGGGGCAGTGGTTAGAATGCAGTACTACAGGCTAACTCACTGCTCGCTCCAGGAGTTCGATTCTGAAGGTTGACTCGGACTTCCATCCTTCTGAGGTCAGTAAAACGAAGACCCAGATTGTTGGAAGCAATATGGCGACTATTTAAACCACTTAGAGAGTGCTGTAAAGTACTGTGAAACCGTATATAAGTCTAAGTGCTATTGCTATTTATCTAGTCATTTTCATTTAATTTATGAGAAACGTTTGTTTATATTTTCTAGAAAGGGGCACCTCTTTCCTCAGCTTTGTCTGAACTCTCAACAGGGAGCACGCTTAGAAAAGTGAAGGGGGCACAGCAAAGCTCCCTTGAGTGTGCCTGGCAATGTCGACTGGCAACCAAGTATGTGCTGGGGCCCTGCTTCTCCTTGTTCAAAGACCAGGAAACCGCCTCTAAGAGTTCGGTTAGCCCCAGTTCATATTGCGCATGAAAAAGTTTTTGCCTGCTTTAGATAATACCCTAGATTTTCCACAGCATATTAGTGACATTGCTTTGATAGTGTGGCAACACTTGTCTAGCTTGGCTCACTGTTTCCCAACTGGAAGCTTGTTTCATTTGTCTGGGGCCTTTAAACAATCTCTGCCAGCCCATTAAGGAAGACTTATCATATCTGGAGTGCAAAAGTGCAATGAACTAGCAGCAGTGAAGAGTTTTCTGTATCTCTTTGCTCTTTTCTATATTTCTTTGGAGCCCAGGTTTGGTAGCCCTACAATTAAAATTCCTTGCTCCTGACCCCAGCTTAGTTCAACTCAGGTAATTCTAATATTAAAGCTACATTCATGTGTAGGTTGAGGGAGACGGTCATGCCCAAATTTTTCCCAACCCATCAATCTATGATAATTTTCTTTTCTGACATCTCTAAGCTCTCAGTCATCTCCTTTCTCAAGGAGCTATTTCAAATTAAGTCTAGCAGATTCTTCAGACTTCAAAGTTCTTTCATCAAGTTATTGGGCTTCTCTTGAACACAAAATACTAACACCTTGATCAACATAATAGTTAGTGCAGCAGCAGCTAAAAGTAAAGTAAAATTTAAAGGTTTGTACTATTTGTGGCAAAAATGGGGGCATGTATAGCTTATGGTCCTTTTTCTACCACTCCTAATAGCCATCTCTGCAGTTTCTTATCTCCAGTTTCTGTCTTTCCAGGTTTTTGGCTTGCCATACAGAAGTTTGACTCCTCTTTTCTGATTAAGGTTGGATTTCACTACATCAGCCACTATCTCTCAGATCCAATCTATTCTCAGAATAGTGATGACAAAAGAAAACAAGATAACCCCACTATGGTGCCTTGAGTTCCTTGGAGAAAACACAAATATACTATAAGCAAATAATTGACTATCACACAGGCAAAGTTTCTCAAATGGTATTGGTCTGTCTGAAACAAAGCTATATCTGGCCTATTCAGTGTAAGCCATTGTAGTCTGTCAACTGAGCTGCATTTTGTTCAAACCAAAATTGATTTTTGATCTTTCCTTACTATATATTCTCCAGGTGTCACTGAATAATTCAACACAACACCCTCCATGTCTGTCTTCCTGCCTGTCAGTATTGAGCAGCATTCTTGATGAAACCTGTTTCATTTTCAGTCTATTGCCTAGGACGTGTTTGCTTCAAACCATCACTTAGCAAACAGGATGGGTCTACTTTTTATGTAGACTTAAGCCAAATAATATTGCTTAATTTAGCCATGAATTGTAACCAGTGTTGTAGTGGTATTCCAATAACATTGTGTTTTTCTGACAAACTCTGTTCCAAACAAATGAATTACTAGGACCAAAAACATAAAAATCTCCAGCTTTCATGGATCATCCAATTACAACCAAATTCTTGGAACATTTCCTATAGGATGGCAATTTGGTACTTTTGTGCATGACTCACCCACACACACCTGGCATCTCAAGACTCTTCATAGCTCTTCTGGTCCATTGCTCCTCAAATGTTTTGAACCACTTTAAGGGCATATTTATTCTCACAGTTACAAAATTATTGCACTGTTGCTGGCAAACAGCACAGGAGACAAAAGAGGAAAAATTCCAGTTTGCAATTTTAAAATGGATCTACTAAAAATTGCTTAAGAAAATCTATTGAGATGATTCACCCTTCTCTCCATGGTGGATAGGCATATTGAAAAGGCCATGTTGGGCAGTTTAAATTCTATTTCATGGTGACCTTGTGACATACGATAATGTCAGATGATTCTGCGGTGATTAATGCAGAAGAGGTTTGCAGACCACTTCACAAATGCTACCAATTTTATAAATCTCTTCTGCATTAATAATCTAATTCGTAGAATCGTAGAATCCATGCAAGTGGTAATCTAAGCTGATTTCTTCCTGATTTTATTATCCATGTAAAGAAAAATAGCTCAGTAAGTAGAGTTCTCTCTTAGTCTTAATTCATACTTAGACATTGTGTCATTTGTTTGGTTTTGGCTTAATGTGTTGGTTGAATCCAATCAAATGCGAGATAATCGACAAACCATGACTTGGCATGGTATGAAACCAGTCTGAGGCAAATATTTTTTTCCCATACTGGGTTACAGAAGATGTGAGAAATTACAACCATTTCCTGTTGTAAAAACTGGACTATTAACCCGAGGTTAGTCATCAATTGCTACTTTTAGATTGTAGAAATCTGAAGTGGTAGTTATTCTCAGTTCATACAACAAGCTTAGCCTTAATGAAAGTTCAGAATTTGATTAAAGGCCTGTGCAACACAGTAGACAGTTGTATGAGAAGGCACAGTGACATACTTTATAGAGTCTCGCAAGTTTACATGACACCCAAGATTTAAAAGTGTAATCCAAATTACATCATAAAGTAGAATAACTGGAAGTTTGATTACCAGACATACAATGTTGAGTGATTTGTGGGATAAGAATACAAAATCAGAAATGGAATGGAGTATCCTAGCAAAGAGTTAGCTTGAACCAGGAATGCTGCTTCCAGCAATGTTTTCTTACAGAGTGTATCATAAGATGTATAAATAAACACCAATATTATTACATACTCTGCAGCAAGGACTTCATTTTGCAAGACTGTAGGTACTCTGTAAGCAGAGACAAAGAGAAATCCCTACAATCAGATTCTACTTCAGAGAAAAACTTTAGCTTAGTTTTAGAATGCAAGAACATTTAAACGTTTAAAGAAAAAGTGCATTTTTAAAAAATTCTCAATTAAACATTTTTAACTTGGCTTGCATATTAAAAGCCCAACTTAATAAAACATTATAGATCCATTTTCTAAACTCAAAGTCAGTAGAGATACCCACTGCAGAGAAAACTAATATATGTTACAGTGAAAAATCCATTCAGATAAAATACACATTGAAAGATTTTCCCAATTTCATTTCCATTTTTAAAAGTATTTTATTAATTTTTTTAAAAATTTAATATAGATTTAAAGAAGAAAGAAAGCAAAGTGATAAGAAAGAAAGAAAGAAAGAAAGAAAGAAAGAAAGAAAGAAAGAAAGAAGGAAAGAGAGAGAGAGAGGGGCGGAGGGAGGAAGGAAGGAAGAAGGAAGGAAGGAAGGAAGGAAGGAAGGAAGGAAGGAAGGAAGGAAGGAAAAAGATAATATACAGTAGTGGTTTCCAATCTTCTTTACTGTTATATTTTATCCTCTCTAAGGATAAAATCTAAGTTATATAATGGCTCTCTTTCTATAGTCTACCCTTTCTAATCATCAAAACAGATTAATCACAAGTTCATTTTCTTCACTTCAGCAAAAATACAAAAAGGGTTTTAAGTCACTAACAAATGTAGTTATTGTCTTACCAATAAAAGAGAATATTTGTAGCTAAAAGTTAAAATGAGGAGTCCTTGGTACTCTCTGAGCTTGGCTATTTTCTTACAAATGTTTAATTCCCAAACTAGGTAACATCATCAATGTTAGTTTGAGTAAGGAAATGACTGCAAGAAAACAACCAAACTCATAGAGCATTTAAGGATCCCTCAGTTATTGTCTTTTCTCTAATCAAAACTGTCAATTTGTCATATCTGAAAATTGTCCTCTTCACCAATCATTCCTCCATTGTGGATATTTCAGTCTTTCCAAATTAGATAAATTTTCAGAGCATTCTAAAATCCTGCAGTTCTGAGTCCATAGCATCTTAATAACAATAAATTGCAGAGCTCAGGGGCCGTTACAGTAAAAGGCCTCACCTGTGGCTCCATAACCTGCCATCAATAACTAATGAATGAAGTAGAAGGTGCAGCTGTACAGATGGAGCTCTCAAATTTTCAGGAGGTGGAAGTAGTCTTGCACTTTCATCTGTACTAAGTAAATCTGACAAAAGTACTATAAGGAGCTTTTATGTCCAACAAAGACTATAACGATTATGAAATAGTACAAAAAATAATCTTCAGATCATAGAACTATTACTGGCTGAGCATCTGAGCTATAGGTAACAATGAGCCTATTGTACTACTTTCAGGGGAGGGAAATTGCCTGTCTCCGACCTACGATTCACAACCAAACGTGGAGTATGCTAAATTTAGTTTATCTCTCTGAGGATTGGTGCTTGAAAAAGAATAAAACACACACAGAGAGGAGATGAGCAACTGTAGAAACAATCTGTTATGCTTCCTGATTCAAAACCTTATTATGCTCTGCTTAAAAACTTGCTCAGGGAAGTAGGGAATTAAGATATACATTACACAACTGACAGAAGTGTGGTTGGTGCTGTTTGTAGTGGGGTTTAAAGAAAAACAATTTTGTAAAATGGTCTGAATTATTGCAGTCCTTACAAGAGCCATAAGGTGCTGAATCCCATCCATCAGGTGAATTAATATATTTTTCTGACTTCTGTATAAGTGCATTAATGGAATGTCGGCATCGCTTTCAAGAAGAAGGTGAATTGAAATAGAATCTGATAGCTTCCTAATAATGTTTTTGGAGGATTTGAATAGTAATACTTATCGCTTTGGTGGATGAAAATGCAGCTTTATTTTGTTACTAGCAGGGTACTACCCGTGCTTCACTACAAAACTATGTGATTGGGCAAGTTTTGGGGGAAGAAAATAAGGGGAAAAAATCTGTCTCTGCCTACCAGCATCCATCGGTATTCATCTGGCTAGTGTCCTGTCAGCGTGTGAGAGAGTTGAGGGCTGTTTGGAAAGTGAAACGGTATTTGCTGTGTGAGCGAGGAGGAGACAGTAAGGAGCCTGGGCGTGGCTTAGCTCAACTGCAGTTGGAGCAGATTTATTTTCAGGTGGAGAAGGGAAGTAGAACTCCTTAGCATCAGAGTGTGTTAATAATAATAATATAGGAAATATAGGAAATATTAATGTTCTGATGGCCATTTCAAAAAAATCCTTTCTTAGTGAGCACCTAGAAGCCAAGAGGAACATATGGACCCAATTTCAAGTTTGTAGGCTTTATGGTTCTGGAAATTTTGTGATGATGCGTGAGGGGTATTTGGCTTTTATATATATATAGAATTAATAATCAAAAAACTTGTTTAACTAATAAACAGGGCAGTAAAATTTAGTGCTAATAAACAATGTAACGTACTGAGAAATGCATCTCTCTCTTAGGTTGCAAACATGCAAGTAGTCCTTGAGTTACAACCCCAAATTTCTGTTTTTAAGCGAGACTGTGAGTTTTGCTCCATTTTACGACCTTTCTCACCACAAGTGAATCAGTGCAGTTGTTTAAGTTAAGAACGCAGTTGTTAAGTGAATCGGGCTTCCCCCGTTGACTTTGCTTGTCGGAAGGTCGCAAAAGGGGATCACGTGACCCCGGGACACTGCGACCGTCATAAATACGAGACAGTTGCCAAGCGTCTGAATTTTGATCAGGTGACTGTGGGGATGCTGCAACGGTCGTGTGAAAACTGGTCACAATGCGTGTCTCTCTTTCTCTTGGTGCCCTCAAGACCCAGGGGATTACAATTCCCATCGTTGCCAACCAGCATGATGGGAATGATGAGGTCATAGTCCCAAACCTCTAGATCAGGGGTCTTTGCTGGCTGAGGAATTCTGGGAGCTGAAGTCCACAAGTCTTAAAGTTGCCAAGGTTGGAGACCCCTGCTCTAAATCAAAAGAGAACGGTTTATAAAAATGATGTTATATAAAAATAGACAGGCAGGCAGGCAGGCAGGCAGGCAGGCAGGCAGGCAGGCAGGCAGGTAGGTATAGATGGATGGATGGATGGATGGATGGATGGATGGATGGATGGATGGATAGATAGATAGATAGATAGATAGATAGATAGATAGATAGATAATTTAATAAATATTTGAACTAATAATACCATAAATAATCACAACAACAGCAATATAAACTTCTTGGATAATCCCATTACTAACCACTTTGGATAACCCTAACTATACATATGTTGCTTTAGTATTGACTAGGATTATCTCTTAATTGCTTTTGGTTCATGCATTCTCTATTCGTTTGCCTTTTTTTCTATAGGCTACCATGACAAATATACAGTTGCCTGAAGATAAGGCCCATTGACAATTGTATTGAATACTTACATAAGTGAAGTTGTGAATTTCTAAATATACTGCACCACAAAAATAACATGATGAATGTACATTCAGCTGCATAATATTCATAGCAGGGAAAGTATTATTTATCAGAGAAATCTAAAATAGCCCTCAACTTTTTAACAGCTCGGAATGTTGGGAAAATGTTTTGAGGTTTATCACAAAATTGTTGTCCAGCACACTATAGTAGATGGTTCCAAACATAAAATACTTCTTTTACAATTCTTTATTTGCTGCAGAAAGTCAAAGTGGAGGTATTTAATGCCTTTGAATACAAGCACACTCCTTTAAATTACATGGAAGCTTATGGTGTTTTGTTTTTTTTTACTTTTTTTTTTATTGTAAACTGAGCAGTATAAGAAAGGCAAAACTTTGGAGGAGGAAGTGCCCAAGCAGAAGCTTTGGAAGAATGTACACAGCCAGCTGTGAGGCAGATGGAGTATGAGGCATGTAGAGTGGTGCAGCCAGCAGAGGCTCAAAAGGTCCCGGAGGCTGTCCAGGGTACTGGGTCCACTGGGGACTGGTGGCATAGTTCATCAGTAACTGGGGCCTCTGGGCTGCTGTGTGTGCCAACCCACCCCAGTGGGGCTCCATTGACTGAGTGGCATGAGAGATGATTGACAGATGAAGATGAGGAGGTGTGGAGCTACTTGACCACCCTGGGTGGATATGCTGGGGGAGCAGTTTGGGGAGGCCAGTTTTTGGGATGCTCTCTCCTGGCAGCCATGGGACCAGAGTTGGCAGCAACATGGCAGCTGCGAAGATTGGGACTTCAGCCACCTCCACCTCAGCAGACTCAGTTCCATCTGGCTAGTCTGAAATTACAGCTGGGACCAGCATCCACCTGAACCCACAACATGTTGCAGGTGGGCCTATGGGATCAGAGTTCCTCACTGGCTGGTTTGGTAAGTTGGCCGGAACAGGCCATGGAAGGGTCAATTATAGCAGAGGACTGTGGTGCCCAGGCCCAGAGGCAGCATCCAGGGTTCCAACAGGTCAAAGGGCACCTTCTCTCACTGTCCCAGACACATGAGTGGCAGACCAGGTCCCGCAGGGGCCCATATGGCCACCAGGATATTGGCCCCAGCAGATGGCACGGGGTCCACCACCATTCGATGGGAATCCTGACCACATGGCACTATTTCTGAGTCAAGCCATTAGCCATTTGGACCAATACACTCAGTTCTACCTCTCACAATGAGCAATGGTTGTGATTGTGACAGCAGTGCTGGAAGGTGAGGCTGCTGAGTGGGTGGCAGACCTGCACAGTGAGCATGCCTGAGAATTGGCAAATGTGGGTTTTTTCTTGGAGGCATTGAGAGTTCAAGGATGGGACCCATGCACAAGAAGTGGAAGGAGAGCTCCTGTCACTGAAACAGAGGGTCCAATTGGCAGTGGAATATGTCTGGGAGTTTCATAGGGTTGCTGGTAAGCTGCAGGCCTGGCCAGAATGGTTGCTAGTTCACCAGTTCAGGGTGGGGTCAGGCCATGAACTATGCCAGGCCTGTGTTTACCAGGTTATCCCGCATCAGTTGCACAATTGGTTCCAAGTGGTCATTGACTTGGATCCTGGGTTACAGGAGTTCCATCCCAAGGGAGATGCAGACCCTGGTCCTTGGAAACTTGTGAAAGGACTGACAAGATTGACAGGTGGAGCCTGGTCCATCCCCAGTGCCCCGGGTCCCATGGAAAGGCCTGTTCATCCACTGCTGCGCTGTTTCCGGTGCGACCAATCCTAACCCTAACCCTAACCAACCAAGACACTGGACAGCTGAATGCTCAATGCCAGTGTCACAGGCACTGAAGACACTGGTCAGCAGCTCTGGTAGGACTGCAAGGCTTCCTTGACAGAACCCAGAATGGTCCTGGGGAGCATACCAGGCAGCCTCTTTGATGGTGTCCTCAGAGGAGGGAGATGCAACATCAGTAGGTAAGTTCCAACCAGGGCCCTACAATAGCAAGGATGACATGTCAGAGGACCCTATGGTAAGCGAGCCCACCCGCCCTTTCATAATTCCCATTACCATAGTGAGTCCCCAATTCGTAGTGTGGGGTGTACCCAGTGACTTGGGGTGTACCCAGTGTCCCTGGTGTCTCATCAGCCAGACTATGGTCAAGGTATTAGGAATATGAGTGAAAAAGATGGCCAAGCCCATTCGAGCAGATGGATGGCTCATTGCTGGGGGGGGGGGGCTCCAGTTACCCATGTCACTGAGTCAGTAAGGTTGGAAATGGGAGAGCATTGGGAGGTCATTAGATTCATCGTGGAAGCAACGATGATGGAGTCTATTATACTGGAGCTGGCATGGCTGGATAAGTGGGGATCCACAATATGGTGGGAAGGTGGATATAGAAAGTTGAGGATTGGGTGGGACCCAGATCTCCCCCTCACGAATTGGCCCAGGGAGGGGTGGACAGTGGCCTGAGGGGTACTTCTAGAGAGGCCCTGGTGAAGTCTCGTTCCCATTTCTCCAAGGCCTACGCAGACCTAGCAGAGGTGTTCAGTAAGAAGAATATGAGACTTTACCCCTCATTGTCCTATGGATTGTGCAATTGAGCTGATACCCAGAGCTAAGCTACCCAAGCCAAAGATGTATTCGATGATACCCAAGAAGATGGGTGAGCTACAACATTACATCAACAAGAATTTGGCTAGCGGGTTCATCCAACTGGCCCATTCTCGAGTTGCAGCTCCAGTGCTATTCAGGGAGAAAAAAGATGGGACTCTGTGCTTATGTGTTGATTTTAGGGGAATTAATGGGGTGTGCATGGAAAATATGTACCCCCTTCCCTTTATGAAAGACATGCTTGCCCACTTGGTGAAGGAATGTGTATTTATCAAATTAGAACTGCAGGAGACTTACTACTGGATCTGAATTAAACCAGGGGATGCGTGGAAGATGGCGTTCAACTGTCCATTGGGGAGCTACCTGTTCCAGATGATGCCATTTGGTCTACAAGGGGCCCCAGCTGTGTTCATGCAGCTGATTAATTATGTGTTACATGAACACCTGTATTGTGGGGTCCTTGTGTATCTGAAAGACATTCTTATCTATACCACCACCATGGAGAGCACACCCAACTGGTATGACAAATATTGAAGAAGTTGCTGGCAGCAAAGCTATGTGTGAAGCTGTCCAAATGTGAGTTTCACCAGACCCGGCTAGACTATTTAGGTTACTACATATCCAACAATGGAGTGGAAATGGATCCACATAAAGTGCAAGCTGTTTTGGAGTGGCAAGTGCCAAAAACGTGGTGATAATTGGAGAGTTTCCTTGGTTTCACCAATGTCTATCGGCAATTCATCCCATCATTTGCCAGTGTGGCCTGGCCATTGACTGACCTACTTCAAACCAAGCACACTCTAACGAAACTATGGGCAACCACTCCAGTGGATGATGGATTGCCAGAGGGCCTTCGAGATGCTAAAGGCCCTGTTCACCAGGGAGACTGTCCTAAAGCACCCCGATCCAGGATGACCCTTCATTATTGTAATTGCAGACTTCTGCTAACAAGCCAGCTGCCTGTAATTTGGCAGATCGAATCTCTCCAGGCTCAAGGTT
>JAOYMU010000235.1:97500-108480 GCA_025802295.1 Psammodynastes pulverulentus | reverse complement strand
AAGAAAGAAAGAAAGAAAGAAAGAAAGAAAGAAAGAAAGAAAGAAAGAAAGAAAGAAAGAAAGAAAGAAAGAAATAAATGGTGGTAAGGGGGGGATTTTTATTTGTATTGTTTTGTCTGTTTTAATTGTCACCAAATATTGCTTCTTCCTACCTTCTACCCAACTGGGTTCTAACTGGTAGAGCCTTGGAATTCTCTGCAGATTTTGGAGTTAGCATGCTCTGATTTTATGGTTTTTTTCTATTTGGATTGGGAGCAACAGTAGGCATGTTCCAGCAGCTTGAATTATACTGTTCTAGAAGGAGAGGAATGTCCACATTTGAGATTTTTTTTTAGAAATCATTAGAGATTTACTACTTCATGTCCTCCTGGCCCCGGTTTGCTTATTTTCTCTATGTGCCTAAGGGCCATCCATTAGCCCAATAAGATACAAGGCCATGAGGATTCAGACCCATGAAATAGAAAGAGTCAAGTTTTAAACATTTGGCTAAGAAATGGTTGGAATTAAATATTTCCCTTGGAGCAGTTTTCATGTTTGTGTCCATTTAGTTTTGCACATCTCATTGTATTAATGAGTATATTGGACTGTATCTTCATTAAGAGCATTTAACACACCCAATAGGCAACCATAAAAGAATTGTTCTAAGGAAATGTCAGTTGTTGTTTCTATAATTGTAGTGCCATTATTCTAATTACAAAATTATGCATATACTGTATATCGGCTTCATTACAGAAG
This sequence comes from Psammodynastes pulverulentus, assembly GCA_025802295.1. Classification (NCBI taxonomy): domain Eukaryota; kingdom Metazoa; phylum Chordata; class Lepidosauria; order Squamata; family Psammodynastidae; genus Psammodynastes; species Psammodynastes pulverulentus. Next base: position 107,745 of record JAOYMU010000235.1, on the reverse strand, counting down.
TAAAGGTTTGAGCAACCATTTTGGATGTTCAAATTCCTATTATTTGTTATCAGTATTGAGTAGAGTTGCCTTATTTTAAACCAAAATATATTTAAATAGTGCACATTTAGACTCATAATACTGCATACTGTATTTGCATTTTGCACAGGTATGCTACTGTTGCTCTCAAAGTTTACTTCGGTTATCTGCTGTTTTATAATGTTTCAATTTAGACACCTGAAAATGGTATAAATTAGGGATATAAATCATGGTTGGTTGGAGAATTCTGGGCATTGGAGTCCACAAGTCTTAAAGTTGCCAAGGTTGGACACCCCTGGTATAAATGTTACCTTGACTTAAAAATGTAATCAACATTAATTTCATTTTTGTCACTAATTTTGAATACTACTTTTAGTATCTAAGATTGTTATGAAATTGTATTGCTTAACTTCAGATCAAAGAATATAGCAGCTCAGAACACAGGATAAATATTCAAGGAAGTCCCTTCAGTAGATGACTAGGACTATATTGCAATATTTGCTTGTAGTTTTCTATATTCGTGTCTAAAACGCACACTTCCTAAGTGATGATGATATTCTACGCATCTGATCAAATGAAGTTGTCAATTAAAACTTACGCCATAATCATTCGGTTAATATTTCAGGCAAACTTTCCATTGTGCTTTCCTAACATTTGATTTCAATTCCTGAGTTTGAAAGCTGATTAAAAATGAGGCAAATTGCTTCTTTTTCTCCAAGACACAAACACAAATATTTCAGTGGAAATATTTCCTCTCGGCTGGTGCGATATACCTCCTGGATATCTTAGCAATGGAGTATTTTTTATTGATTTTTATCCCACCTTTATCTTGACCAACTCAAGGCAGCATATACTGTATATCTAATGATCCTGTCTCCTATTTTCCCAACAACAACAACAACCCTGTGAGGTAGACTGAGCTGAGAGAAAGTAACTGATTAGCCAGCTTTCATACCTGAGGGAGACCTAATGCTCACAGGCTCATGGTTTCTGGCCTACTACTTCAGCCATCACATCAAACTGGCTCTCAGCTGCAAGTAGCTCATCTTTTAAAAAGTGTTTTCACTGGCTAATAAGTCATCCTCATTGTCAGTCCTTGGCAATCTATTTATTGCCCCAGCAGTCACTTAAATTAAAGTGTTTGTGTCACAGGAATACATGGGCTGCAGATTTTGAAATGGAAAGTTGTTGTAATGAAACAAAAATGGTGTGCCTGTATATGATTGCCCATGTTTCTTGTCTCTTGCCTTTTCCTCTGCTGTCCAAAATCAATTTTAATTAGGATTATATAACCTTGTGAGAAGACTGCCGACAATTAGAATTTGCAGTCATATCCAGAGCTCCTGGCTTTAATTACAGCCTTCATGGCTAAAAGTAAGGCAGGGTATATTAAGGCTTTTATACATTTAAGATGAAGGATGTTATGCAATTGTCTTTCATATTGGCAGCCAGAAATTGAGGGGGGAAGACTAATTCTCCTCCACCGTTTAAAGCCTGTAGAAAACTAAATCAGTAAAGGAAGAACACAAATTCATTCTTTGGAATAGCTCACCATTATCCAGCATCTCCTGTGCCAGAAACAACCGTACACAGATGTCTTCCCAAGCTGTTTCTGCACTTTTCTTTGCCTTCCAACCTTTTCCAACCCAGTTTCTTTCAGTAACAGCAATAGAAAAGTCACAAGGCCTTCCGAACTAAAATGAGCATTGCCCTTGACTTTCAGGCCTCACGGCGCTGTTGGAGAAGGATTAGGGCCAGCTAGGATGTTTTCTGAAAGAGCAGGAATCCATCTCACTCCTGAACTTCTTCCAATAAAAAGCATTGTTGATGGAGGAAGATGTGGATTTCCAGAGCAGCATGATTAAATGAACAGCGTTCTGTCTAGATCAGAATGTATTAAGATCCAAATATCTCCCTGACAGCATTATTTCTTTATGAGTAGGCTCAGGGCCAGCAGTTGGCGCTGCCAGCACCTAGCTGAAGCCCACAAATCAGCAGGCCCATCACTTCTACTCACAGTGCACCCCTTGGTCTCTTAAACCATGCTTCTTCCGACACAATCAATATTGCCTTAGAGTCTTTAAATGGTAGTTGGAATTCAGCAATCTCAATACACATGAGAAACATTAGCAAATAAGGTTGAATTCCTCCAGAGCTGCCAGGGCATGGTTTCGTAAATGGGAAAAATGGTGTATACTGTCCAGAAATATTCTAATGTGAGATTTGTGCAGTGATGGGATTCAGCCAGTTCGCACCACTTTGGGAGAACCGGTTGTTAACTTTCTGAGCAGTTTGGCGAACTGGTTGTTGGAAGAAATCATTAGGGCGGAGAACCGGTTGTTAAATGATTTGAATCCCACCACTGGATTTGTGGCTATACGAATATGATTAATATATAAAAATCACTGTCTATATGGGCTGCTGAGAAAACCCATTTTCCAGGAGGAAATGGGAGTTATATAGGCAAAGGGCATTAATATGTTTTGCTCCAGTGCAGTTTGTATACAGATAGTCCTCAACTTGCAACCATTTGTTTAACAACTGCTTGAAGTTACAATGGCACTGACTTACGACCAATCCTCATAATCATTGCAGCATCCTCACAATCGCATGATCAAAATTCAGGCAGTTGAGACCCGCCTGTATTTACCACAGTTCTAGCTTCCCAGGGTCATGTGATCTCCATTTGCAACTTTCCTAGCTGGATTTCAACAAGCAAAGTCAGTGAGGGAAGCTGGATTCACTTAATGATATTAAGTGGTTAAAAAAAAAAGGACCCTAAAATCAGGTGTGACTAACTTAACAATTGCCTTGCTTAGCAATGGAAATTCTGATGCCAATTGTGGTCATATGTCGAGAACTGCCCGTAATTACAAAGAGTTGTTCTTCAGGGGTGGAGTTTTGCTAACATTCTTAACAGTGGATTCATGTAAGTTAGTTGAGTTGGATCTGTGTGTGTTGCTTCAGTTCTCCCACCAGAACATTGTAGGTGACGACTAGGCTGAGCCAGAGGGAGGGGTCAAATGTGTCATCAGTTTGGAGTTGCTATGCTTCCATAAAAGGTTTAAGTCCAGCCACCTATGATTTCCATTGACTATTATCAAGGGCCAGAAGTTGTAGGTGCTCCAACGCTGAAGGTTTTTAAGAAGAGATTGGACAACCCTTTGTCTGAAATAGTATAGGGTTTCCTGCTTGAGAAGGGCATTGGACTAGTGGACCTCTAAAGTCCCTTCCAACTCTGTTATTCAATTTGCCTTGACCATTAGTAGTTGGGTATAAGCAGCATGAAATAAACTCATAGTACTTTTGAACTCATCCCGGTTCCTAGTTTCTTGCTCCTGACAAAGGTATCATTTGAGCCCTTCTGCGTTTTTATTTGGGGAGAAAAAGGTGCAACAGAAGCTTGTTGTAAAAGAGCAGCTGTATGAGGGATGGAAGACAGATTTTCTGGCCTTTTATTCAGAGGGAGTTTATTCTGGAACAAAACCCTACAGTCTTGTAAGTGTGTATGCATGCAGGCACAAGTAGAAGAAAGGCTGTGTTTTTTTTTCTAACAAGACACGATGTATTTTTCACTTGATTCCGCCAATTCTAAAAGCTTTGATTTGTGGTGGTGGTTGTTATTGTTAGAGCAATGAACTAGTGGTGAAGCAGCAGAAGAAAATGTTCCTAATTGTGTATTTCAGAGGATGCCAAAACAGGGAAGAAAAGCTGTGATTTGTGATATCTTTGTCCTTCCACTGCAGCTGCACAAAAGCCAAGGTGCTGCTAACACAGGTGTTGGTTTGCCTTTCCAGCATGTGTAATTATATGCCTCTTTGGGTTTTTTTTTAAAGCGGCCTCCCTTTGCTCTCTTCTGTGGAGGTGTTGTTGGTTTTTTTTTACATCCCTTTACAAGGGCTGTTAATGTGTGAAGGCTACATGACTGATATTCTCCAGCAAAGTTGTAACTCCATTTTACACTGCCGGGTGATTAATTTGTTTAGAGAAACTTCACAGGGTTTTTATTATATTCAAGAAGAAATATGTTGCAAAATGCCTGTGGATATTGGCTTTCCTTCAAATCCTAGCTATTTCTGTGGAGAAATACCGAAAGCAATATTTGGCATGAGAGCTGACAGGAGGTTTGAATTGGTATGTGTGTATGTATACACACAGACACACACATCTGGGTATGTGAAAGCATATCATAAAGAACATTAAGAGTCCTATACAGAGAGGTAGATTTTATGTTAAGGGTAATGTGTGTTCTTTTTTTAATGGAGATTGTATTTGTTTGTTGCGCATCGTATGATAGGAATGAAATGTGTATTTTAAAGCCTGAATATGAAGCAGTTTTTAAACTCTATAATAATAGAAACTCTGTCCTTCATGTGTTCCTATTTGCTTTATTTTATTGAGGTTTCTATCCAGTTTTGTAACTAGGCTCCACTTAACAAATATATAAACAGAGCTCTGCATCTGTCTATAAAGTAACTATAGCTATATATAGTCTTCTTCGTGATTTTCTTCTGCCTGAAAACAGGAAGCCAGAGCCATCTCCTGGTTGAACATCACATTCTTTTTAATTAGAGCTTCTTAGCCAAATTGAGTGTTCTGAATCTGACCACATACAAGTTTTTTTGATCGAAGGAAAAACAGCTCTTCTTCTCCCAAACTAAGACATAATGCTAAGAGACAAGTTACAGGTTAGTCCTCGGCTTTCAACAGTTCATTTAGTGACTGTTCAAAGTTACAACGGCACTGAAAAAAATGAGTTATGACTGTTTTTTACCCTTACGATCAATGCAGCGCCCCCATGGTCACATGATCAAAATTCAGATGCTTGGCATCTGACTCATATTTATGACCGTTGCAGTGCCCAGGGGTCATGTGATCACCTTTTGCGACCTTCCAACAAGCAAAGTCTATGGGGGAACCAGTTTCACTTAACAGCCGTGTTACTAATTTACCAATTGCAGTGATTCACTTAACAACTGTGCTAAGAAAAGTCATAAAAAGGTACAAAATTCACTTAACAAATTTTCACTTAGCAACAGAAATGTGGTCATTGCACACACAACCCACATGAAAAACAGGCTGAGCTTCAGTAGCATCATTGTGGCTGCCATCACTTTTGTGAACGTACTCATTAGATACCTCAGTATCTTTAGATTTTTCAATTCATCCTGAGATCTTGGAGTCAGTTTCTGATAAGGAGCATACGAACATGAGTGGGTAGTGCCTTCCTTTTGATTTCACAAGAGACCAATAAATGGACCCAGCTTTAAAAAAAAATAGACAACATGTTGCCAAAAATCTGTAGTAGTTGGCAATGGAATGCATCTTGTGCCACCATTATACCATTTTATGAAAAAACAGCAGTCCATCTGGAACTTAATATCCTCTGATTAATTTCTTGATTATATTAGTTTTAGTTATTCAATCACTCTATTGATTCCTGTGCTATTCCAGAATAGCAGATGGCTCTGAGATCTTTCAAGTTAGCTATCTAAAATTACCATTTTGCTTTTTTTTTTCCTGAAGAGAAAAAACTATGCATAAAATGCTAGAGTTACTGTTTCTACTGGTTTTTTTTTTAATTTACTTTTAATATATATTTTGAATTGTGAGCAAACCAGAATCATTTGCTGAGATGGGTAGCTATAGAAATCGAATGAATGAATGAATGAATGGCCATGGTCAATGGCACTTAAACATAGTCCATGGAGGCAGACTTAAATAAGAGGCACAATGGCATACACCCTCCATGGAAGAAAGACAGTCAGAAGTACAGCTATGACATGGCATATAAAACCAGTTTCCAGAGCATATTCATGCTGCATCATGGTGGGGGAATGAATCCTTAAAACTCTTTACCTTCTTTATTCAAGCAAAGGTTGTATCAGGTTCTTAAAATGTATAATTAAGGAGGCCCTGCTCACTGTCACCCATGCCCTTGTAACCTCTGACTTAGATTGCTGCAATGGGGCTGTCCTTCAAAGGCTTCGGAAATTTCAACTGGAATACAGGCAGTCCTTGGTGCTGGACATACACCACCTCAGCTACCTTAATTACCAATGTATTTCTGAGTGCAATTCAAGGTGCTAATTGTTAGTTTAAAAACTTACAGAACTTGGGACCAGGTTCAGTGGTGGTTTCCTTCCGGTGTTGCCACCGATTCACTGACTATGCGCATCTGCGTGCCCGTACTCCCCCTCCCTTCTGTGCATGTGCACATCTACCAGCACGTGCCTATTGTGCATATGCGTGCCGATCATCTGAGAGGACTCTTTGATCCTCTCAGCTGATCAGCGCACTTTTTTAGCTACCAGTTCGGCCGAACCAGCACTTTTTTAGCTTAAAAAAGTGCCGATTTGGCCAAACCGGTAGCTAAAAAATGTGTGCCAATCATCTGAGAGGACTTTCTGATCTCTGGGCAATCTCTCTGTTTGCCAATCTGCTCATCTTTCATATGAGATGATGTTTCAGGTACCCTCAGTTTGAGAGATGCAGAGGCTGTTCTCTGCTGCTCTGACATTTTAGCATAAGCTCTCTTCCCTCCCCCAAGATCAGGTTGACCTTTAGCTTAGACATCTTCCCAAGACAGTTAGAACATGCTTGTTCTGACACATCTTTGAAGATTAATACCTGCATATTCCATGCCATCTGTTTGGCATTTTGTTCTCTTAATGCAGAGGTCCCCAAACTTGGCAACTTTAAGACTTGTGGACTTCAACTCCCAGAATTCTCCAGCCAGCAAAGAATCCTGTTTTAATGCTACCCTTGATTCTAATGAGTAATAGGATGTGTCTTTATGGTTTTGCAGTTTTACAGCTTAAATTTATGGAAAACTTAGACGTGTGTGGCAGTCTGCAATAATGGAAAACAAATTAAAATAGGAGTGGAGGACACTTGGCCAGCCTGGTGACTACAATCCTGGAAGTGACAATTTATAGACAACAAAATTCATATTGCTACTTCACAATACGCTAGCCAAGAATGATTTAAGAGGACAACTCACTAGTGAGATCAAAGTTCTACCTGGTTTTTTATGTGTCACAACACTCATAAAAAGCAGTAAGAACTTCAATTGCACAGTCACAGCTGCCCTCTTGACATTTTTAAACATACCCTGTGGACATCCCTGATGATATAAGTTGTATGTGCATAGTCCTTCTGAAACAATTTTTGAATAAACTCAGAATATGGTGTCAGGATTCCAGATATACTTATCAGCCTAAGATTTGTCTATTTCATACATTAAAATAACTAAGTCAAATTCCCTGTCTTCCATTTAATCAAAAAGCAATTATTTAATAGAAGTAAAAGCCTACAAGATTTCTGAAAGTTAATCTTCATAGGGTGCAGTTATGTCAGTTTTGTGTTGTTTTTTTATACACTGAATTATTCACCAAGTTTTACTCAAGTGGAAACTTCCTAGAGGCAACTTAAAATTGTACTGGCATTCAGGGAAAGATCAAGGGCACGTGTTCAAACTTTTTAAATTCCCTACGTATTTTAAAGCAATTATTTTTGGAGGTTGAGCATTATTCCATAAATCTTATAGTAATCTGCTATTAATTTTATGAATACATTAGGTAAACAAGATTTTCACAAAAATGTGTTGCCATTTAATGCATACTTAGAAATAAGAATTGCTGACTACATCTGCATGTAGTCCCTAAACCCAGATAGGTTGTGAAAGTGAGTCTCATGTTAATAAAAATGAATTATCTACGTAAAGTAATCTATGACTAGGAGAAACAGTGACTAATGCAATAGCCATGGTGGCGCAGTGGTAAGAATGCAGTATTGCACGCGAATTCTGATGACTGCCAACAGTTCAATCCTGGCCAGCTCAAGGTTGACTCAGCCTTCCATCCTTCTAAAGTCAGTAAAATGAGGATCCAGGTTATTGGGGAAATATGCTAACTGTACACTGCTTAGAGAGGGCTATAAAGCACTGTGAAGCGGTATATAAGTCTAAGTGCTATTATTATTGCTATTCCAGGTTTCCTTCAGATATTCAAGAATATCTTCAGGAAGAGAATACTGTACTGGAACCTACATATCTAGTTATAAGATATTTGCAATCACAACTTTTTTTTCTGATTTAATATTTAAAAAGTTAATATCAGACATGCAATTCTCTTTATCTTTCTGGACAGTTCCGAGTAATCCTTATCTGGCCACATAATGCTTTTTCCAGGATCATTTTTGCCTATTTTGCAAGGCATGCTTTTGTGTATAAATAAATCTTAAAACAAAGAAATAAAACTTTTTAAAAATGGACCACTGTATATTGCTACAATGACTGCAAGTCTCTCCCCTTCAACTATGCATATGCTGTGTAGGCAGGGCATAGAATACCAATTATCTTAATTTGAATTTTTGAAAAAATGAATGTTTATGATTCTAAGGCAGAGTTCACTCTGCTTCAAAGCATTATGAACATTCTGGCTTCAATTAATGAATTAGTTATTTTCAAGTTTTAGCCATATTTAAACCCAATCCAAACATTACAAAATGGTCAGGGGACTTCAAAAGACTTTCGGGCTGGATATTAAATTAAACAAAAATAGTTAGTCAGATTAGTCTGGGGTGAAAAATTAATGATTTTCCATTATTTCCAGTTCTCAACTAGATACAATAATACATGCATGAAATACTTATTTACTAATTAGTACTAAGTAACAGTTACTTAACTGACGTAAATCTATACAAGTATCATAAAATTAAAATTAAATCAACTTAACTTGAACTGACTCATCCAGACAACTTCAGTTCGGACAATTGTCCTATCTGTTATTTTGGGATGGCGTCTAGACAGAAATTTTGGTCGATTGCATCTGAAGCACACTAAAGGAATCCATTAAATCTAGATTCTAATTCATATCAAACTGTGGGCGTTAGAACATGGTAGTTCCAATCGGGTCCTTTATAGATTTTCATATTTGAAGTAGGTGAGAAGAATCATGTTACAAGTCTGTAGTAGGCTTTCTCATAGAAATTATGATTGGGTTTCATTCATTTATATCTCCTAAACAGCAATCAGTACTTCACTTTGGTATAGTTAATGAGTATTACATACCTGCAGTGTTTCATGTACGTCATAATTTGTAATTGAAGTTCAGCATTTACTTCTACAATATTCTTAAATCTCATTTACTTGGGAGAGACTGACGTGGAGTGGAAGTTAATTTCATTGTGAATTGCTCACATCTAGGGAAATATAACATTTTGATCTTTGAAAGCAAATCAGATTGTCTTTATTCAGATATTCCAAGGAAGCACGTATAGGATTAATGTGAGAGATTTTTTTTTTACTTGAGGGAGGAAGTACTTTAATGATTGGCACTTCAGTTTCAAATAGCTTCTCCATTCAACAAAGGGAAAGTTATTATATTAATAATATAATGATTAACAGTATATAGTTGCCTTTTTTGTTGAAGGAAGGAAAATCAAAAGATATTCTCCATTCTGATAATTATTTCATTTCCAGTTTTGTTTGAAAGAAACTGTGATATATGTTCTTCCTGCACCCAAGATAGGATTTGCCTTTTCAACAGCTGCATGATACCACCGGCTCAAATTTAACTTGTGTCAATAAGGACACCAGATTTTTTTCAAATATGCCACCCCCAAACCAGGTCTTTCTATCCCGGGGGTTGGCAACCTGCAGCTCCGGAGCCACATGCGGCTCTTTGAGTCCTCTGCTGCGGCTCCCTGTCACCCCGTTGCGACAGAGGGATAAAAGAGCTGTTGCGGCAGTGGCATGGCAGGAGCCTTAGAAAACATGGGGAGCCACAAAACCTCAGTAGGCATGGCTGGGGGGGGGGGTCATGTGACTGGGTGAGAGTGAGTGATGTTGAGTTGGTCACACCCACACAGGGTAGCTCCCAGTGTTTTGTTTTCTGTGGGAAACGGGCCCAAGTGGTTCTTTGAGTATTTAAGGTTGCAGACCCCTGCTATCCTCTACTTGTGCCATTCATAGACAAGTTTAAAGGTCTGCAGCTTCATCAGTTTTCTTTCTCCCCTTTTTTGGAGATAGGTTAATGTTTGCTGTACTCCAGTCTTTCAAGAATGCTCAAAGATTACTGAGAAAGGGCGTTGGGCTTACCTGACACGCCTCTTCTCTGTGGTTCTGATCCGAGAGTCCACTGCTGGGTTTTGCTTCCATCTTCGGTTCTTGACTGAGCTGAATTCTGAGGCCACACCCCTTCTTCCTGTCCCATCGTCCTCCAT
>JAOYMU010000235.1:3644-13762 GCA_025802295.1 Psammodynastes pulverulentus | reverse complement strand
GCTGATTCTGTAAACCGCTTAGAGAGGGCTGTAAAGCACTATAAAGTGGTATATAAGTCTAAGTGCTATTGCTATTGGTATTGCTACTTAAAAGAGAAATGAAAAAGCCAATTTAAGACACTGTGATGTTTTTAAAATACAATTTTGGAAGCAGAACCTTGTGTATTCTTAACAGATTTGTATGGTTGCTTATTGGTATTCAAGAAGAAAAACAGGGTTAAGATTAAGAGTTTGTATGGTTATAAATCTATTTAGTTTTGTATCTTGGAGCCTTTATCTTACATATATACTCCCTTGTTCCACCTATATATGCAGTTAGCTTTTCTGTTAATGGCAGACAGATTTAACATTTCTACATCTTTACATCCCCTAAATTGACAAATAGTTGGGGAAATTAAAGCATTTTAAACTATCAAGAAAATTACATATAATCACAGGCAATGAACTTGCATCAAGTGAAACTCCAGAAACTATGATCCTATGGATGAAAGGCCAGCAAATTTTACCTTTCCCAACAGTCTCTATTGTTCCAGTTCCCAAACCTGTAAATATGTCAGATTTATCTGGGGACAGCAAATCGGTGAAAATTGCTATCTGAAAGGGCACAACGTTTTGCACTTTTCTAATTCTCTCTCTCCTGTCTCCATTATAACCCAGGCCCCTATCATCAGAGTTCCTCTGTAGGGCATCAACTCACAGGTTGGATTTACACATCACACCAAATCATAATGTCGTTCTTTATAGATGAACTCAGCAATTATAATTTATAAATCACGTTTTATGACTTTGACTAAAAAGTGGTTGGCTAGTTTATGGCTCAGTGCGTTGTGCGAACACAGTAATATGTAAATCTGGATATTCTCTTTTTCAGTGTTCAGCTGGCTAAATACAATTGTTGCTGCTAGTGTTTCATGGTAGTAAGTTATAGTATTTCAAAACTATTCTCCAATTTCACCATGAGTTTTACTTAGCAAGGATTAGCAAGGAGAAAAAGAACGCAACGAGAGTTCAAGCAGATTCCTTTTCTAGTTTCATGTTGAATTGTTGAATTAAAAAAAACAAAGGTCTATTAAAAGTAGCATGTATTGAAAGAATACTGTAAGTTAAAGCTGATGAAAACAAAAATCATTAATGGGAAAGTGCAAGTGGACGCGTATTGTTAATAACACAAAGCTCCACATCCTTCCCAAAGTACAAAACAAAAAAATGTAACATGCAAGCAATGTTGAGCTTTCTTTTTTTTAAAAAAAGAAAATAAAACGGTATCACACAAATTTAGCAAATCACTACAAAATATGGTTAAAAAGGAGATATATAAGTCGCAGGCTACAGCTTGAAAGCAAGAGGGAAAAAGAGGTTCTTTTGCTCCCCTTCGCAAAGTCAACACTCCTCAACAAAACCAAAATGAAAAGCCACCAAAAACTTTCACTACAGCTCTTTCAATTAAACAAAAGCACACAAGTTTAGCTATCAACACCACTTCATTACTGTAATCAATAAATAAATAAATAAAAAACCACACCGATATCTATGGACTATAGAAAGAAAACATACATGCATCGTTAATCACCATTTTAGCTTGTTTGTGTGTTTTGAGTCTACTGGTTACAGAGTTTAATTCCAAACAGAACTATTCCACCTCATATCCTTCTCATCAGTTATCTTAACTGTAAACGATCCCTGTCAGATTAGAAAGAGATAAATAACATTGAGTTTAGCTTAAGAAAAAATATATATATTGTTGGGGGTACACTGGAGTGCTGATTACAGGCAGACCTGGTTTCCCCACATTATGTTATCCACACAGGACTGCTTCAGTGCAGGATCTTTAACGCTTATTGGAAAACCATTAAGGAAGTGAGGGCATTTTAAATCTGCATATTTGAAACAAAAAAGTAATAATTTTATTGCCAGCAGTCACATTACAGGACATTAACATGTATACGCTATCTGTTTCCCACTGCAAAAAGAAACCAAAAACCCAGGTTTAGAGGAGACTTACCCAAAGGGTCTCTGGATTAAGGTTGGATGGAGCTGTTGAACCCCAAAGGCAAAACCTAACAACAAAACAAAGCACAATTTGTATATTGGTACTCCTTCTGCTAATCTTTTATCTCTCTATGGAGAATTAAAGTCTGTGAAATTAAATGGAACATCCACATCAATAACCAAAGTGTTGCAGATTTATACTCTAATAAATAGATCGTTCTTAAAGAAAAGCAGGTAAAATGTCACTTACCTTTCATGGAAATGTTTTATACATGAATGCATTTTGTTTAATTTAATAAATAAATAATCCTGGTTTTCAAGGCACAGAAGCCAGACAATAATTCTATGTTATTTAGCTGCTTCCAGTATTAAAAATACATGATTGAACATGGTCCAAAAATTATTAATATGGCTGGTATATACAACAAAACTATTAATATGGCTGCTATATACAAAATAGTAACAAGACTTTGCATAAAGGATCCTTGGTGCTCTCTGAACTTGGCTGTTTACTTGTAGATGTTTCATTACCCAAACTTTATCAGTGCTAGTCAGGATATCATCACCAGAAAGCACCAAGGACCCCTCCTTTCAACCCTGAGTTACAAATATTCTCCTCTATTGAGCCTTTGCGTAATTTGAAAATAATTTGGAAGAACTACTTTTCAGCTTGTGTAAATAGAGCCTCACTTTTATTTGCTGCTTAGAGTTGCCTCAAGCCGCAAGATGGGCAGCAAATAAATTTAATAATAAATCATTGAAACACAAACCTTTCTTCATGTGTGAAATAAAGGCTGCAAATTTAATTAGTCAGTTCATTAAAGTTACTACAATCATACTACAACAATTTTTTTTGAAAGCCCTCATATATAAAAAAATAGGAGTCCCTGCGGATTTTACTCCGCTAGTTGTTGCTAACTATAAGGAGTGGTGCTCATTTTAAGGCCACTGAGCCTGTGCTCTCTGAAGACATTTTCATGGTCATGTGGCCAGCATGAAATCATGGAGTACTGTTATCTACCCACTGAAGTGGTACCTATTTATCTCTTCACATTTGCATGTTTTCAAACTGCTAAGTTGGCAGGAGCTGGGGAAAGGATGGGAATTCACCCTATCATGTGGTGCTCAACTCTTGAACCTGGGCTGTCAGTGTTCCAGCCAACAAGCTCAGCATCTTAATCACTGAATCAACCACACCGACACACCCCCCCATATAAAAAAAAACCCTCAAAAAAATCAGACTGCTTTACCAAATAGCAGAAAGGTACTGCGCTTCCTCTGAATCATTTTTGATGCATTCACAGCCTTAATAGTAATCTTTTCATTCAACAATATTAATAATAATATACCTGAGGATAAAGAGTTGTTATTTCTCATACATCAGTAGTTTGAGGCACACGTAATATTCTCAGTCCTAAACTTGGTTGCTGTATTTGACACTTTTTGTACATTTTTTTTTGTACAGATGTCTTTGTAAAAATTTCTGTTCCCCTTTTAGGGATTTTCTTTAAATATGGTAAAGGGAATAAGTTGGCAATTTTGTCAGGTACCTGGCAGCCCTGGGAACTCTTGTACATTGGTCTACCTTCCCCAAAACTTTTATTTCAAAACATTTCTACTGAAATTTCATGAGCTTGCAGCCATGTGAGAAATTTCATAAGATTTTCTGCTGGAATGCAGAATTTTTTGATATGGATGCATCGATGCTGCTTTGAGCTGTTGTGTATGACTCCTGTGTAATTATTGGGGGTTACACTGGCATGATCTATGCCATCATTTATAACTAGAGGAAGTTTTGCAAAATAACAGATTGAACCTGAATCATATTATTATGTGTAAATCTGGTCAGTTTTTGACAGTGAACAGGCAATGGCACATCATAGTTAAAACCAATGATGGAAAGACAAAAGAAAAAAGTGATATTCAAGTTCCCAATCACTTAGCTGAGGTTGGAAGATTGGGAATCTTTATCTGTACCAAGTTGGTTTGATCCTAGTATGTTTCAATAAACTATTAGCAAAACCAGAAGTAAACAACTTTTTTTGCAAGCTAATGCTGTATTTGCTTCAGACTTGTGTGTAGTGAGAATAAAAAGCAAATTTAAATTAATCTCATTTGCATTTATTTAAATATAATATACTACAGTTTATTATTCCCTCAATTTAGGTAATTTTGGTCCATAAAAATTACTTGGTAATTCACCATGCCAAATCATAGTTTGCACGAAACATGGCTTGCAAATGTGTATCAAATGAATGGATTGTAATTCTGATTTAGCAATTCATGGAATCAATTACTCCAAATTGATAACTGTTGTATAGAATGAGCAACATACCAGTATAGCAAAAAAATGAACAAAGGGTTGGTATGAGTCTGAATTGAATCAATGCTAAAAGCTGATATACATACAATACTATATATTCCCATAAAGGCACTTCCTAGTTTAGAACTTAAATATAAAGACAAAATAACTGACAATTTATTTTTAGCTTTCATTTAGTTTTAGTATTCATAATAACAGTCTGTAGCTTTGTGGTATAGAAGTCTAATTAATAAATAAATAATAAATAAATTATTGTTTTATTTATTTATTAAATTTATATGAAGTCCATTTTACTGTCAAGCAACTCTGGATTGCTTACAGCACAAGAAAAAGCAAAATAGAAAATATTAAAACATTAAATATATTAAAATTATCAGAAATAAGCTCATTAGAAAGCAGAATGCAACAGAGTAGCCATCTTGTGAATGCATTTGTCCTAAATGATTTCTAAACAGTTCCATAATATATTTATAGTGAATAACTCTGACCGAAAGGGTTAATTGATGCAAAAGAATTAAGATTAAACATTTAATTTTCTAAGTAAGTGGGGATGACTTTGTGCTTTCAGTAGGAGAGGTCCTCAGTAACAAGCTTGATGGGTTAAAGGGAACATACATGCCACTTTTTATTAAAAAGTCTATACCCACTGAATTTTAGTGATAATTTGTTCATTTTCCTGAAACATCCCAAAACTCCACTATTTAATTTCAAATTATTTATCTTGAGTTTAAATGTATACACGTGGGGAGACCATGGTTATTCCTCGTTACCTCAGTGATGAACAAAAAACATGTTGCTCTTGTTTGGAGGCTGATTTTAGTAATGAAAAAAAAAACCTTCTACAAATAAGTTGAAGCTAACCTGGCTGAAAAAGAAAGAGCATAGTACTTCAGGAATACAATGGTGATAAAAAGAAATATCAAATAAATAAACAACTGAAATAACTCAGGAAGTTAGCGTTTGGCAATACACAGAAATGACATGCATCAATGATGTCTGTTACTCCACAAATTAATGTAAACTTACTAATAAAAAGTTATTGCAATTATTCAGATTATTGATTTCACAAAATTTGGTTTGTTTTTGAGGTGCCTAGGAGACATTACAGTGTTATACATGGTGCCAGAATGGGTTGCTGACTATTGTTGTAAATAATAAGATAGGTTTCACAAAAATAACTGAAAGCTAGTCCAGGTTTCATTTTGAAGCATTTTATTTTTGATGATTCTTAGAAATCAAAAGTTGACTACAGATTCTCCCAAATATTGTATTAGAACTATTAAATATGATATTAAAAGAAAATGTATGTTCTGAGTCACATACAACAGAATGATTCTCCAATTAGACTCTCTGATCAATTAAATAATTAGTCCCATTAATTAATCAGACTCTTCAATTAAAGGGGGACATCACATGTAACTGATTTACCAAAAAAGAAGTTGAATATTTAAAAGAATTCCTATATACATTAATCTCTCCCTATATATGCACAATAAATATGCTGAGAGACCATAATGTGCATTGTTTAAGGGCATAACCTACAGAAATCACTAGGTTTTGCATGAGGCCGTGATGTTATTTTCTACATTTTCAAGTTAGTGCTTTCTAAATTTCTACTTTCTGTTTCCTGGACTTCTATCAATCAAGTATTTAGAAAAGGACTGTGCAACAACTTCTTTACACAACTAGAACTACACTTATAGTGCACACATGGAGGGTTTCCATAGCAAGGCAAAGGGACACTCAATTTTTTTAAGAAGGAAAATTTTCTGGCTGTTTCGTTGTCCATATTTTCCACATAGAGCAGGTACATATACCTGGGAAGAAGTAACTTATCCCTCTTTCATCTGCTCCAAATGTCTTATGTCAGTTCTAGGAAGCTCTGCCCCACATTCTGCAAATCATACGATATTATAGCTCTTGGACATAATTCTTATATTTGAACCAGTAATATTTGTTTTGTTTTGCACCAACACAAAGTATCGTCAACATGAATTGGCCATTATTAAAACCACAAATTTGGGTGACGATAAAATGCTTCAGAACTATGTTCTTTAAGAACTTTTGGCTGTTCATTTGCAAACCACTCACTCTAAAATTAGAAGATAATAATCACAGTTATTACCTGGCTGCATAATTCTTGGTTTCGCTCCCAGATACGCAAGATTCACATTAGCTTTTCTGCCATCAATGATTGGATTAGGATCTTTGCAGGCCCTTTCAGCAGCAGCTCGATCAGCCATTGTCACCTTGACAATAAAACAGCAAAGGTATCACAACTGCAACCCTCAAAACAACCTTCCAGAGATATCATAAAACAATACTCTTTCTGATGGACTCTTTCAGATTAGGATGACCAGGGAGATCCCTTTTTGTTTTGGCTTTGTTTTGTTTTGGTGCTTTGCTTTTACCATTAGTTGCACTCTTTTATATATTGTTTAGTTGTAAGCTGCCCACAGGTGTTTGGGTGACCTATTAAATAAACAAATAAATAAACTCTCCTCACCCAAATGAAAATACAACTAGGCAGTATCTTTCAGTGTTGGTATTTTAGAGACTCTCTCTGTGTGTGTGAGAGAGAGACAGAGACAGAGACAGAGAAATTAATACAATAAACACTTTTAAAAATTCGAAGCATTCTCTGTTTCCCTAAACAGGGGCGCAGAAAGTTTGCAGGACTCCAAGCCAGTGACACAGTAGCATGTGCCACTGTAGATAAAAATATGAACATGTCCTATCAGTCTGCAGCCAGCTGGCTTCATCCAATGCCAAAAGTTTATTAGCAAGTTTTCCTATACAGGCATGAAGCAAATATCCATAGCACCCGCAGCACACACTTCAAAGAAAAAAAAAGTATCGCCCCACAAAATATCCCCATAACACTGTAGTCGGTAATGTATTAGTTGTGGGACCCCCTCAGTTGATAGGCTGTTTTTCCAAGTGCCTCGTTTACACGTTGCTTAAGTTTGGGGGGACTTTACCGTTTGTCTGCCTTCTATACCTTCCAACTGAATGGTCGCAATCCTTTCAAAGCCCCTTTTTGGGGGGAGAGAGAGCCCGAGGCTGCGGGATTACTGTCCCCCACCCCGGCTCTGTCTTCCCTCCCGCCATTGTTCAGCTAACACCACCACCTCATTCTTCACACCCCCGCCTCCGGCGGTCCCTTTTGACTTACAAATCCGTATCCCCGGGATTTGCCCGTCTGCCGGTCGGTGATGACCACGGCTTCTTCGATCTCGCCGAAGACCTCGAAATACTTCCGGAGGCTGGAGTCCGTGGTGTGGTAGGGCAGACCCCCGACGAAGATCTTGGTGTAGGTGGTGTCCTTCTGCGTCGTGTGCATCTTTTCCCCCCAAAAGAGAGAGAGAGCAAGAGCGAGGGAGCTCTCCCCTGCTACAAGACCAGCAACAAAAGGAAGGAAAAGAAAGTCAGGGGAGGGGAGGGAAGGAGGGGAGGGGAAGCCTCTTTTCTCCGGCTGCCAAAGGCGCCAACTGCTCGCTTCCAAGCAACTTCTCTCTCACCGTCCAGAGTCCGCTTTCCCCAGCCACGCAGCAGCAGCAGCAACTACTCCCTTCGCCCAACAGGAAACCTTCCTTCTCCCGCGCCGAGGGGTTCTGAGCTGGGCTCCGAGGGCAAACAGGAAGCCTCGTCGGATGATGCTCTTGAGGTAGACGGCGCGGGGGGCGAGGAAAGCGCTGGGAAGTCTTCCGCCGGCGGAGGTTTCTCCCCAAATGTCACACGCGCGCGAGCTCCCCGTTCCGCCGCCGCCCCTCTCCACCCGCCCCCCGCGCGCTTCCCCGCCCAGCTCGGAGGGGCGGGTAGCCGGGCGGAGTCCCCTCCGGTTATTGGTCTCTTCCTGGGAGAGAAGCCGGCGGGGTTATAAAACCCCGGTTGCTGGGGTCTTAGCGCGTGGCGTCGGGGAAAGAGAGAGAGAGGGGGGGGGGGGAGAGAAGAAGAGAAGAGAAGAAGCGGCCGGACGGCCTCGCCACCTGCGCGCTGAGTGGCGCCCTGTTGGGAAAAGCGGGAACCTCTCGGTTGTTCCCTTTGCTTGTCTGACAGCGCTGCCAAACAGGAGCTCTGCGTCGCCTTCCTCTCCGCCTTCCCTATAAAGCTCTCACGACGTAGCCTTCTTTGGGCGTCCCTTGGGGAGCCCTCAGCCCCCTGCTTCGCTTAAGGGCGAGCGCCAAGAGGCACATGGCGGGGCACAGAAGTTCGATCTCGGGCAGTCCTGAGGGAAGAGGAGGAGGCGGGGATTACTCTGTCTGTTGCTGTGCCTAAGGCCACCCTTCCGCTATCTGGTGCCCACCAGGCGCGCTAGGCTCCCAACTTCCTCATTGGTTGGCTGCCTGGGGTGGCAGACGGAGAGGGGGAGAGGGAGAGAGAGGGAGGGAGAGTGGGAGAGATGCCAGTCCTGGGGTGCTCCTTGGAGTGTGGGTGGCCAGCAGAGATGGCTATTTGAGTCAAGAGCCTTGTTCTCCTGCTATCTTGCCCTCTTACAGGGAAGGAGAGCAGGGAAGGCTGTGCAGTCAAGGCAAGAACGCAATGGCTAAGGAGGAGCAACCAGAAGCTGTAGCAGCTTGCATGTCCTAATCTAAGGAGACATTTCTTACCCTTTCCTATCACGCCCCTCAAAGAGGAAAGGGAAACTGACACAGCCACCAAGTCCCAATGGGAAACATCAGTTCCAGCCCTTCTTTCACCCCATTAGATGAGCTAAAGGCAGAGAAGGAAGAGGGAATCTCGTTTCTCTTAATGTCTATGGAGATTCTCAGTCATCCAGGGCATGGTTGTCCCAAAGGTGCTTCTTCAAGAGGCAACTGGACTTTCTGGCTTTTCTTTGAAGATGTTTCGCTTCTCATCCAAGAAGTCTCTTCATGATGAAGAGGCTTCTTGGATGAGAAGTGAGTTGTTTTGCCTCTGGGAAGAAGCACCTTTGGGACTCATTCCTCTTACCTGCCCGAATTCATCCTGTGGTCTGGGCAGTGCAGAGAATTGAGCATAGCTCCCAAACTCTAGGTCAGCTTTCTGGAAAACAGTGCATGAAAACAGTGTGCTCCAAGCATGATATGATCCAGACCCAAGCAGCCCTTTGAAAGGTTGGTTGCTTTCCAAGTGCAATCCATGTAGGATACATTTCAGTAGTGAAGCACAGTTTTCCAAGAAGAGATACGCAAGAGAGGCAGACAACCACTGCTGCCAAATCTCTAAACTAGGTGGGTGGACTTTTACAGAAGAAGCCCTTGATATGAGTGAATGTCAGGGACCTAAATCAAAAAGTAGTCAGAACAAGGACAAACTATTTGTTAAAGTTTAATTAAAAATTATGTAAGCACATTTAATGTGAGATTCCCAGATCTTTTCCTTTGTCACAAAGAAAAGTCACAATCCGCAGCGATTTTATAACATATTGTGTAGGCTACACCCAACATTTCAGGATTTGCATGCAAGCTTCAACCAGCAGGTTGTCTAAAAGTACCTCTGTAACAAGGAATTGCTCGCCTCTCTTATGCTGAACTTGGGAAGTGTAGCTCTAGTCAGTATAAGCAGAATTACATCCCAGGTCGGGTATTTATTTATCCACAGTGCCCACATTTCACTCAGTTTTTCAGTCATCACCATTTTCACTTCCTACTTAGCCAGTGTTTAAAATGAGAGCTAGTTGCAAAATAATTATTTCTCTGGGAATGTCTTCCAGGAAGGAGAAGACACACAAAAGTACAATTCGGCCTCTCAGGCAAGATAGGAGTAGAGATTCTGGCAAGAGCAAAGGGGGAGGTTTAACCCTTTATGTGAACAAAAGCTGGTG
>JAOYMU010000229.1:0-11564 GCA_025802295.1 Psammodynastes pulverulentus | reverse complement strand
CCCTTCCCTTCCCTTCCCTTCCCTTCCCTTCCCTTCTCCATCCATCCATTCATAGTCCAACAGACTCATTTACAGAAAGATTGTCTTCTGGCTGGTCTCCAGTCAGTAACAGTTCCAAAGTTCCTTTTCCATTTGACCTGCTATTTTATTTATGTCCAGGAAAGATATCAGCTGGCCATAAACTTCATTCCTTTCCCAAAAAAACCTCTTCTGATAGGATGGGTGTTTCCCCCCCTTCACGCCTGTCGGATTCTTCTGGGCTCACCTCCCACCTCCTGGCACCGCCATCCCCTCAAGATACCAGTCCCTCAAATTGGCAATCCTGGGCTGCCCTCGTGCATTTGAGGTTGACTGGATCCAAGCACCCTCTGGAAGGGGTTTTTCAGATAAACTGGTGTGGTTTTGTTTTTGGAGAAATATGCTTAGCTCTTTGGAGGGAGGGTGGTCTTCTTTGGTTGCCCTGCGCAGGAGAACAGAGCTGGAAAGCAGGTCAGTGGGATGGCGGTAGTAAATTTTTTTGAATCCCATCACTGCGTCGCAACGTCCAAGGCCACTAAAAAAACTGATATAAGTGGTAGGGAGAAACTCCCTGTATTTTTAATTTGTTCTTTCAAAATGAATTTGCAAATAATTTACCAGACGCCTTCGCCTTTTCCGAAAAGCCTAGTTTTTAAAATCTGTGCCAGTCAACTACCAGGTTGGCCCCAAGGAGGAAGAAATTGGCAATACAAAACTCTTTAATGGCCTACTCACAGGTGTTAAGGAATAAGGTGCAATAATTCCAGGTCATTATTTTCTCCGGAACCGATTCCTTCTCTCGCTTTTGCAAAACTTTCTGGCGGAGAAGTGGTAGTAAAGTTTTGATCAACTTTGGAGAAGAGCTAATCTTGTCCAAGAGGCAGGGTGGGGTGGGGGGATGGGGGGAAACCCGCATTTAAGACAGAGGTTTGCATTAAGAATATGTAGATGGCTTCCTAAGCCAAGTTTCTTGCTTACGTAACCCTTAAGTAGCAAGGAAATTGGCTTAAGGAGCCATTAGAATATTCCTCCTGTTATGACATCCTGCATTTAATGACTATGTTTGGGTTGGAGAGAGAGAGAGAGAGAGAGAGAGAAAGAGAGAGAGAGAGAGAGAGAGAGAGAGAGAGAGAGAGAGAGTAAGAAGGCGTAATGGGGATAAGCAATTTGCTTGCAAGCTCTTTGGTCTTCCCTGAAAATCCATTTTGTGTTACGAGAAAAGGAGAATTAGGGGTGACATGATAGCAGGATTCCAGTGTTTGAGGGGAAGAAGACGGGATCAAATTATTTTCCAAAGCACCAGAAGGCAAAACAAGAAGCAACAGATGGAAACTAATCAAGGAGAGAAGCAACCTGGAACTAAGGAGAAATTTCCTAACAGTGAGGACAATTAACCAGTGGAACTGCTTGCCACCAGAAATAGTGGGTACTCCATCACTGGAGGTTTTGAAGAAGAGACTGGACAGCCACTTGTCTGAAATAGTATAGGTTCTCCTGCTTGAGCAGGGGGCTGGACTAGAAGACCTCCAAGGTCCCTTTTCCAGCTCATTCTATTCTATTCCCAGAATTCCCCAGGCAACTGGGGTGTATTTACGATGGTTGCATAGTCCTGGGGTCATGTAATCACCGTTTGTTAAGCCTCCAACCATCCAAGGCAATGGGGAAAGCCCAATTCGTTTAGTGGCCGAATTATTTGCTTAAGAACTACAGTGATTCACTTAACAACCGAGGCAAGAATGTCATCCAATGGAGGAAAAACTCATTTTACAGCCATCTTGCTTACACACACAGATATTTTGGGCTCAATTGTGGTTGAAAACCAAGAATTACCCGTACAGCAGAAATATTTATAACACCGTGATATAAAATAGAGCTTCCACAATAAAAAGACCAGGCCTATAAGAATCACCCCTCTCTATAGATAGTCCTTGCCTTACGAGCAAAACCGAGTCCCAAAATTTCCGTTGCTAAACAAAACCTGCGAAGTTGCTTTAAAATAAGTCAATTCTTCCTCGTTGCTTTGAATCTATACAGTTCATTGAATGTCCGTTCAAAGTTATGACACTGAAAAAAGGAACTGACGGCCATTTGTCATGCTTACAACTATTAAGTGAGTTTTGTCCCGTTTTACGACGTTTCTTTCTTGTCCCAGTTGTTAAGCGGATCACTGCAGTTTTTAAATTCGTAACACAGTTTATAAGAAAGTCGCGGAAGTTGATCGTATGGCCCCCCAGGGGACGGGAATCGTCATAAATACGAGTCAGTTGCCCAGCATCCGAATATAAACTGCGTGTCCACATGATTGAAATAGTCGTAAGTGTGAAAAATGGTCCTACGTCCCTTTTTTTCAGTGTCGTAACTTTGAATGGTCGCTAAATGAACTTGTACATTAGAAGCCGCGAGGAAATTTGACTTATTGTAAAGCAACTTCGCCGTTTCCTGCCGCCCCCTTTAGGTGAACTTTGTAATTGCGGATTATTAACCCTGGTTTACCGTTGAGCGGGTTGTGTGAACCCAGTCCGTCGTAGTCACGCGCATCTCATTATCTACTTTTCTCTCTTTGCATGTCGGCTGCTTGTTCTCTCCACTACTCTCCACTACTACCAGGAGGAGAAAAATGAATATTTCCCGGTGTCTCTCGATCGCCACGGCGTTGTTAACCCTGGTGGCTCTCAAGGCCTACATCGAATGGACGGCCGAGCAGGAGGAACGATACCCCACGCGGCCTCACCCCGTTGGTTGGCAAAGCAGCTCCATCACCCCCTTCCAGCCCTTCGAGGAAATCTCTCCGTCCCTCGTCTTCCATCACTTTAACGCCTCCTTGCAACAATTCCGACACAGCATCCCGCGGGCGAAAGCTTACTGGAACGATAAACAATACAAACACTTCCGGGCGTTAGAAGAAGGTTCAACGGCCAATACTTCCTGGATCAAATGCCCCAGTGCTGACGTAGAAGAACTGGCCACCAAGATCAAACACTTCAACTCGTATCCGGAGCTTTATAAGAATTTCATTCTTTACGGGGACTGCAGGAATTATTCCCTCCTGATCAACGAACCCCGGAAGTGTGCCGATACGAACAACAAGACGTTCTTGCTGTTGGCCATCAAATCCGTGCCCGGCAATTTTGCCGCCCGCCAAGCCGTGCGGGATACTTGGGGGCAAGAAGGAGACCCCGGCGGGCTGGCCGTCCGTACCGTCTTCTTGCTGGGCACGGCCGAGGGGCAGTTCGGACCCCGCCTACAACACTTGGTCCATTTCGAGAGCCGGAGTTTCGGCGACATCTTGATGTGGGATTTTGAGGACACTTTCTTCAACCTGACCCTGAAGGACTCTCTCTTCCTGCGCTGGACGCTGGACTATTGTCGGGGTGTCCGTTTCATTCTCAAGGGGGACGACGACGTCTTCATCAACACCCCGAAAGTCTTGGGGTATCTAAGCTCAGTGGACGCTGACAAGCCCCTCTACACGGGGCAAGTGATGTCCAATGCCTCGCCTTTCCGGGCCCCACGAAGTAAATACTATGTGCCGGAGTCTTTTTACGTGGGGCCGTATCCCGCTTACGCGGGAGGCGGGGGCTACATCTTCTCCGGACCTCTGGCCTCGTTGCTCCTCCTCATTTCTCAGCACGTGGCCTTTTACCCCATCGACGACGTTTACACGGGACTCTGCTTCCAAGCTCTGGGCATCCGCCCTCAACCCCACGCCGGCTTCATGACCTTCGATATCGCCGAGAAGGACCGGGAAGACCCCTGCGTCCACAGCCAGCTGCTCTTGGTCCATCGGCGCAGCCCCCGGCAGACCCTCCACCTCTGGAAGCAAATCACCGATCCGAATCTCCGATGCGGACATGAGGCATCAAAACCCCAACCGGGGAAGCCGGCGGGATTTTGACTGAACGGGGGGAGAAAGGATCACGCGGGACTTTTCCGTCCTCTCGGCTGCAACCGGGATGTGCTCAGGCCCAAATCCCATCGGAGTATTTCAGAGGGGAATGCCCCCAACTTTTAGCGCACTTTTGAAGGACAGGAGCTGGGGATGGACACCCCCTTTGGGCCTGGTCGAAAAGGCTTCGATCGGCCTCTTAAATTCCTGTTTGCCGGGATATCTGGAGAGATCCCGGCGGAAGGCAGAGCCGTACTAACAGTCCAGGAAGCTCCGTTTGCAGATCTAAGAAACCGTCCTTATTTTTCCACCAGGCTGGTTGGAAAAGGGGTCAACCAGCCTCCACCTGGCCTTTACCTGAGAATGCCAGGGCTTTAAGCTTGCTTCCCCCACCCGGTGCCCTCCCAATTGGCCTGCAAAAGCTGGATTGCCAAGAGGAACCTTCCTCCACATGTGGAGGCAACTTAAGAGGACCCTGGGGAAAACGATAGGGGACAAAATGTATTCCTCTAAATGTCCTAGGGAAATCCCTCCTTTGGGTTGATTCTGTCAACCGCTTAGACAGGGCTGCCAAAGCACTGTGCAAAGTGGCCTGTAAGTCTAAGGGCTATCGCAATGGCTGACAGGTTTAAAGAGGGCTCGGTTGGTTTTGACTTTGCAAAATGGGGAGGGGGGGAAATGGGGATTCCCCAACCTCTCCTGCCCACGCTGTAACAACGTCCTGCTCTAATAAAAATGTGACTCGAGTACTGTTGGGTCTTGGACAGGGGTCGGCAACCTTAAGCACTCAAAGAGCCACAAAGGTCCTAGCCGGAAGCCCCTTGTTCAACTCTGGAGCCGACCAGAAGTCCCGGTTCCCCTACCAAAGAGTCTCCTTCTAGCGCGGCGTCCTTTTTCCTCTACCTGTCCTAACCAAAAGCCCGATCAATTGTGGAGCCGACCGGTGACGGAGCCGCAGCAGAGGGATGAAAGAGCCACATGCAGCTCCAGAGCCTCAGGTTGCTGACCCCTGGTCTTGGAGAACATCGACTGGCGATTTGTGAACAGGTGTTTTTGGGGAAAACGTTGGACTTGGGATCTTCAAAGCAGCAGATTACAGGAAGTGCTCAACTTACGACCACAACTGAGCACAAAATTTCCATCGCTAAGTGAGACGTTTGAGTTTCTCCTCCTTTTACGCCTTTCCTCCTCGCCACAGTGGTTACAGTAAGCGAACCAAGGCCACGATTAAGTTAGTAACTCGGTTGTTAAGTGAATCTGGCTTCCCCGTTGACTTTGCCTGTCGGAAGGTCGCAAAAGGGGATCACGAGACTCCGGGATGCTCCAACCGTCATAAATACGAGACAGTTGCCAAGCGTCTGGGTTTTAATCACGCGATTACGGAGATGGTGCAACGATCCTAAATGTGAAAAAATGGTCATAAATCAACTTTTTCCCTGTGCCGTTGTAACTTGGAACCATCACTAAATGAACTGTTGTATTTCCTGCAGAGCGTTGCTAGCAAGAGCTTCGATTTTTTTTGCAAAGAGGCAGCCAGGAAAACTACATCAAAACACGCACACACACACACAAACACACAACATGCTGGGAAGAACATTTTGATATGGCGCAGGGCAGATGGCCAAAAAAAATAATAATATTTATTGATTTCTTTCCCAAACTTGCCCCATATGTGCGATTAGATAGGCTGGCATCTACCCACGAGTCCCTTTCAACCCGCAGTAATCGTTATTTTCGGTTGTAACAGCTTTTGAGTAACAGAACAGCGTGGATTCCACGGAGGAAGACGCTGGGAAAAGGAAAATTGTGCACCAAACATCCACCAGGAGACGTTCGAACCCGGATCCCTGCGTCTCATTCCTCGCAACCCAAAATTTATTCGTTTCGAAAACCAACCTGGTGCAGTCTTCCACCACCCCCGCCCCCCCTTGCTCAAAGTCATTTCGCTCCCGAAGAAAATCTGCAAACATTCATCCTTAGCAACCGTTTTCTCGGAGACCCCCCTTTAAGCAGGGGTGGGCTTCAAAAAATTTCGCAACCGGTTCTCTGCCCGGTTGCTGGGTGGGCGTGGCCTAGTCAGGCTTCTGCACCGCCCATTTTTCGCCCTCCTTGGATTCCGGAGGCTTTCCACGAGCCTCCGGGTGAGAGAAAACGGGCTCCGGAGTCCAGAAACGGGCCCGTTTCCGGCCTTCTGGGGCCTCCGGAGGCCCGGTTTACACCCTCCCCGATCCTCCACGTGGGCCCTGCACTTATCTCGCATGCAAAACGGGCTAGGTGGAGACTCCTGGAAGGGGCGGGGTGGGGTAGTAATTGCAATTACCAGTTTGCCGAACCAGATGTAAAATTAACATCCAGTTCGCCTGAACCGGTGCAAACCCGTAACAACCCACGCCCTGCCTTTAAGCGTTTGAATAAATCCGCTGGCGCTTCATTCGAGCCGATGCTCCGGCAAAGGAATACATTTATCACGTCTCTCTTTCCATGGGGGAACACGGGAGGTGGGGGACACTTCACTTCAAGCCTTCTTCGCCCCCCCCCCCCCCACGGATTTTCCTAAAGAGATATTCCCCTCCGCAGAGCCAATCGGGACAAATCAAGCTCCTTTCCATAGCGGGACGCTAAGGGGGAGACGATACCCTATTTACTAGCTGAATTTGGAGCCGGCCAGCGAGGAAAGCGTGAACGTGTCAAAAAACTCAGGAGAGGCTTTTTAGTCTAGAAAGCAGCAAGTTTAAGGCAATTCCAGCCTCTCCCTGTTGGGAGATATTTCTGTGCTTTTAAGGAAAAAAGATCTGCAGCTTTTTCCAACTTTTTGTGCGAAAAAATATAATAATAATAATAATAACAACCCGGATCATTTTGAGGCTATTCAATCCTTGATTGTTAATTTCTAAAGCTCGGTTCCCACCACCCTTCTGTAAAAAAAACCCCTAGCCGCAGCTACTACTGTTAAGACCCTCCGACTATTGCTATAGCGACAAAGTAGTAGCTACAAGGAAGAAACTCCCCTTTGCTTTAAAAACGAGGAGAAAAGGAACTTTTCTTAAAAGCCCGTAAAGACAGACCAGACGAGCAATCAAAAATTGACAGGGGTGACGAGGGCCTGTCAATCATAAAAGATGAATATGTCACTCAAGAAACAAATTCCCAGGCAGGGCCCCAATACCAGACTATCTCTGTGACCTCAAATTGTGCCAGCCCAGCAGTATATTTTCCAAGAACCCAGAAGGAAAGGAAGTGTCTCTTGATCCAGAAACCAAATTCAAGGAGAAGGCTTCGAAGATCAAAGCAAGCTGAAAGGACACACACACCCCACGCCCCCCAGTTCTAAAATAAATGCTTGACAGTGTTAGCTTAAAGTAGTGATAGTCGAAGAGAGTCCATCTCGCTCTGGGCACGTACAGAAATGCACCTAGCAAGACGTTAAACCTCCTTTTAAGTATCCCAGAAAGTGGAGGTTCCCCCAATCCTCACTTCGGTCTCTTTGCCACCCAGGCTGACCAAACCCACCTCTCTCTTTTTTTGGGGGGGGGGTGGGTGGCCTTTTAAAAGAAAATAAAAGAAAAATGAAAAGCAGTAGAGCGACAGAAAGCAACTCCGTCCGAAAAGCGGAAACGAAAGATGGATGGATGGATGGATGGATGGATGGATGGATGGACTAGCAATAGCACTTAGACTTGTATACCGCTTTATAGTGCTTTTTACAGCCCCTCTCTAAGCGGTTTTACAGAGCCGGCCTATGGCCCCCAACGATTTTGGGTCCTCGTTTGACTCAGCTCGGAAGGACGGAAGACTGAGTCAAAACCTTGAGCCTGGTGAGATTCGATCTGCTCAATTGCAGGCAGCCAGCAGTCAGCAGAAGTAGCCTGCAATGACGGCACTCTAACCTCTGCGCCACCAGAGGCTCCTGCCGGATGGGCATCCCCACAACAAAAGAAGAGAGATTTTTGGGGGTGGGCGCTGGAGATGCCAACAGGCCCGTCTGGCACCCTGGCGGGGTGAGTGGGTGGGTGGGCACCAAGCCCTCGGGGTTTGGGGGGGGGCGAAGGGGAGGTGAGGAGGGCGTTCCCCGCTAGGCTGGGGGATTCACTTCTCATGGTGATCCAGCGGGTAATGTTCCCCGTACTGATTCAGATGGCGCTCCAGGGAGGTTTGCTGTTTGGCGATGTGCCAGGGCATCTCGCTGTAGACGTCGGAGAAGAGGAGCTGAGGTTTGGGCTTGAGCTTCCGTTCGGCCTCCTCCAGGGCTTCCATCACCTGGAGAAAGAGAGAAGGGGTGGGGAAACGCGACAGTGAAGCAGAATAAGAGTTGGAAGGGACCTTTGAGGTCTTCTAGTCCAACCCCCCTGGCTCAGGCAGGAAACCTTATACCATTTCAGACAAATCGTTGTCCAATCTTTTCTTAAAAACCTCCGGTGTTGGGACACCCACAACTTCCGGTGGCAAGCAGTTCCACTGGTTTAATTGTTCTTGCTGCCAGGAAATTTCTCCTTCGTTCCAGGTTGCTTCTCTCCTTAGTTTCCATCCATTGCTTCTTGATGGAGATTCTCAGTCCTCCAAATCAGGATTGTCCCCAAAAGGTGCTTTTTTCCATGGACTTTTCTTGGTTTTATCTTTGAAGACGTTTCACTCCTCGCCCCAGAAGCTTCCTCCGTTCTGACTTTCCATTCCCCACCATCCTCGTCAGAGCGGAAGAAGCTTCCGGGACCGGAAGTGAAATGTCTTGACTGAGAATCTCCATAATAGACATTCTCTTGGGGACGTTGGGAAAACTAATCGCCCGCCCCCTTGGCCCTACCGGCACACGGGACGGGCAGTCTTTCGGCTCAACCACTGACCCGTTTGCGTGACTTCTTCCGCCAGCTCTTCTCCTGCTCCTCGTCCCACCAGTTCCGGCTCGCCATGTAGTGTCGGAGACGGGAGATGGGATGGTCCTGCTTGTCCCAGTAATTGACCTCGTCCACGGAGCGGTAGGCTGAGCTGTCGTCGCTTGTGCTGTGGTGCCCGATCCTGGGAGAAAAAGGCGGCGGTGGGGGACAGAGTAGAGTTCGGCCGGACACCTCTGACAACCCCCTGGTCTGACCTCCGTTCCAGCTTTCACCTCCAAATGGAAGGATGCTAGCGGTTCGTACCGGTTTGGCCGAAGCGATTGTTAATTTTATGCCCAGTTCGGCGAACCGGTAGTTCCTGCCCCATGCTGGCCCCACCCACCCAGGAGTCCCCATGCGGCCCGTTTTGAATCCCAGGGCCCGTGCAGAGGCTCGAGGAGGGCGAAAAACGGGCCTCCCGGAAGTTCTGGAAGTCCGGAAATGGGCCTGTTTCCGGCCTCTAGAGAGCCTCCGGAGGCCAGAGAGACTGTTTTCGCCCTCCCAGAGGCTCGAGGAAAGCCTCCGGAATCCGGGGAGGGTGAAAAATGGGTGGTGCAAGAGGTTGACTAAACCACACCCACTGTGGCCACGCCCACCCAGCTACCAGGTAGAGAAGCCCACCCCTGCCTCCAAACCTACCTGTAGGTCATGGCCTCGATGAGGAACGGCTGGTTCTCGGCTACGGCTCGGCGCCGGGCCTCCTTGGTGGCGTTATACACGGCAAAGACGTCGTTGCCATCCACACGGATAGACTGGATGCCGTAACCGGGACCCCGGGCGGCTGAGGGTGCAAGAAGACGTATCACCACACTGGGACTCTGTCTTTCCAGAAACCTCCAGCTAATATATATAATTAAACATATATATTGAATTTAAAGGTTTAAATTTAAATTTAAGTTTAAAATCTAAATCTGTGAAGGCTTCCGGATTCAGGATTCAGCCAGTATGGTTCCTTAAACAAGAATTGAGGTAGTCCTTGGCTTACGTCTGTTTAGTGGCCGTTTGAAGTTACAACAGCACTTAAAAAAGGGAATTATGACCCTTTTTTCACACTTACGACCACTGCAGCATCCCCACAGCCATGGGGAAGGGCTCTAACGTCCTTAACAGGCGCAGCTTAAAACACAGATAGAAGAAGTCCTCGACTTGAGACCGGAATTAGTACCGAGAATTTCCGTTGCTAAGCAAGATGACTTACATTTATGACCATGGCAGCATCCCCAGGGGTCATGTCAATGGGGAAGCCAGATTCACTTCACAACTAAATGATTCACTTAACAAACGAGGCGAGGCGAGGCGTAAGATGGGTCAAAGCGCACTGAACCGACGTCTCGCTTAGTGACATAAATGTCGGGCTCGACGGCGGCCGTAAGTCGAGGACGGCCTGCGTACTCCCTTCCCCACCCAAGCCGTCTCTCACCGATTCCGTCACCCCGGTATTGTTCGGACGTCGGAGTGGAGATGGCGTAGCCGTTGTTCCGGCAGAAAAATATCACCGGGCAGTCGAGGGTGGCGGCAAAATTGAAGCCCGCGTGGGCATCTCCCTCGCTGGACGTCCCTTCGCCGAAGTAGCAGATGACGACGCGGTTCATGTTCGCCCGCTTGAAGGCGTAGGCGGCCCCCACCGCTAGAGCGAGAGAAGGAGAGAGGTGCCGGGCTGTTCATTTTGGGGGAGGGGATGGGTGAAAAACGGGCCTCCCGGAAGTTCCTGGCCTCCAGAGAGCCTCCGGAGTCCGGAGAGGCTGTTTTCGCCTCCCGGAGGCTCAAGAAAAGCCTCCGGAGCCCGGGGAGACCGAAAACCAGGCCTCCCGGAAGTCTGGAAACGGGCCTGTTCCCGGCCTCCAGAGCCCAGGTGAGGCCATTTTCACCCTCCCGGAGACTCGAGGAAAGCCTCCGGAGACCAGTGGTTCAGGAGGCTGATTAGGCCACACCCTCTCTGGCCACGCCCCCCCAGCAACCGGGCAGAGAACCAGTTGTTATATTTTTTGAAGCCCACCCCTGTGGGGGGGCGGGGGTTTCCCTCAAATCTAACAACCTGCGTTGACTTGGGTTGTTCCGTGAGGGGTGGGTGAGTGGGTGGGGGTCTGCCGGGGTCTCCGGAAGGAAAACCTGGACTCTGACGATGCCTCACCTTGTGGGATCTGGGTGGCCAGCGGGGACGAGATGGTGACGAAGTTCAATTCCTTGCAGCCGTAATGCACAGGCATCTGGCGGCCTTTCCCGGGGTCGCTGGCGTTGCCGTAGCATTGGGCCATAAACAGGTCCAGGGGGTACCCCCGGTGCATCAGCACACCTGGGAGAAAGGGAGGCAGAGAGAGAGAGAGAGAGAGCAGGTGAGAGGCTTCGGCTGGCTTCTGGCACTCCTAGGTTGGCATTGTCACTACGCCAGATATTGTAGTCAACTTGTTTGTGTTTGAGGGAGGGAGGTAATAAAAGGAATAAAAGATACATACGAGACAAAATCACAAAATAATAGCAATAAGCTGAGATTTCTTTCTTCCTCCCTCCCTCCCTCTTTCTTCCCTTTTTTTCCTGCCTTCCTTTCCTTTTCTCCCTTCCTCTCTACTTCCTTCTTCTTTTTTTCTTTTTTCCTTTCTTTTCTTTTCTTTTTTTTCCTTCCTTCCTTCTCTTCCTCTCTCCATTTCTTTCCTCTCTATTCCTTCCTCCCTTCATTTCTCCCTCCCTCCTTCTTTCTCTATTGTTTCTTTTTTTTCCTTCCTTCCTTCCCTCCCTCTCCCTCCCTTTTTTCCCTCTCTTCCTTCCTCCCTTCCTCTCCTTCATTTTTTCCTCCC
>JAOYMU010000228.1:0-12071 GCA_025802295.1 Psammodynastes pulverulentus | reverse complement strand
ATAAGGGTATGTCCAGCTGATGAGAGCTAATAAGCTCGAAATAGATCTATACTGGCCTCCCTGAATTTTTAAAAAAATACCAGCAGAAAAAAATTAACCAATATATATATATATATATTATTTAGCTTATATTAATATTTCTTCCAGACACACAATAAAGCATTTCATGATATGTAACTCTTAAGCGCTCTATCCGCCTTTTTGTCATACACAAATAAGCATGCCCAACAATCTTGCTGCCATATTTTTTCCCATATTCAAAATAAATTATAATCTTGGTAAGTTCCTTTGTCTGGCAATCCATAAGTTAACACAATAAATCTGATCAATTTGCCATTCAAAATCTCTTCTGGATTCCCCTGTAAACTGTGCCAGAGCTTCCACAAAAATCTCTTTCAGGTTTTCTTTGGGATCTTGTGATAAATCTCTTAGTCTCACAGCAAATTCCATCATCTTGCATTGTATTAACATCACTTCAACTTCCGTTTTTTCAATTTTAATTTGTGTCTCCTCCGTTTTGCCATCCAGAATCTCATTAACTTGATCAACCTCTTCAACTCTATCCTCCACATAGTTAACATGCTTAATCAGTCCCTGGAGTGCCAAAGCTATATCTTCCCTTATATGTTTGTTGCTCGTCTTAATTATATCTTTCATTTCTTTCATTTGATCTGAGACTCCTTTAAATGCAAATGCAATATCTTCTTTAAATCCTTGTATAATTTCCTTTAGGGCTTCCTGGAACATCTCAGGTGTAGTTATTTGTAGTTGTAATCGTGAAGCCATTTTAAAAATCTTCCAGTCTCAGAGTCAGTTTTTATAGTCTGTAAAAAAAAAGCCAGAAAAAAGAGCAAAAAAACCCTTCAAGTTTTAAATCCAAAAGTCTAATGTACAAAATTAAGTCCAATAAATTTTGAGTGGGGCTAATAGTTACAAAGCACTAATAGCTTGTGTCAATCAACAAATCAGTAACAACTTTCTTCTTAACTTTCACTTTTGTTCCTTTGTCTTAAAAAGCCAGTGCCATCTTTTCTCCCTTCCTCTTTACCTCCGCTCTTGTAGACATTAAAAAAAACAATGTTCCATGGAATTAAAGATATAGATACTTGCAATATATAGCCTCCTGTTTCGATCTGCCTGCTTCAGTTGTCAATTTGTTTCTATTTTAGAGCAGGGATGGTCACGGCATTTCACTCTGTCTTTTGGTAGAGACATCCCGACTTTGAAGCGTTCCCAGGTTTCTGGGGAGCTCTCACCTTTCGAGCCCCAGAATTATTTCTAGGGGTCTAAGGGAGCTCTACCCTACACCTGGCTGCTCTCTTCCCCCTCTTTTCCCAAGAGGGAAGGTTCTCCGCCACTAGACAGCAGTTTTAACGCAGTTCTAGCGGCTGACAAAGTACGGGGCCGGCGCTCCAAAAAAGAGCGCCTGCGGTGCCGCCGGAAATCCCAAAGATAAATCCATCTTAATCTGTGTCATCCAAGGTCAAATCCACATTCCCACACAGAGCATTGCTGGTGAGATTTGGATTACTTGTATTTATTAATTGTTATGTTCAGCAGTAACTCAATACTGCCTGTCTTGTATTTGGTTCTCATTGTATGTGTTCCTATTTTCCTCAGCTTCACGATATCCTGTTCTTTCAATAAAGCATCCATATCTACACACATGGTCTGTTTTATTGGAGGATAGGTGGGTTTAGCTCCATGTCGAGCTACACACA
Organism: Psammodynastes pulverulentus; assembly: GCA_025802295.1. Classification (NCBI taxonomy): domain Eukaryota; kingdom Metazoa; phylum Chordata; class Lepidosauria; order Squamata; family Psammodynastidae; genus Psammodynastes; species Psammodynastes pulverulentus. Next base: position 10,350 of record JAOYMU010000228.1, on the reverse strand, counting down.
GAATAATGTGTAGTGAGGACAGAACATATATATTATGCTGGTATTAAATTCATTCTGAAAGGATTTACCATATTCCAAGGGGATAAGGTTAAAAAAACCTCTAGTTGCATTAGTGTTTAATGCAATTGTTACAGAAATATGTGGAAAAAGGAACGAGATAGTAATAAATAATAATTATTTAATGTATTAACAAACATTTGTCTATTGAAATCAATTCAAATTTTGATTAATTAATAGAGTATTCTGCAATTCCTATAAATACATTAATCCAGAGGATGGAGGAAGGTGACTTCAAGGAGAGGATCCAGCAACAAAACATCTAATTGAGTGTCTTTTGCAGGCCTTATTTTTAAAACTTCTAATCTGATCTTTTTTTCTTGCTTTAGATTACAGAAACCATGTTATAAAATTTTTTAAAACAATTGAAGATCCTAATTCTATTCCTGGTGAATATGTGTCCCTTAATCAGAGATACTCAAAGCTAATCATTCTAGATTTTCAACCTTCTCAAAAGGAAAGAGAATATGAACTTCTGGCAACAGGAATGGAACATATTGAAATCATCAGCACGAGAGCTGAGTCTTCTACCAGCATTGAAACATTATTTAACCCTGATAAATATGGACTAATTCCACAAATTGTTGTATTGCAAGGAGCTGCAGGAATTGGAAAAACCACAACGACCAAAAAAATCATGTTGGATTGGGCTTCTCAACAACTTTACCATGATCGATTTAATTATGTTTTTTATATTTATTGTAGAGAGATGAACCTCCATGCAGAGTCAGAAAAGAGTAGCATTGCAGAGATAATTTCAAAACAATGGCCCAGGTGTCGTGCAGTGAAAAATGGCATTCGAAACATACTGAAAAATGAAGAAAAGCTTCTGTTCATAATTGATGGGTTTGATGAATTAAGGTATTCCTTTGATCAGCCTGAAGATTCCTTTTGCTTTGATCCCTGGCAGAAGGAACCAATAAGAATTATTTTGAGAAGTTTATTTAAAAAAAAGCTTCTTCCTGAGTCCTCTCTTATAATCACAACAAGACCCACTGCTTTGGAGAAACTCCATCGATGTTTAGAACATCCACTGTATTTTCAGATATTGGGGTTTTCTAGAGAGGAGAGGGAAGAATATTTCTACAAGTTTTTTGAAAACAAAGACCAAGCAACTCAAGCTTTCAGATTTGTGAAACAAAATGATACACTTTTCACCATGTGTGTCATTCCCCTTGTGAGTTGGATCATCTGCACAGTGATGAAACAAGAGATGGAGAGAGGCGTAGACCTTCAGAAGACACCATGCACCCTCACTGCAGTCTATATGCTGTATCTCTCCAGTTTGTTAAAGTTTCACCACAAAGAATCCAAACAGAATGACCAAAGAAAGCTGAAAAGCTTCTGCTCTTTGGCTGCAGAAGGCATCTGGAAACGGCAAATACTGTTTACGGAAGAAGAAGTCAAGAAGCATAGTTTGAATCCGGAACAATCCCTCTCCCTCTTTCTGAATGAGAACATCTTCAAAAGGGACATTCACTGTATTCAAACCTTCAGCTTCATTCACTTAAGCTTTCAGGAGTTTTTTGCTGCTTTGTTTTATGTTCTAGAAGGTGGAGAGGAGTGGCATTCTCAAAACCCAAATATAAATTTGCAGACACTTTTAGAAAGGCATAGTGTATATTTTGAGTCTGTTTTTGCGGTAGGATTTCACTTCCTCTTTGGTTTTCTAAATGAAGAAAATAGAATGAGAGAGTTGAAAAAAGAATTTAGATGGAAAATTTCTCATAAGAGTAAAGAGTCATTACTAGACTGGGTAAAAAATAACATTAACAGAAAAATTAATCTGATTGACCTAAATTGGATTATGCAAGATCATTATATGCTGTATTTACACAACTCCTTTCATAAAAGAATTCATTTCTATTTGGAAAAAGAAATACTTAGTTATTTATATGAGACACAAGATGAGCATTTTGTAAGACGTGCACTATGTGCTATCACTGAAATAAATTATCACTGCAACTCAGATGTGGAATTGATGATCCTGGCCTATTGTTTACAACATTGCCAGAATTTGGAGTATCTCTATATTCGAAGCCCTACACCTCTATATCAGGCAGGTGATGACTTATTTCTTCCAAAAAATGAGTAAGTATTTTTGAAAGTTTATAACATTTGGGCATTTAATTCAGTTTATAATATTCCCATTGCTGTTCTCAGACCTACTCTCCAAAATATAAATATGGGTCAAAAATGCCTATTTAGAATATGAATAAATAACTTTCAGTAGCTAGATTAGGGAGGTGTCTCAATCATTATATATCCTTTTAAAACAATATATTATGCTCTCTACCAAAATGTGTTCTCTTGTTATCTGTATTGGGCTTCATCTGCTCTGACTCATTGACCGGAAGCTCCCACAAGTGTTTGATTCCCTGCTTGCTTTTCTGGCTAATAATCTGTGTGTTCACTCCTTTAACCCTGAGGATTGATAAAATTATAACAGTGTGAAGAAAACAAGCATGGATCCATTCATTACCTGTGGGTAGAGAACACCTAGTTAGACCTTTTCTACTAGCCTTCATCCATTCATTATTCTTTGTAATTGACATGATGGACTAATAAAAGAAAAAGTTTTTCCCATTTTTCTTGTCACCTCCTGTAGAAGAAATGGATATGTGATAATACTCTGGTCAACTTCACCTTCTTAAAAAAAGGCAGTTCCTCCTTTACCTCTTCCACTAGTGACCCATTTTTAAAATAAATGTCCAGTCTTTTCAGTGATTTTGTACAGTAACCCTCCATTGCCCAAAGTTATTGCATAAGAGGCAATAACCAGTGACCAGAGGGGAGAAGGCATTCTTGCCACAGTTCCTAATAGCCAATTGGAACAGAGACATATTCCGAACATTAAATGAAGCTCAGGCAGCAATCTAGACAGTCCCACTTGTTTATAATTATAGGCAATAATTATTCTTTGGATGTGAATGAAGATAATTATGTATGAAGAGGAATATGTGTGGTATGCATGCATGCATGGGTATATAACATGTACAAACTACTTCTTACATCCATGTCCTGGTCCTTGGGACTCCTTAAAATTTCTCTCAGCTTATTCATTTTTATGTGTCTTGGATGCCATCTTAGTCTTAATTTTTTAATTCCTGCATATAGAGCTCCATAATAATTTCATTTACAATTATGATCTTTTTGTACTACTATTTTTCCAATTCTGCAACAAGAGTACATTCACATCGGGTTAATTTACAAATGGACTGGAAGCCATTTACATTGAATGAAAGATATATGGAAGATTTCTTTAAATCCCTGACAAAACTGAGAAACCTAAGAGTCCTGAGGTAAGAAACTGCTTGCATTTTATCACAGATGTTATTGATAAAGAAACCAATACATACTTTAGCATCCAGATTTATAATTCAAGATGATTAATAGACAAGGCAATCCCATCCAAGGCATAGGTCAGTCATGTGGAGAGCCCTAAGAATGCAATCTTGTTGTCTCCACATGATGTAGTCAGGACTAGAATTGTGTTGTACCCCGTTCAAATTTACCCGTTTCCACCACTGCCTCTTCACTTAAGGACTCTTTTGTCCTCTGTAGCACAAGTTTCAGAATCTTTCAGGTTGGCAATTTTTTTCACGCCATAGAATTAGGGGATTATCCTTCTATACGAAACATGAGAGCTAGAGTTGCTGAAAGGGAACAGCTTCATATTTCATACATTGCAACACATGGTCTATAGATTATTGTTTATTTGGAGTTATAGCTGGCCTCACTTCAACCATACTCCAATCATTTGTCTTTTCCCCAGCATAATGTTCCCACCTTGTTACTAGTATGGGAATGGAAATCAGGATATTAGCTTGTACCTGGTTTATGCATTTATTCCTTCACACAGGCTGATATAAGATTAATGCCTTGTGGATCAATTTTATATCAGATTAATTAGATTAATTAATTAGATTAATTAATTACGGTAGATTAGAGACAACAGTTTTCAAATCCACCCTCACTATCATTAGTTTCCACTGTTGTAGGTATCTGAATTCAGCACTGTTTCTACTCTAAGAGTTCAGAATGGTTTGGTTACATGCCAGAGACTTATTCTCAGATGTGCCCCAATCTGATTCCTTAGGAAAGAAAGACCCTCAACTCTATTTAAGTGAAGTGATTGTTCTTTTACTCAAAGATGCTGGCTGCAGTAAGTTCAGGCTAGAGTTAAGGTTCCCATGCAAAAAGATTACCCCCATCCCAGCCTTCCCCCCACATAGACCAGTCTGTCTCTAGCCAATGAAGATTCACCTAGGTGTTCTCAGAATGCTGAGATATTTGGGTTAAGCCAAATTCTTTCTCCGATGTATGACCTTGAATGCTGATACAAACACTCTGAGCTCCACTCAGAGCTTGATGATCTTCATCAAGTTGTCATTCCCTCTTCCCACTTTCCCTTCATGTACACCTGCCCATTATTTATTTATTTGTTTGTTTGTTTGACTTTGGTTAACTCTTCTTCCCCCCTTGGTTCTTCATCATTTCTGTGTGTAACTAATGGACTGGATAGTCTAAACTAGCTTGTGGCCATGGGCATCTGACTCTTTAATCTGCCATGCTTGACTTAAAGTTGCTATAGATCTGCTGGTCATGTTATCTGATGAGGAGGATGGGGAAGAAGTAGAGTTAAAGGCTCTAGAGACAATGGTCTTGGTTTTGATAACTTTAGTCGCAGAATCAATGAGTACACCCTGGTTGAGTCAGTTCCAGTAAGCCCCCAGGATGCCTTGACTTCACCAGTGACAGCCTCAAAGAGAGCAGAACCTGGTAGATCAGAGAAATTTGACAAGAACAAAGGCAACCAGCAGAAGAGCCAATGCCAAGAAGAAAACTGCCCCAGTTGCATATTGAGTGGAATATCAGCAGGGCTTTTTTTTGAGCCGGAACTCGGCAGAACGCCATTCCGGAACCTTTTCGGAGTCCATGTCACGTGTTCTGTCTCCACCAATCGCGCGCTATCACATCCGGGGTTTTTTGCGTGACGACGGGGGGCGCGTTCCGGCACCTTTCGGCGCCGAAAAAAGCCCTGAATATCAGTATGGTTGACTTATTGGCCTCACTCCCTGAGAGCAAATTCTGAGAACAACTTTTTAAGCCTCAGGTCTCTCAAGCTTCCCATCACCATGTTTCTTATCTTTTGTCCTTGTATCTCTTACTTGTGATTGGATTCCCCATCTTGACTTGTGCCAAGCTTGTAGCTATCTTGATAATTGCCCTTGTATCATATTGAACAAAAATATTTTTTTCAAAATTCTGTGTGAACTTGCATGTCACGAGATTGTGGAAGGCATCCTGCTTGTTGTCTTGTTAGTTGCCAAAGACTACTAAACCATATATTTCTTCAATATATACTGTATATTGAAGAATGCTAAGATTGAATATGTTAGAAGCTACAAGAATTTTATATATTCTTTTTTGAAAAAGGTGGTGATCCCCTCTGTTGACCCATGGCTAACTAAATTCACTTCTAAGTTCACTTCATATTTTATTGAATTTAGAAAGCTATTCTGTTTGGAATACAGTTTAGATGACAACTACACACATGAAATGTTGCCAAATCAAACACTTGTGTTTCAGAGTTTATTTTTTTACTTTGATGTATAATCAACACACTATTTAGAGGATACTTTTAATGTTTTATTTATTATTAGACATATTTTAGATTTGTTGATTCCCATAGCTATAATTTTTATTGAATAGATATAATTATTATCTATTCATCTATTTGCATATATCTTTGTAACAGTACTCTTTTTTTTCCCATTCTTCTTTGAAAATTATAATAAATACCTCATAAAAATAAATAAAATGTAAACCAAAGCAGAAAGTATCATTCTAATTCTTCTGAATATTTACTGCACTTTCAGGTTGGAGAAACTGCATCTTACACTGTCCTGCAGCAGGCAACTTGTTGAAGTCTTTAGGACAAACCAGAAGTTGAAGGAGTTAAATTTAATCCTTGAAGACACAATTGACAAAGCAATGAAATTGCTGTGTGATGGGCTCCAACATCAAGATTGTAAAGTAGAAACACTGGAGTGAGTGATCAGTATTTCTTTTTCAGTTTGACACAAAGCTGGAAAGAAGTGGAAGACAGATTCAAGATTCAGAAGGATCTTGACAAAGTTGAGCTTTGGGCCCTATTGAATGAGATGCAGTTCAGTGGTGAGAAAACTTAGGTCCTGCACTTATGCGGGGAAACAAAATGTATAGAATAGGCTGTATTTGGCTCTACAGTAGTGATTATGAGGGGGGTGGGGCCGGGGTGGCTCACATGGTAAGACGCTGGGCCTGCTCACCCCTGAGGTCAACAGCTTAGTGGCTCGATTCCCATAAGCAAATAAACTGTGGAGGGACAAGAAAGGAACCTCCCCCGATTGCCTACTGGCATTCAAGTGTCCTGCGGCTAAAGATAACACCACCCAAAAAAATTCCTTTTACAGAGGCAGGCAGTCACCTCGGTGATCCCTGGCTAACATGTACCATATGTTAAACAAGCAAGCAAGCAAGCAAACAAACAAACAAACAAATAAACAAACAAACAAATAGATAAATAAGGGGGATCTTGGTGGACCATCCTCCTAATGGATCATCACTTAAGTGTGATTCAGCAGTGTGATACAGCTCCCTAGGAAGAGTGCAGAGAAGAACAACAAAACTAAAAGGGCTCTGGGGGCTAATCTATATGATTATATGATTGATAATAATCCTCTATAGAACTGTATCAGTAGCTCCTTGAGCAATCTGAGCGTTCTGAGTTAAGGAGGAAGAACATTTTTATTGTGTCTTTTTAATGATGATTCTGATATTAGGTGTCAATTTCAAGTCCTGGGGGATTATAGAACCCTGAAATCTGAAGGTCTCTACTGTTGATACTGTGTTGTGTAATATTGAAAGAAGTGGTAGAATATGTTCTGACCTAGGCTCTTTAGAAAGCGTAAGACACAATCTCAGTGCTGTCTTCTATTTCCACAGCTGTGAATTATGTTCATTCACAAGGCTTCACAAACAATATTTCAGGGGAATGTTTATAAAAGGCCCACCTTATCACACTTGGAATGCTGCCAGAAAACTAATTGCCAAACGCAGAGCAAGGCCAAACTTGACACAGAGCCAAACAGCACTTTTCAGCACTTCTTAAACCAACCAGACGAACTAATTGCTTCCTGCAAAAGCTCACATCCCCATTTGCTCCTCTTTTATATCCTCTGAGAGGAGCCAATCATCTCCAAGGTGTGGCCTTACTCCTGAGTCGACCCTGTTTTCTCAATTTTTCTTGTCTTCTGGTAGCCCTGCACAACAGGCTGGGAACCAGAAACTCCCCCATCTCACTGCTGTCTGAGTCTGAAGGCAGCTGATGACTACCAGCCTACCCTGGCCCCATTTCTGCCTCTGATGCAGGGCCCTTGTCCGAGCCTTCCTCAGCCTCCAAGACTGGCCCAGGTTCCTCCCCAACCTCCTTGCTACTGTCCAACTCTGCTGCCAGCTCCATCAGCCGCTGGCAGGCCACAACAGAATAGGAGAGCTTCTCCTAAAATGCCATCACTCTGCTAAATGCACAATTCCTTCATCACTCTCTTATGCCTAAAGATATTTATAGTAGGACAGTATTGTTATTATCCTTCTGATCCTTCTCATTTTTTTCATCCTTCTCATCTTTCTCAACTTTCCTACTATCTTACCTGAATAATATCTTATGCTTTATTATTTGTTTGTATCTTATGATATAAGATTGTATATTATGATTTATGATCTGCAACTTACTGATATATACACGGAGAGCTTAAATACTGGAAACAAATTCTTTGTGTGTGTTTTTTTAAATAAATCTTTATTAAAGATTAAAAACATACAAATACAAATATAAAAATACACAAATTCAAATATAAAAGTGTGGATAACATGTACATATACAAATGTATATACATTTCTATTATAGATATATTTTCTAACAGCGATTATTTCAACTAAATTTATCATATATTCCTGGTGCATCCCTTTCTTGTAACTCTGCTTATACTTCTCTAATCTATCTACATCCTTATTCTCCTTATTTCTCCTTTTTAACCATCTATACCATTTTTCCCATACTACAAAATATTCTGTGTCTTCTTTGTCCTTCAGTTGTAATGTGAGTCTATCCATCTCCGTGCAGTCTATGATTTTTTGGATTATCACATTATCCTGTGGTACTTTATCGCTTTTCCGTCTCTGGGCTACAACAATCCATGCTGCCGTGGTGATATGGATGATAAGATATTTTATTTCCTTTGTATAATTTTCTGTGATTATTCCCAATAGAAATAATTCTGGTATTAAATCTACCTTAATGCCTCTAATTTCCTGGAGCCAACTTTGAATTTTTCACCAGTATTTTTTTATTTTTGGGCAAAGCCACCATACATGGAAGTAAGTTCCCTGCGCTTGCTTACATTTCCAACAATTTGATTTTAATTTTGGGTACATTTTGGCCAATCTCGCCGGGGTTAAATACCAACAATAAAACATTTTCCTTATTTGACACTGATTTCGTTAATTTGAAATTCTTATTCCACAAATTCTCCCAATCTTCCAATTGAATACAATGGCCAAAATTCCTACCCTACGCTATTATCACTCCCTTTACAATTTCTGCCAAATCAAATTCTAATTATCTGTAAAATTTTGTTATTAATTTTTCATCTGTGCCTGTTAAAAATTGATGCAAATGTGTTGGTCTTAAGTTGATTCCGAATTCTTCTTTGTCTTTCCTTAATCTCGACTGCAATTGAAGATATGGCCACCAGTCTATACATAATCCTTGATCCCTTAACTCTTGTTTATCTTTTAGTCGCTCTTAGGGGTCTAATATTTCACTATATCTGGCCGTTCTTCCTAATTCCAAAGTGTTGGGGTGTATCATGGCTTCCATTGTGGATATCCAGCCTGGCATTTCCGTATAGTGTTTATTTCTAATCTCTATCCACACTTTAACTAACGAGTCTCTCACTATATGCCTATGAAAGTACGTACTTGCCCTGGGCTTGGTGTTCCACAATGCAGCATGCCACCCCATTTGTAAGTCATGTCCTTCTAAAGTCAGTATTCTTTTATTCCTTAGGTTTATCCAATCTCTTAGCCAAACCAGACTCATTGCATTATAGTAGATTTCCCAGACTGGGACTCCTAGGCCACCTCTGCTCTTATTGTCCTGGAGGGAGTTTAAATTAATTTGCGCCTTTCCCCCCTTCCAAATAAATTTTGTTGTGATTTTGGTCAAATCGGCAAAAAAGCTCCTCCCTGTACTGGGAGAGTACAGAATAAATATAGAACTTTGGGTAAAACATTCATTTTGATCACTGCAATTTTACCCATTCATGAAATCTGTACTTTCCCCCATCATTCTAAATCGTTCTTTATTTGTTGAAGTAATGGTAAATAATTATCCTCTTTTAGAGAGGAGCTTCTTGCCGTTGGTCAAATACCCAAATATTTTACTTTCTTAACTATCTGCAGTCTAACCTTTTTCTCTAATTCTTCCTTCTGTCTTTTTGTTAAATTTTTCAGTAACATTTTAGTTTTGTCCTTATTTATTACGAGCCCACCACTTCCACAAATTTTTCTATTTTTTTAATCAGCCCCAGTCCTGTGGCTAAAGGATGTTCCACAAAAAAGACTAGATTGTCTGCAAAAGCTTGGATTTTATACCCTTTCTGTTTCACTTTTGTCCCTTTTATATACCGGTTCATCCTAATTTTCTTCAATAAAGTTTCCATATTTAAAATAAAGAGCAGAGATGACAAAGGACAACCTTGTTGTACTCCCTTCTTTATCTCAAAAAATCCATTAAATCTCTATTGATAATTAATCTCGCTTTTTCTTTCGAATATATTGATCCTACATTTTTTCAAATTTCTCTCCAAAACTCATCCTTTTGATTTGTTGAATCATAAAGTTCCAATTAACTTTGTCAAATGCTTTTTGTGCATCTAAAAATATTAATGCTGTTTGTTTGTCTGAGTGAGTCTTATAGTATTCCAAAATATTAATCACCATCCTCAAATTGTTTCTTATGTATCTGGCTGATAAAAATCCATTTTGGTCTGAGTGAATAATTCTATTTAATACTTTTTTCATTTGGTACGCCATAATATTCATAAATATTTTATAATCGGCATTTAGCAGGGAGATTGGCCTATAATTCCTAATTCATTTCATTTCATTTTCATTTTATTGGATTTCTATCCCGCCCCATCTCCACACGGGACTCGGGGCGGGTCACAACAATAAAAACCATAC
>JAOYMU010000202.1:5890-16150 GCA_025802295.1 Psammodynastes pulverulentus | reverse complement strand
AGAGCCATTTGGACCCGTTTCCCTCAGAAAACAAAACACTGGGATCTCTCATCTCTCTCTCTGTATCTCTATATCTCTCTCTTTCTTGTTCTCTCTCTCCCTCCCATCTCCTTCTGTCACTCTCATCTCTCTCTCTCTCTCTTTCTCTCTCTTTCTCTCATCTCTCTTTCCAGAGCTCTAGTCACAGGACTGGCCTATTGGTCAACCCGGATCAGCTCCTCCACCCAGGTATTCTGCGGACCACCAAAATTTCCCCCCAGACCACTGGTTGGAGACCTCTGCCTCAGATCACAACTGCCATCATTCCCAACCGCAGGGGATCCAGCTGCAGAGGTATCGACCGCAGAAAGGCAGAGGTTGGGCCTTAAAAATCCCTGCCAACAACCGCCACTCACTAGGAGACAGTGAGTTGTAGTCCTGTTTAGGCACGAAGGTTGGCTGGGTGACTTTGAGCCAATCACTAGGAGACAGTGAGTTCTAGTCCCGCCTTAGGCACGAAAGCCAGCTGGATGACTTTGGGCCGATCACCAGGAGATGGTGAGTTCTAGTCCCTCCTTACATAGGAATGCCGACTAAGTGACTTTGGGCCAAACACCAGGAGATTGTGAGTTATAGTCCCACCTTAGCCATGAAAGCCAGCTGGATGACTTTGGGCCAATCACTAAGACCTGGTGAGTACTAATCCCGCCTAAGGCATGAAGCCGGCTGGGTGACTTTGGGCATTCTAGTCCCACCTTAGGCACGAAAGCTAGTTGGGTGATTTGGGGCCAATCACCAGGAGTCTGGGAATTCTAGTCCTGCCTTAGGCATGAAAACCGGCTGGTGACTTTGGGCCAATCCCCAGGAGACGGTGAGTTCTAGTCCTACCTTAGGTAGGAAAGCTGACTGGGTGATTTGGGGCCAATCCCCAGGAGATGGTGAGCTCCAGTCGTACTTTCCAGGTGGTGCCCATCCAAATGAAACCCAAGTCTACTGTGCTTAGCTTCCTAGATATATGAGGCCTGATGCTACCACCCAATATTATTGCTCTATGACAGCTTTGGTTTCCATAACATCTGAGTGAAGAGGTGAAAATACGATGGAATTTCTTCCATCCGGGATCTATTTCAAACAGGACCCCTTCCTCCCACAACTTCCAAACAGGTCTAATTTTAAATGATCCCCGGCTGTAAACAATTGCTAAATTTAGGGCAGCGGAAGAAATCCATACCCCATCGTGAAAGGCAGAGGCTCCCTTAGTGAATGTACCAATCAGATAATATTATATATCTGGGAAAGAGATAATAAACTAGAATATTAGTAGGTGAAGCAGGTTGGTGCCCAAATTAAGGAATGCAAGCTAAATTCTATTTTTTTTCCCCTTCTCCAAGTGTTTTGAGGGTAGCAATTATATTGTGTGGTCACCAAACTCAGGACTCACAGCAGAAATTGTGCAGTAATGCAGTGTCTACACACCATAGTAATCCCACACAGGTGACTCAAAGCATGGAGCTGGTATATATGTAAACCAGGGGTGGGGAACGATAGCTCTTTATGACTTGTGGACTTCGACTCCCAGAATTCCTCAGCCAGCATGAGGGAAAGATGGCTCCTTTATGACTTGTGGACTTCAACTCCCAGAATTCCTGAGCCAGCATGAGGAAATGATGGCCCATTTATGAATTGTGGACTTCAACTCCCAGAATTCCTCAGCCAGCATGAGGGAATGATGGTTCCTTTATGACTTGTGGACTTCAACTCCCAGAATTCCTTGGATGTTTTCATAGAACTCATGGAATTAACAGAGTTGGAAGGGACATTGGAGATCATCTAGTCCAACCCCCTTTCTCCAGCAGGAGCGTCTATTCCAAATATTAACTCTACCTAGGACCGAACTCACAGCCTCCACCTCTAGGCCACTTCTGCTGCTTTAATATGCCAGCCATGCTCAGGAATTGTGGAAGCCGGAAGTCCACAGGTCATAAAAGGACCATAATTCCCCATCTCTGGTGTAGACAATACCTTTGTTATGCTACAAAAGAAAGGAACAACTAAGGAAGATACACATGACAAAACCAACAACGTCTTCAAAGGAATAAAATTCACAAAGGAAGAAGAAAAGAACACCGCACCGCCCTTCCTGGATATCCTCCTCAGCTGAGGAAATGACGGAAAATTCTAGAAAAACAAGTGCTCCGATACCAAAGTAAGAATCCGGTGTAGTTTAGAAACTAAACTATTTCTAGTGCCATTTCAATCATGACAGCCAACTGGGTGACTTTGGGCCAATCACCAGGAGACGGAGAGTTCTAGTTCCACTTTAGACATGCAAGCTGGCTGGGTGACTTTGGGCCAATTACTAGGAGATGATGAGTTCTAGTCCTGTTTAGGCATGAAAGTTGGCTGAGTGACTTTGAGCCAATCACTAGGACACAGTGAGTTGTAGTTCTTTAGGCACGAAAGCTGGTTGGATGACTGGGTCAACCGCCAGGAGACTGGGAGTTCTAGTTCCACCGTAGGCATGAAAGTTGGCTGGGTGACTTTGGGCCAATCGCCAGGAGCAAGTGAGTTCTAGTCCCACCTTAGCAAAGAAAGCCGCTGGGTGGCTTTGGGCCAATCACTAGGAGACAGAGAGTTCTAGTCCCACTTTAAGCACAGAAACCAGCTGAGTTATTTTGGGCCAATTGCCAGGAGACAGTGAGTTCTAGTTCTGCTTTAGGCATGAAAGCTGGCTGGGTGACTTTGGGCCAATCGCCAGGAGATGGCGAGTTCTAGTCCCACTTTAGGTATAAAAAGTGGCTTGGTGACTGTCTTTTCTTGCAGACATTTCATTACCCAGGTAGATAACATGATCTCTGATAGACAGTGATGGAGACACCACTCCCTCCTAGCACTGATGATGTTACCTAGTTGGGTCATGAAACGTCTACAAGAAAACCACCAAGCTCAGAGAGCACCAAGAAGCCCACAATTCAATCCTGGATTTCCTGGTTTGTTTCTTTTTTAAAAAAAAAAATGTTTTGCTTCTCATCCAAGAAGCTTCTTCAGCTCTGAACTTCCATTCCCCGCCCTCCAGTCAGAGCTGAGGAAGCTTCTTGGATGAGAAGCAAAATGTCTTCAGAGAAAAAACCAGGAAGTCCAGTTGCCTCTTGGAAAAGAAAAAAAAAAGCACCTTCAGGAATCACAATCTGCCTGTCCACGGATGACAGTGGGGTTGCTTAAACCCCTTCCTCCAAAAAAACATGAAATCATAAAGAATATTTTAATTATCTACCTTTGGATGAGGAAAGAGACGCGTTAAGTATATTCCTGGTGGTGTATTTTCCCCACGTGCAGTTTTTCTCTTCTTCCCCTGCCCTTCCCTTGCTTGTCTAACCTGTTCCGAGTGCGAGTTAACCCAGTCGCAGGAGGTAGCAGATCAGGCCCGTCCCGCGAGCTTAGAACAAGCCTAGTTGTGTGTTGCAGCTGCTGCTTAGACAGGCCAGCAAGTACCTGACTCCCAAATTCATCTCAGCAAGCTCAGAAGGTTCAGAGAGGCAGAAGTTGCTAGACGACAGCAGCGGTCAGACTCACCGGCAGGTAAAAACGCAAAGGGGCAGCAAACGCCGCCAACAGACAACCTTGCATCCCTTCTTCTAAGGACGTTTGCAGGGCCTCCTCGACTTAACGGCCGCGAATTGAGCTCAAACGTCAGCTCGTAAAAGCATCCCTAGGCCTGTTTTCGAGTTGCCATAAGCAGGAGGGGAGAAAGAAAAGCTAAAGGAGCAGTACGGCCATTAGAACCAGAAGCACATTCCACACTTATCAAGATCGTAGCCTAGGCTACCGGATCTAAAATCCTTCATTGGAGAATGTGATGTATGACGCCCAGCCCGTGAAAGTGCTCCGTTGGAGAATGTGATTCATGACACACCCGGGGGGAGGGGGGGGGAAACAGGCTCTTAGGTGGGCCCTGATGCAGTTTGGAACAAGGACCTGGGAAAGCAGAAAGAAAGATGGGGATATTTTGCCCCTTGGGGAAGAGTTTTGAATTAAGTTCTTTTATCTGCGCTTCTGAAATTCTTTTTTATTTCACCGGCACAATTTGCTAGAAAGCTGATCACAAAAGCAATAAGATTTTGAGAGCCTGTAGGGTTTTTTTAATGATTATTTTTAAGATTGGCTTCCACTGGCTCCTTGGAGAAGGAACCTAGAAACAGATAACCAAATTCTTCCCAAATCCTTAAAATTAAGTATTTTAACAGTGCCCACTATTTATTACTTGATTAATTAATTCGTTTATCAAATGTAAACACCACCCATCTCGCTCAGAGAGTTAACTCACAGTGGGGAAAAAGTCTAAAAACCTTACAAAATTGCAATAAGAAGAGCCAGATAAAATCAAGAATAAGAGTAAATTAAATATTAAAAGGCCTGGGTTGATGTGAAAACACTGGATCTGCAGAACACCTGAATGCTTTTAAGGCCGCCCTTTTCCAAACTTGGCAACTTTTTAAGACGTGTGGACTTCAACTCCCAGAATCCCTCAGCCAAGGGGGATTCTGGGACTTGAAGTGCACACATCTTAAAAAATTGCCAAGTCCAAAAAAAGTTGTTTTAAAGGCTAGAAAGCAAGACAGCTTCCATTCCAAAACGATTATAGATACAGGCTCTTTCGCTAGCACCCCTAAAATTTGCTTTAACCCTTCCCTCCCCTTTTTCTAATCATTTCTATTGCTCCTCCCCGCCGTCAGTCTGTGGCCTCAGCAGCTCAGGCTGGGCTCCTGAAGCAGCAAGAAGAATTAGACAGGAAAGCTGCGGAACTGGACCGAAAGGAGCGCGAACTGCAGAACAGCGCAGCTGGCTTCGACAGTGAGTACGAACAGCTGGAAGGGACCCTGGAGGTCTTCTAGTCCAACCCCCCGCTCAAAACAGGAGACCCTAGACCTTTCCAGACAATCATTTGTCCCAATTTCTTCTTGACAACCTATGGTGTTGGAGCACCCACAACTCCTGGAGGAAAGTTGTTCCACTGATTAGTTGTTCTGTTAGGACAGGGGTGTCAAACTCATTTTCACCGAGGGCCACATCAGAGTAATGGTTGCCCTCAAAGGGCCACATGGAACTGTAAGACAGTATAAACGTAACCAAATGTCCTAAAGAGAATCGGAACTTTGCAGCTCTCGCGGGCCACATAAAATGACGTGGCGGGCCACATTTGGCCCGTGGGCCTTGAGTTTGACACCTGTGTCCTAGTCCTTCTTTTCTCTAAGAGCTGTCACGAACGCAAGATGTGTCTGCAAAGATTTCCGTGTAATGATGGGTTTTTGGTTTTGGGGGAATGCGCTCCTCAGGCGAAGAATGGGGAGAGCTGAGAGCTCCCAACGCCAACCGATTCATCTTCTCCCACGACCTCTCCAACGGGGCCATGAACATGCTCGAAGTATTTGTCTCCAGCCTGGAGGAATTCCAGCCAGACCTGGTGGTGCTTTCAGGCTTCCATATGATGGAGGGACAGACCAGAGAGCTACGCCAGAGGAGGCTCCAAGAGGTAAGAGCCAATGTGCTTTGCCTTCTCTTTTAAAAACAAACTTCCCTACAGCTGTGTTGTTACTTAAGAAGACTACAGGTAGAGCTTTATCGTCAGGATGCTGGGAATGAGATACGCTGCAGTCCAGAGACTGGCAAACTACGGCTTGCAGGCAAAATGTAGCTGGTTTTTGTATGGTCCATGAGTTGGAATATTTGGGCAGACAGCAGATAAGCCTGAGCCTCAAGCAAGCTCCTAGGGTAAGGGGAGGACCACGATGGGGCGTCCAGGGCAGTGGCCTATCAGCAACCTCCTTGCTGGTGCACCAATATTGTCCAATGGCTGCCGTGCTCCTTGGCCCACGTGCCTGCAAAGATGGAGGAAAGACAGGATCTTGTCCTTTATGGATAAAACCTGCCAACTCCTGGTCTAATCCATTATCCTCCGGGTTGTAGCATCTCCCGACTGCCATGCCGGCGATGATGGGTGTGGGCACCCAGCCTGACGGTCTGGGAAGATGAATCAAAGACTTTCTTTGGCTCTGCAAGGAGATAATATGCTTGGATGTTCACCAACCGCTCATTGACGCAACAGCCATCTTCCTGTATGCCTTTTGTTTCTCCCAATCTGAATTTTTGGGGGCGTGTGTATATGTGTTTCTGCAGGCCGTAACTTCCATTTCTGACATTCCCACCGACGTCCCGATCCACCTGGAATTAGCCGGTATGACCGACCGAGACCTCATGAGAGACATAATTCAACAGGTAATCACAATGGTGGAGTCTCTTCTCGCCTTCAGAAGAAGATGGAAGTTGTGAGATGAATTTAAAGTAATCTGGGATGCGGTAGAGAGAGTTAAATCGTTTAATGTGGAGGGAAAGACCCCGGTGGGAGATTACGACCTGCCTATTTTACATACGATGAGTCGGGAACCAGCGTGGTCACAGGTCGAGATCCAGGTGTACAGTACCCAAAGGCAGGTCACCGTGGACTCCACGGGCCCAAAGTCAATTATTTCAGGTGGCAGGGATCTCCAGCTATCTTTTGGCATGCTTGATCCAAAGCTATGCTTTTAATTTCCAAGATATTAGAATAGAATAACAGCGTTGGAAGGGACCTTGGAGGTCTTCTAGTCCAACCCCCTGCTTAGGCAGGAAATCCTACACCACTTCAGACAAATGGTGATCCAACATCTTCTTAAAAACTTCCAGTGTTGGAGCACACACAACTTCTGGAGGCAAGTTGTTCCACTGATTGTTCTGTCAGGAAATTTCTCCTTAGTTCTACGTTGCTTCTCTCCTTGATTAGTTTCCACCCATTGCTTCTGGTCCTGCCTTCTGGTCTTTGGGGAATAGCTTGACTCCCTCTTCTTTGTGGCAGCCCCATAGATATTGGAAGACTGCTATCCTGTCACCCCTAGTCCTTCTTTTCATTAAACTAGAGTCTCCACATCTTTTTTACACCGTGGCGACCAAAACTGGATGCAGGATTCCAAGTGTGGCCTTACCAAGGCTTCATAAAGTGGAATTAACACTTCACGTGATCTTGATTCTGTTTTATGCCTTAATCCAGGGGTGTCCAACTTTGGACCCTTTTAAGACTTGCGTGGACTTCAACTCCCAGAATTCCCCAGCCGGCCATGCATGAATTCTGGAAGCCGAAGTCCACGGTTGGGCACCCCTGCCTTAATCTTTAGCAGTCGGGACTCCTCCGACGCCAACCTATCACTCGGTCTGTCTCTTAGCAGATCTTCCTTCTCGTCAACTCCATCGGTTTGAATGAACAAGAGCTGCTGTTCCTCACCCAGGCGGCCTCGGGACCTCACTCCTCCTTGACTTCCTGGAACGGCGTCCCGGACGTGGCTACGGTCAGCGACATCTTGTTCTGGATCTTGAAAGAACACGGGAGGACTTCGGCCAAGGCTTCGGACCTCACCCGGGTCCACTTCCATACCTTGGCTTACCACCTCCTGGTTACCGTGGATGGGTCTTGGGCCAACCAGGTGGCGGCCGTGGCCGCCGGAGCCAGGGTGGCGGGGACCCAAGCTTGTGCCACGCAGACCATTGACGCCAACAAAGTCTTCTTGAAGGCCCCACTGGAGTTCGCTACGTCCAAGACGGACGGGGCCTCCAGGGTCTCCTTCAACCCCAAGGAGCCCGTATCGGTGTGGCACCAGAGTGGCATCTCTTTCCATTACACCCCCGTGCTGGTGTGTAAAAACCCCCTGCGGACTGTGGGCCTCGGGGACGCCATCTCTGCCGAGGGGCTCCTGTATTCAGAAATCCACCCTCACTAAGCACTGAATAAAGCGATCACTCCAAAATTCGGAGCAAGCAGGTGCAGGCTGGAAGTCAGATTGGATCAGGAACCAAAAGGGGGGAGACAATAAATGCTATCCAGAACTGGGGATTGATTGCCATAGGAATGTTCATAATGCAACAGTCGGGGTTCCATCCCAAGGGAGCCCCTTTTGGCCGGAGCGAGAAAGGAAAGTGATCTATTTCTTAAAAAATTAAGTCCATTTCATTTGCTAGAATTTTTAAAAGGAGATTGTTCGTGGTGCCCGATTATTCCAGGTGGGATAGAAGGATCCTTTTCAGAATCAGGCAGAAGTTTTTTAAAAAATAAATCTTTTTTATTTCTTCAGATTTCTGACATAGGAAGACCCAACTTTCTACTTGTTTGGAAGACTGATATATTTCCCCCTTTAACTTCCAAAGGTGCACCAGCCCATTAATAGGCAAGGAAAGGGGTTTTTTTTCCTCTTAGGCTCCTAAAAGGTAACCCAGTGCTGTTTTCAAAATATCAAAAGCATTTCCTTTCCTGGACAGCGCTAATTCCGTCTTCCTTTTTTCCCCTTTTGGGGTTGCTACTTTCAAAGGTCTTTTTCTTGCCAAGGTGATTCTCCAAACGCGAGGCGGATTTTATCTCCTCTTTAACGGTGGAGGCCGGGGGCAAGGACTAGAAAGGAGCCCCTCCTGTAATATTTCTGCTGACTTCTGAGCGTAATACAGAACGCGCTGCAGTACATCTGTGCAAAATGCCGAGGTAGATCCTGCTGAAGCCTTAACGTGGCTCCTAATAGGCGACTGCAAACAAGGTCTGTGTGTTTTTTTGATTGAGAAAACGGAGCTGCTAGCATTTCTGGTTTGCTATATTAGCATAGGGTCTTAAGTCTCCCAGGAACGGGGGGGACTTCAATCGTTTATTCCATCTTTTTCTTTGCAGTGCAGCATAACAAGAGTCTCTGCTTTTAGAGGTTCAGCCCTAGGAGTTATTTACATAAATAAGAATCCAGAATCAGCCAGGAGCTGGGCAAAAGCCAGCCCAGGTGTCAGGCTTGGTTGCGAAAATTCAGATCTAAATCTGTGCTCGGCGATTCCTACTCCGGTGGTTTTAATTTATACGGTGGTTGCGAGAGGAAGGAAAGGGTTTTAACGCCCAGATAGGAAGGGCGAGATAAAAACATATCACTAACAACGGAATTGAAATCTTCAGATCTTCATGATTGAGTCTGGAATTAGGGTTGTAAGTTGGACGTTAAAACAGGTCACTTTTTGTGGCAGTTAAGCAAATCCGTTTTATCCAAAGGGCGGGGAGGGGGTTTTTTGGCCAGAAAGCAGAAGAAAATGTCCGAAATGGTCCCAAAAAATCATCCAAAAAATTATGGTTTAAGTCTCCACAGAATGTGACAATTGGTTGTCAAACCGTGAGCCGGTTGCCAAGCGCCCAAAATACAACCGCATGCCTGGGGAGGGTTTTGGAACTGTAAATCGAGTCGTAAGTAGTACCTTTTGTGGGCCCATCACAACTTCAAGTGATCGTTAAGTGTCCTTCATTAAGTGATGTACTGTGTTTTGTTGACTTTTTTTTTAAAATGCCATTGTAAACTTATTTAGACTCAAGGTTCAATTAGAAAAATAGCACCTCCTGAATTTATTTTTCCTCCTCAAACAGTATGTTTTATTCATTCGTTTTCAAAGCGGGGGGGTCCGTCCTTCCTCCTCATTTGAAATCACCAAAATTTGGCATTCCCCGTGAAACGGGACACGGTTTTTAGACGGAATTAGATGTTGACTTGAAATGCTTCTTTGGATCCTATTCTGGGAAACTGCCCCTGTCTTTTTCGCCGAAAAGCAACGATAACGGGACTTGAGGGAGGGAGGGGGGACGTTTAATTCTTGTCATTCCAAGGTGCTTTGCTTGACCGGACGTGCGAGAACTCCAGTGGAAATGGGACCCCTTTGGGTGGGCGTCTGGTCGAAGATAGCTTGCGAGGGGTAAACGCCAGGATGGTGGCATTGAGGAACCAGCAGCTACAAACTTAGAAGACTTGAATACATATATATATATATATATTGTGTACACTTGCTCTTTTTTTTATGAGAGAAATGGTGGCAGATAAATGGGCAGCTTCCTTCTATAGATTCTGCATTGCTTATAACGATGCACTGTTTTAATTCCCTGGGGGCTACGTGGGAAAAAACACTCCTTGTCTTGGTTCCTTTTAGATTTCAGGTCTGTTCCATCTTGTTCAAACCAAAGCAAGCCTCTTCTTTCTTTCTTTCTTTTTTAAGCAATTTAATCCTGTGGTTAGTGTTTGCCTGATCCTTTTCATTCGAATCAAAATTAATTCGTTGCAATCCTGTGATCCAAATTCTCAGGGAGTTGTTGGCGGGAGGTCCAAATGTAGGATACAGTGCTTTCAACTGGATAGATTAAATGGGCAAAGCAGGGGTGTCCAACTTTTTTAAGACCTGTGGACTTCAACT